>OX235262.1:188943373-189326722 GCA_944472135.2 Trichobilharzia regenti
AAAGGCATAGAAACAAAAATTACACAGGGATTAGAATATAATTGTAAAATGGTTACTTTAAACGGAACACAAGTGTGATCAGGAGGAGCATGGAAACAAACTTAAAATAACTGATTTTATAACGGTAAAAATGGGATGAATTGAATGAAGACAAAGAGAGAAAATTACACACACACACACACAGAGAACAAAACAAAAACAAAACTTAACGACAAGGGAATATACCGAATAAATCCACGTAGTTGTAAAGGCTGGACTAGTTTCTTTGAACCACATCTCCGGCTTTTCGATGCATATTGCGAGAGCTTCTGCAGTACCAAGAAGTCGGAAACACACTGTCTATCTGTTTTCGACATAGAACTTTGCACAAATGTGCGGAAGTTCAAGTCGCCACATTCCGTGTAGCACGCGAAGCAAGAGAAGAAAGTACAAGAAAAGCATAATAGAAACAGTGAGCAGAGGTGTGAGACAAAGGAGTAATAAAGAAATACAAAACAGTTTCATTGAAGATCATAAGTCACAGGGAGTGGATGCATCTGCGCCACTGAGAACCGTTTTGAGCCATGTCACCAATTGTTTCCAACCATAGATTTTTACCGTCCCGAGGACCCCAGCCTGGAAGTCTACACCTTTCTACGTGGCTTAGACCAACTGTTGTGGATTTCATTGACTGATGCCAAGTTTTTGTTTGACCGCCACTAGCTTTTTTCCAGCCTGACCCCATATCCGCTAACATTGCTCGTCGAGGGAGGCGATGGCTTGGCATACGTAACACATGTCCTAACCATCTCAGTCGGTGTAGCTTCACGACTTCGTCGATTGATTTCCCCTGTTTACCTAGAACTCTACGCCTAACCTCCATGTTGCTCACCTTATTATGCCACTTTACACGGGAAATAGAGCGCAGGCACCTATGATCAAACACAGCTAGTCTTTTCATGTCTTCCACTCTCAGTGGCCAGGTCTCACAACCATAAAGGAGGACGGAGCGGACTGATGAGCAGTACACCCGCCCTTTGGTCGATAGTCGAACATCTCGTCTACGCCAGAGTCGGCGTAAACTAACAAATGCGAAACGAGCCCCTTGTATTCGTGCTGAGATTTCGTCAGAGATCAGCCCGTTGGAAAAGGCTGATGGTACTTCCCAAATAAGTGAAGCGGTCAACGTGCTCTACCACTTCACTTCCTATTTTTAAACTAGGCGTCGATGTAGTCCAGTCCTGCAACATCATCTTGCATTTGGCGGGAGTGAATCGCATACCAAACATTCGTAGATTGCGGCTCAAGGTGTTTAGAAGACTCTGCATATTGTCAGCGTCTTCGTCTAGAAGGACTATATCGTCTGCATATTACAAGTCAACGAGATTACTCCCCGGTAGCAAGTCAATTCCTGAGTCGCTGAAGTCACCTAGGGTTAAGGCGATTCACCACAACAATATGTCTCAGTTCGCCCGTCGCCTTTACGATCATCATCGCCATCAACAGATTCGGAAAACATTTCCATCCTATAACATCATATCAAACACACACACACACACTCAATCACATACCCATTCATCCTCTATCTCTCTACCTCCGAACTCATACGCATATATATTAACGCCTGATAACAGGTGGAAAGATGCACACAACACAACACAAGCATACATGTCTTGTCTTCTATGAAAACACATGCCTTCAGAAATCAAAAACACACAAAACTCTATCCTACAAACAACACTCACCTTTGGTAGATTTCTGTTCACTTTGTAAATGACTCTGAATGATGAGTGAGTTGAGATTCTGTGACAGGTATTGACGAGGCGTTCAGTTATTGCGCTTCTGATTGAACCAGTGCCTCCTATTTGCAGCCATGCTGGATGATGTTCTCTAACACGTTTTGATAAGACCCACATAGAAGGGCCTATGTGCCTAGCTCCACAAGAGTAGGTTAACTGATATATGCACATTGAAGTGGTCATATGCGGAAGTTTGTGCTTCACGTTGCTCCGAAGTAGTGGGTGGCTAGAGAATATCACTCTTAGAGTTGTTGCCGGAAAAGTCTTCTTCAGGGAATTGGCGATTCTCCTTGTAAGGATATCTATTTTGTTTTTTATAAACCAAAAGAGATGAGAATCAAAGAAGACATGAAAATCAAGATTTATTTCACCACTTATGAAGACTTCACGAATTAAATCGATGAACGCACAAAAAATTGGCGTTTAAGCATTCGAAAAGTATGCCGAATCTTATATTAATACGTGTAAAGAATAACACAGAACCAAGTCCAACTTAAAAATTATCCAAATCTCAGATTATAGACAGAGAGAATGACATGAGATTTTAAGAGCTAGACACCTGGCAGTCAACATGCACAATAACAATAATAAAGATTCAATCCATCAGTCACTGAAGAAAAATTCACGCAGTCACACGATTGATAGGATCCCACATATTTTGTTACTGACTGTCAACTTCGCACATATGGTATATTATCATCTCTCACGCACTTTGTTATTGGCTATTAAGGTCAATTATTTCAAATGCTGTTAGCTGTCCATATTGTTGTAAACTGTATAAATACCATGGTTTTCTTTATCGTTGTTGCACCTCAATACACAGTCACAGTCCAGCCTTTGTCTTTTGATATTTGCGTGCTTTACTAAGTCGGAAGGTATGACGAGCAAATAGACAGATTAGTTCAGGCGCAGACAGAATAAGGTGAAAACGTCTTCATTCAACTCCCTACCGTTATAACAATTGGCGACGGGGTTTACCTTAATTCATCGCAGTTATAGCACGCAACGATGACAGTTTTTATTCTGTTCAGCGCAACTATATAACATTTTTGACTGTGTTAATTACAACCCAATTATAATGTCTATCTCTCTGGACGATCTTCCGGTGACTGCAGTTGAGGTTGCCAGACACACGCTGCGTGATCCAGTTTTACAGCAAGTATCAAAGTTCATCCGATTTGGCTGGCCTCCACATGTTCATTCAAATGTTTTAAAACAGTTTTACCAGCGACGCCAATTCCTATCCATCGTTAATGGGTGCATAATGTTTGCTGATCGTGTTGTCGTTCCAGCTAATCTTCGTGACCATGTGCTTCGGCAGCTTCATATATCACATCCTGGTGTTGGGAGAATGAAGGCGATCGCTCGCAGTTATGTTTACTGGCCCAACATCGATGACCATATCGAAGACCTCGTTCGCAAGTGTAGTAAATGTGCTCAAGCATCAAAGTGTCCACGCAAGACAGAACTATGTTCCTGGCCACGACCGGACAAACCATGGTCCCGTGTTCATGTTGACTTCGCTGGACCGTTCAATAGTATGCATTTCTTAATATGTGTCGACGCGTTTTCCAAATGGCCAGAGATATTTCCTATGCATTCTGCCACATCAATTGCAACAGTGTCCCACCTACGTCAACTATTACTGAACGTTTCGTCGACACCTTTAAGCGTGCTTATGCAAAAGCGAAGGGGGAGGGAACAACAGAAAAAAATTTTGGATAAATTCTTGCTGCATTATCGTACGAATGAAAAAGGACAGTTATGTGTCAGACACACAGATCACGCTCTATCCAGTACCACGCAAAGGTCAACTCGACAAAGAAGAGCTCCGAAACCTTTTCAAATAGATCCAAAAAGCAAGTCCCACACTCTTTACGGGGGGAGGTGATAGGATCCCACATATTTTGGTATTGACTGTTTAAACTTGCATATATGGTATGTTATCATTCTCACACATTTTGGTATTGACTGCTAATTTTGTATATTATCATTCTCACGCATTTTGGTAGTGACTGCTAATTTTGTATATATGGTATATTATCATTCCCACACATTTTGTTACTGACTGTCAATTTCGCACATATGGTATATTATCATCTCTCACGCACTTTGTTATTGGCTATTAAGGTCAATTATTTCAAATGCTGTTAGCTGTCCATATTGTTGTAAAATGTATAAATACCATGGCTTTCTTTATCGTTGTTGCACTTCAATACACAGTCACAGTCCAGCCTTTGTCTTTTGATATTTGCGTGCTTTACTAAGTCGGAAGGTACGACGAGCAGATAGACAGATTAGTTCAGGCGCAGACAGAATAAGGTGATAAACGTTTATCATTCAATTCCCTACCGTTATAACAAATTGCGACGGGGTTTACCTTAAAGTGCAGTTATAACAACGATTAGATATCATGTGAGTAGCTAGAAAAGCATCATTTAGCGAAACTCTAAATGCATCTCCCCAAAATTAACTTTATTAAACAACCAACCAACTAACTAACTAGTGAATAGTATGAATCATGGATCTTGAGTCGGTGGCACAGGGTTTAGGACTCTCGCCGACCATGCACATGGTTCGGGGTTCGAGCCCACGCCGACGCACACCTGATATCTATGGTCGGCCTGTGAATTTTGGGCTACCGATATCCACGCTGAAAATTCCACACTTGTACCAAAAATACGGTGTGGAATCAAACTGTAATCAAAAATAAAAATAAATAAATAATAAAGGTTTTTTCGTATTTTCCAATGAATGAAAAACAAAACGATATTGTTTTTACTGACGTTTCGCTATTTAATGCTAATAGTTTTCTCAAAGTATTATTAAACCGGAATTTACAAAATCTCAACTTATATGTAACAAAGAGTTAGGGGATGAGAAAAATATAGACTTAGTTCAACTTCAAAGGACATATTGAAAGTCAAAATAACAATGAAGATCGTTCAAACCAAATATCAAAGGTAATAGTATATCTGTTATTATATCAAAACAAAGTTTACTAACTTGATCATCGTTCGTTAGTGTGCGGTCATTTTTGGTTGTCAAGTTGGCGAATTGGTAAAGATAACAAAATCAAGTGTAGATTGTTGGATTTTATCAGTGTGTAGAATTATGAAAGTAGTGTGTGTTTACATAGTGAACTTGCTTATCACATTTGTGTTGATTTTGCTACTTCATGGGGGAGGGGGGTGTTGTAGCCAGGTCAGATTCTGTTTTAGTCCATCATTCCTATTCAGGCAATTTGGATTCCACTTGATATGAAGTGCTTCTGATATTAGACGTTCTTTGTGGTTCCTGGAGTTTTTCTGGATTATTTCAATATTGTCAAAATCAATTTTGTGGCCAGATTCTTCAGCATCTAGACCTATGGCTGATGATTTTTGAAGTTTTTCCAGTTCAATTGGATTTCTTGATGGTCGAAGAGATGCTCTACGGTGTTCATTTCTTCTGATTTTGATTTCTCGTGATGTTTGTCCGATGTAGATCGTATCACATTCCGAGCATTTTATTTTATAGACACAATTAGATAGAGAATCTTTAGGGATTTGGTCTTTCATATGGACAAGGTTCCTTTGAAGTGTGTCCGATGTTTTGAAAAAAACTCTAATGTTGAGCTGATTGAGTACTCTTCTGATATCGTCTGACGTCTCTGCTCTATATAGAATGACGACTGTTGATGTCCATGTTTTCGGAATGCATTTTCGGCCATACTTAATGTCTGTGTTGATCTTGTTGATGAAGTTCCTTGGGTAGTTGTTTTGCTAGAGAGTTTCAGTAATGTTTGATATTTCTTCTTTTTCTTGCTCATCCGTTATCAGAGAGTGTGCTCGTCTAAGAAGACTTGAAACAACTGAAATCTTTGCGCTGATGGGGTGTGATGATTTGAAGTCTAAATATTTATTGGAGTGAGTTTTCTTCCTGAATATGGATATACTAAAATGTCCCTTTTCCTTTCTCTTAACTAGGCAGTCTAGAAATGGTAGTTCACCGATGTCTGATTCTGCTTCCGAAGTGAACTGGATTTTGGGAGATACACAGTTTATTTTCTCCAGGAATGAATTGTGTAGATCTCGCTCGTTTTGGTACTACACAAGTATCATCCACATATCTAAACCATATTTTAGGAGTGAGTATGCTTGAAAAGATATTATTTTCGAATTTATTCATGTAAAGATCGGCAACTACTGGGGAGACTGGTGAACCCATAACAACACCATTTGTCTGTCTATATCAACTCCCTTTAAACGTAAAATAATTACTTTCTAGACAGAATTTTAAGCTCTTAATTATTTCACTGGTGTCCAGTGGACATCTTTGTGATAGTGTTGTATCTGATTCTAGTAGACTGGAAATGATATCAAGACTTTCGGTAATAGGGATGCTAGTATACAGTGAGTTAATATCATAGCTTACCATAATGTCTTCTTTATCAATTTCTCGGTGTTCTATTTGGGATTTGAAATCATATGAATTTCTTACAATATTTTGAGTGTCCTTTTGTAGTGGTTGTAGTATCGAGAGTAAGTATTTAGAGAGGTTGTATGTCGGTGAAATACATTACTGGTCTTAATGGAACTGTAGGTTTATGTATCTTTGGTTGACCGTAGAATCTTGAAGGTACATAAGATTTTGGTTTCGGATCAAAGAGTTGGCGAATAATAAAGAGCATCGCAAACAGACTACAGACCTTCATCAACAGCTGTATTCGCTCAATACTACTCCAGATCAGATGGCCGGCCAGAAAAGATCAGCAGACGGGATCTCTGCAAGCGAACCAACACGGAGGGAACCAATTGTGCAACAAATATGGGGGAAGAAATGGAGTTGGATTGGCCATACTCTGAGGAAAGCAGCAAGTGACATCACTAGACAAGCCCTCGAGGGGAACCCGGTTGGGTAGCGGCGAGTTGGTCTTCAGTGCAAGGGTGACTTGAAGGAGGTCATGTGAAGAGGAGATGAAAACATGTGGGTAGACTTGGAGCCAGGTGAAAACTCCAGCAGAAAACCGAACGCAATGGAGACGCGCGGCTGAAGCCCTATGTTCCTCTAGGAATTAAAGGATATATATATATATATATATATATATATGCAGGGTGTGCGTTTCATAGATGAAGACTGATAGGAAGTGCCATAAATCGATAACAACATTTTACGTCAGTGGCTGCGGAGGTAGAAATGTTTATAACACAAATCTGGATTTAGTTAACGTTACGATTGGAAATTGGACAACTTCTCGTCCATTTGTTTAATCTTGGGTCGATCGCCAACCAATAAGAACGGTTTGTTGTCCGCTGACCTAGTCTACCTTTAATGTTTTAAAAATATATAGTGAATATGATCCGTTTTTCCTTCATAAAACTGTCGGTTACCACTTCTCTTATTTTCCGCCGTTAAATATACACACAGAAGTGGCCAGATACAGCATCTTGTACTTTGGGCTTATGGAGATCAGTAGGCGACTGGCGAGGAAGAAGAAGAAAGTCCTTCTTAAAGAAGCCGAAATTCTCCTCTTAAGGACATCACTGAGTAAGTCACCTTGAAGTGAAGGCTCATTTAGCTTCCAGCTGTCCGTAGACAGTCATTCCTTGTCTTACCTCTTCTTTCTCCCTTCCTGCAAAGGTGGTGCATTTTTCACTTAATATCACCTTCAGAGAGTTCCAGTGTTCTTCCACGCCTGATACTAGATCATAACAGTAATTACGCATACCTGAAGTTAAATGGCGAAATCACGTCAGTTAGAGGACGAGTAAAGAAGACGGCATGCTTCCTCCTAGATAAGAATTCTGCAGTAGTATGTACTGTGACCAAGCCCACAGACTTCAAACTACGAGGCATTCGCGTAGACCATTAAGCGATATATGGCGCTACTGCCAGCTAACGTCACTTGTAGGTAACCTAGGTAGGTAGGTAGTCACTGTCTACACACAGCTGACATGATATACACCACTCGTCACGATTTCTCACTACACAACTCCAAGCAATCCATTCTGCAACAAACTGATAGTCAGCATTAGAATACTTCCTGTGTGTTGGTGTGTGGGAACTCGATCCAATCCTCAGTGGGTTACTGGAGATACTGAGGAGTCGCGAACTAGGACAAAGCAACTGTCCAATACTACCTAATATTGAATGACTACCTGTTATAATCGAGTGTTACCCAATGTGTGGTTGTCATCTAATTTGACTAGAATGCTTCCCCAGACATGACACTATGACCAACTGATTATTTGCAGACATTCCTCAAACTGAGATGGACACGAAATTCACATTCACTTGCGACAACCGTGACGTGCTTTCACTATCATTAGTATTATTATTAACATTATTCAAAATACACGGTATACATAGTACAGAGATCTTCGGAAATCCAAGCCATGAATGAATAATCAATGTTTCAACTGTTGTATGACACTGAAAACCCTCAAAAACTGAAGCCAAATATCAGGTAGTCGAAAACTGTCCTATCAGGTCGTCATGTTGTAAGTGCCTCCTGCATGAATCATGACATCACTGTTATAACTACGATCGCTTGTTCATTCTAACACCACGTAACTAATGTCACTTCGTCATGTGACTTGAAATCAATCGAATCTCAGGAAATCAACGCTTCATAATGATGTACACCATACATATTTCACCCTCATTGTGACTCCGAATACTGTTCAAAGTAGTCCGCTAAAGGGACAATGAACACTCTATCCAAGCTGAGCAGTGTAGCGTCAATCCAGAAAACATGAACATCTGTCTTTCGCCTGTGAATACTGAACTCCACGAGAATTTTCTTACTTTCGACACCACCTACAGGCAGTAGGTGGACATTAAACTATTGTCAGACTAAAGATAGTGGGTGGCACAGAACACTCCTCCACATAATATTCATTTCCCATTCCCCACTCAGATCGAATTACAACAACGTGTTTCCTATCCTAATGAAAGTCAATGAATGTAAACGACGTCTTCTTCAGTTAGTAGTCCGAGAGGACATCAGTCTCGACATGAATAACTGGATGTTCATTGTTCCTTCACTCAGAATGAATGAATAAATGAATGGATCAGCCTCTGTTGACATTAGCTCCCACGAAGAGATGATGTATAGTTACTGCCTAGATTTCAACTTTGGTGTTATTTTCTTCCTGTTTAACATCAGTAGTCAACGAATGGATACACCTGTCTGCTTTCAAGTGGGTGGTAGTCACTCAGTCTCACTCAAGCTACAGTCAAGCACTCAGTTTTCCAAACATCAAGTATTATATCTCAGCCTAGTGAACCACGACGTCCACCACGTGTGCAAATGATGTCACTTCTATCATTGATTTATGCTTGTTGTAAAGCTTCTCAATCCCGGATAGGGTTTCCCCCATAACCACCGATAAGCTTCAACAGCCATAAAGGATGACTCAATCCAAGATTCCAGCCGACTGAAGCTTCGCATCCGACCACAGAATATTGACAATCCACAAGAGTTTGGCATCACCTATACTACTGAGTATTGTACACGTCTGATCGACAGGATTGGGTCAGACACTCAAGAATAGAAAGCTTCACTATCCAACCTTCGGGTGTGGTTTGGAATGCATAATATAATCCTACAAGGAGTCATTCGTCACCACATTAGCTACGCCTCTAACCTTCCCAATTCGACAGCGATACAGCCTTCAGCATTTCAAATATCAAAGTGTCCTCCACACAACCTACTAGAGACAATGAGAACCACACTTTAAGTAGATTGTGGATCTAGTTGATATCCTCGAGAAAGGACAAGACGCACCACCTCAATTTCATTTCTACATACTATCAAACATACTTAGTATCTAATTAATCTGAAGAAATCCTCCATCCCATCCCAAACTCAGCTCAACTCTACTGAAAGCTGATGTTTCAACATAGACCTTACATTCAGATTCCAATAGAATCAGTCAACGGGAAGCTCGAACTGATTTCAATGAATATAAAGTTGCTGAGATACTCAGCTGATGATGACCTACTCAAGGTGATTCCGATTACTATGCTAATAAAGTACATCCACGTTTTCACATTCCAATATGTGCTAACGCTGTACACAAAGCCTCAGGATGGTCGGGGGTGGGTGCCTTGCGCTGCGGGTTGGCCACCCCTCCGCACACCTCTTGAAATGCTCCCATATGACCGGGCGTCTTACATAGCCTCTCCTGAGGAAGTCCTACTCACTGCCTTCACGTGGCGGAGGTGTTTCTCACCAAAGTGAGAGGGCGAAAGCGGATGCCTGGCGCTCTCCACCGGGTTGACTGTCCATTGGATGACAGTCTAGGGGAGATGGCTAAACCCTGATTCCAAACCTGCAACGATTGGCGTATGAAGCTCACTGGAGCTCACCGGCAGACGTATGGACAAAGGGCTTGTTGGATGTCCTGGATGTCTGGCCCCATTCAAAAAGGCGTATGAACCGAACTCCAGTCACCGGTTGCCAATGGATAGTGGACTCCTTACTCCACTCCTACTGCCTTGTAGGTCACACTTGGTTGTGTAAAGGCTAGAGCTGCACTCTCAAACAAAAGGCCGAGCGATTCTGGGGACATCACTCGTACCAAATTCCCATGAAACTTCATGAACTCTCTTACAAATTGCCGCGCCTGGGCAGCGATGATTCGAGACGTTCATGAAGCCGGCTGATCCTCCCGTAGGAGATAGCCGAAGTAAAGTAAGTAAGTAAGTAACGCTGTACACGGTCAACGACGAACGTTTTACTAAAAAGCACAAATGAAAACTTGAAAAGATGTATATTGTTAACGAAATCGAATTTCAAAAACCGCGAGGTGAACGAAAAAGTGCGTAATCGCATAAAAACATATATATACACACATAACAAACTAAAAGCACCATTCAGCAGTAGAATGACAAATATTCAACAGGCATGAGTAAACTTAGTTTCTGTAAGCGTATAACATGCGTACATGAATAGTTTTATAAGCGTGTACAGTTAGAGCTTAATATAGGAGGTGTTACACAATTTACCACCCACCCACCCACCCACCCAACAGAACACTGAAATATTAAATAAAACATTTAAGTGTTCGACAATAATATGAGTTTGCATCATAAATAGTGGTGATAATGCATAGAAAACTGATGTTGTTGTATTCACCTGAAGAATACACAGTTTAATCCAGAGTTCTGAATTCAAAACAAAAAGGGAGGGACAGTTATTAAATATGAATAGTCAATGCACTAAAGACAATTGGACTCAAAATGATAACAGAAAATTTGTGTTATTATGGTGAAAATCACCCGGGGATCTGTAGACTTTAGATGAAAACGCTACATAAGTAGTAAGTAAACATTGCACACGATTGAATTTTAATCATGCAAAACAAATCGTCAATGTCTAAACAACAGAGCCATGTGAACAACTATGCATGAAAATATCGATAACTTGAAAGACCAGTTTTTCATATGGTAATCTTGAATACACAAAATAAAAATTCACAATAGGTCAAATAGTAATTAATTGAATGTAACGTTTAGGTCAGTGAACTCTCCAACTTGATGGCGCTGTTTTGACGAATTTTGCTCCTCACGTTGCAGTTCTAGTGAATGGAAGTGTCCGCAAGTTGTTCAGTTGACCTTTATCTTTGTCTTGATAGTATTAGTAACGCTGGCTTGACTCTGTCAACATTCCTGGCTTTTGTTAAATTCGATCGTCCAACAGTCATAAACTTTTGATTCTCCAATGGCGTACTAAATCGGCCATTATAGGGAGGTTGAAGTGGTCGTTGTACACCAACCCGTCAAGCCTAAACGTGAACGCAGTTTGCCACGAACAGAATGATAGATGATGGTCGCTACCACTCGCGTTGAAGTGATAATTCTAACTCCTTCATGCGATGTTTAGAAGGAAAACTAGCCCCGACAGCTTCAGTTCCAAGTGAAGACACATCAACAAATCGATGCAATTCTGCCGACAAGTACGACTGGGGTAAAATGATCGCAGAAGCACATATGATTGCTCCCCAGGGGTTTCAGATACTGGAAGACCACAGTGCAATGGAAGTGTTTTCAAAAGGTGATTTGAGGTTAGTATTTGCTTGGTTCGTTGGTTGGTTGTCACTTGCATCCACATATGTATACATCTCGTACATTATCTGTTGGTTTATGAAGATACGAGGATAGCACAGTAAGAGTAAATTACTCAATTTTAGTACATGTACTAACTATTCCTTGTAGTATAGCCTTCTCAACGTATAACTTGGAATGTATGCAAGTGGAAGGAAGGAAAGACGTCTTTATGGCTATTGGTTACCATTATAATTTACGGTGTGAAGAAACACACTTAATACTGGGGCCGGCTTATCTGAGTGATCAGCTTCTAATCGTCCGCTTGTGTATCACAGATTCGGATTCACCATACTCAATCTCAATAGGCAGTCAGTATTCGTTTTATGCTTGTATCATTTTTCATCACTACTTGAGTCTTCACTGGGGTGTCGGGCTACAAGCTTTGAGGTTTGGGGAGAGTTAGTGGTGTGATTTTGACGGGGTAAGGTTACTAGACTGACACGCACAACCTCCCTTCATTCTCAAACTGCCTAGCAGCTAGTGAATCAATCACGCGGGACTTACAAGTACGTCAGTTGGGAATAGTTCTGCTGAAATATTCTCCCCAATACATTACATATACTTGCTGAAAACAACTTCAATGACGGACACTTAGTTGACCTGCACAGAGTGAACAAGATTATTGAGAATTCGGCAAATGTTTTGCGTGACCGAAGGATCACTCCTGGACACAATGAGTCGATCAGTGTGTCGGCACAACAGTTGAGTCCTGATGAAATGAAGACGACTGAATTCTCGGAAGCGACGTCTATGAATTCGAACAGTGCTGAAATGCTAGTAAATTTTCAGAACGCACCTCAACCGGAGTTAGACATTTCAGTCGATCAAATGCACTTCACAGCATTACAGGAACAGCTTGAGCTGAAAATGACTCACCCTAATTCATCATTCATAAATGATGTCGATATAGCTGCTAATGTCTGCAAGAATCCATCAGGTAAGTTGTACGAATAAATTTGTTTATCAATTGGCGGCATCAATACTTCCCTTGCAAATTCCATTATCAACAGTTAGTAGTCTGAATAAGGAATAAATAAGTAGTTAGTGATGTCGCTAGTTCTGCATCTTATACGTCAAACATCTGAAGGTAGGTAGGAAGGATCTAGTCGAGAAAAGATTACTTGGTTTACAAACTAATTATTCGTAGAATGAATATAAATTTAATTGTGCATTTACCTAACGCGACTTTTGATCGTCAGGTGATGTATTCAACTATGAGTAAAACATCGTTGTGTTCACTTTCTTCCCCTCTAATAATAAGGGAAGAGTAAATGATGAGTGTGTAAATGAGTGACTATCTGGCGAGTGAACTTCTCGTCAGTCAGTCAGCTACCGATGTGTTTATCTGATATGCAAAACTGGCGTTATGTGTTGTTATGTTTCACATTGCCGGTACTCCAGATAAGAAAGGTGAAGGAGTCTGTTATTGGTCAGGCAGCTAGCTTACCAGTTAGAAATCACAAATCCGGAAATTTTTCAAGGAAAGTGTTTATTGGCTGGATGGCGTCCGGAATAACAGGATATGCAATAATGGAGGCGTTTTCTAGATTTGGCGAAATAACCATCTGTTGGCCAAAACCACATGGTGATCATTTGAACAGCGAGTATAGCAACAAAGGTGTGTCGTTTTACTGGTAAACAGCCAGAAGCCTGATTTCCGTCTACTTCCTTTCACTTAATTGACATTGAAATTATCTGCTATTTTAGGTTATTGTTATTTGGTATTTGAAGAGGAGACCTCTGTTTCCGAACTGCTGAAGAACTCTTTCCAAATTCTCTGCATAGATGGCGACTGCTACAGAATTCCACCTTACAATTTGCCGCTCAGAGATGCGCAGGCGGGGATATATTTTATATTTCGTTGTATTCTAGGTAATACCGTGGGGCATAGAAGACATTAACTACTGCAGGCCAACTGCTACTTCTGTCAATATGCAGCATACCGTCCATGTTGGATCGCTTCATGGTTTGATGACGGCGGAGGGACTTGTAAAAGTTGTCCATGACTTCTACAAGTCCCTCCGCTGTCATCAAACCATGAAGCGATCCAACATGGACGGTATGCTGCATATTGACAGAAGTAGCAGTTGGCCTGCAGTAGTTAATGTCTTCTATGCCCCACGGTATTACCTAGAATACAACGAAATATAAAATATATCCCCGCCTGCGCATCTCTGAGCGGCAAATTGTAAGGTGGAATTCTGTAGCAGTCGCCATCTATGCAGAGAATTTGGAAAGAGTTCTTCAGCAGTTCGGAAACAGAGGTCTCCTCTTCAAATACCAAATAACAATAACCTAAAATAGCAGATAATTTCAATGTCAATTAAGTGAAAGGAAGTAGACGGAAATCAGGCTTCTGGCTGTTTACCAGTAAAACGACACACCTTTGTTGCTATACTCGCTGTTCAAATGATCACCATGTGGTTTTGGCCAACAGATGGTTATTTCGCCAAATCTAGAAAACGCCTCCATTATTGCATATCCTGTTATTCCGGACGCCATCCAGCCAATAAACACTTTCCTTGAAAAATTTCCGGATTTGTGATTTCTAACTGGTAAGCTAGCTGCCTGACCAATAACAGACTCCTTCACCTTTCTTATCTGGAGTACCGGCAATGTGAAACATAACAACACATAACGCCAGTTTTGCATATCAGATAAACACATCGGTAGCTGACTGACTGACGAGAAGTTCACTCGCCAGATAGTCACTCATTTACACACTCATCATTTACTCTTCCCTTATTATTAGAGGGGAAGAAAGTGAACACAACGATGTTTTACTCATAGTTGAATACATCACCTGACGATCAAAAGTCGCGTTAGGTAAATGCACAATTAAATTTATATTCATTCTACGAATAATTAGTTTGTAAACCATGTCTGTCTGTTTTCGACATAGAACTTTGCACAAATGTGCGGAAGTTCAAGTCGCCACATTCCGTGTAGCACGCGAAGCAAGAGAAGAAAGTACAAGAAAAGCATAATAGAAACAGTGAGCAGAGGTGTGAGACAAAGGAGTAATAAAGAAATACAAAACAGTTTCATTGAAGATCATAAGTCACAGGGAGTGGATGCATCTACGCCACTGAGAACGATTTCGAGCCATGTCACCAATTGTTTCCAACCATAGATTTTTACCGTCCCGAGGACCCCAGCCTGGAAGTCTACACCTTTCTACGTGGCTGGCTTAGACCAACTGTTGTGGATTTCATTGACTGATGCCAAGTTTTTGTTTGACCGCCGCTAGCTTTTTTCCAGCCTGACCCTATATCCGCTAACATAGCTCGTCGAGGGAGGCGATGACTTGGCATACGTAACACATGTCCTAACCATCTCAGTCTTTGTAGCTTCACGACTTCGTCGATTGATTTCCCCTGTTTACCTAGTACTCTACGCCTAACCTTCATGTTGCTCACCTTATTATGCCACTTTACACGGGAAATAGAACGCAGGCACCTATGATCAAAGACAGCTAGTCTTTTCATGTCTTCCACTCTCAGTGGCCAGGTCTCACAATCATACAGGAGGACGGAGCGGACTGATGAGCAGTACACCCGCCCTTTGGTCGATAGTCGAACATCTCGTCTACGCCAGAGTCGGCGTAAACTAACAAATGCGAAACGAGCCCCTTGTATTCGTGCTGAGATTTCGTCAGAGATCAGCCCGTTGGGGCTGATGGTACTTCCCAAATAAGTGAAGCGGTCAACGTGCTCTACCATTTCACTTCCTATTTTTAAACTAGGCGTCGATGTAGTCCAGTCCTGTAACATCATCTTGCATTTGGTGGGAGCGAATCGCATGCCAAACATTCGTAGATTGTAAACCATGTAATCTTTTCTCGACTAGATCCTTCCTACCTACCTTCAGATGTTTGACGTATAAGATGCAGAACTAGCGACATCACTAACTACTTATTTATTCCTTATTCAGACTACTAACTGTTGATAATGGAATTTGCAAGGGAAGTATTGATGCCGCCAATTGATAAACAAATTTATTCGTACAACTTACCTGATGGATTCTTGCAGACATTAGCAGCTATATCGACATCATTTATGAATGATGAATTAGGGTGAGTCATTTTCAGCTCAAGCTGTTCCTGTAATGCTGTGAAGTGCATTTGATCGACTGAAATGTCTAACTCCGGTTGAGGTGCGTTCTGAAAATTTACTAGCATTTCAGCACTGTTCGAATTCATAGACATCGCTTCCGAGAATTCAGTCGTCTTCATTTCATCAGGACTCAACTGTTGTGCCGACACACTGATCGACTCATTGTGTCCAGGAGTGATCCTTCGGTCACGCAAAACATTTGCCGAATTCTCAATAATCTTGTTCACTCTGTGCAGGTCAACTAAGTGTCCGTCATTGAAGTTGTTTTCAGCAAGTATATGTAATGTATTGGGGAGAATATTTCAGCAGAACTATTCCCAACTGACGTACTTGTAAGTCCCGCGTGATTGATTCACTAGCTGCTAGGCAGTTTGAGAATGAAGGGAGGTTGTGCGTGTCAGTCTAGTAACCTTACCCCGTCAAAATCACACCACTAACTCTCCCCAAACCTCAAAGCTTGTGGCCCGACACCCCAGTGAAGACTCAAGTAGTGACGAAAAATGATACAAGCATAAAACGAATACTGACTGGCTATTGAGATTGAGTATGGTGAATCCGAATCTGTGATACACAAGCGGACGATTAGAAGCTGATCACTCAGATAAGCCGGCCCCAGTATTAAGTGTGTTTCTTCACACCGTAAATTATAATGGTAACCAATAGCCATAAAGACGTCTTTCCTTCCTTCCACTTGCATATATTCCAAGTTATACGTTGAGAAGGCTATACTACAAGGAATAGTTAGTACATGTACTAAAATTGAGTAATTTACTCTTACTGTGCTATCCTCGTATCTTCATAAACCAACAGATAATGTACGAGATGTATACATATGTGGATGCAAGTGACAACCAACCAACGAACCAAGCAAATACTAACCTCAAATCACCTTTTGAAAACACTTCCATTGCACTGTGGTCTTCCAGTATCTGAAACCCTGGGGAGCAATCATATGTGCTTCTGCGATCATTTTACCCCAGTCGTACTTGTCGGCAGAATTGCATCGATTTGTTTATGTAGCTTCACTCGGAGGTGAAGGAGGTACTCACTTTCCAACAGGATGATAGTCAGGTACGATAACTGCAGTTTCAGGACTTTAGTAATCGGTATTGCTCATAACTATGGTGTTTTCGTCGTCTTCGTTCTCCTTCTTGGACTTTTGATTACTGGGTGTTTTGGTACCAGGGATACTTTTCCTTGCGACTGCTGTCGTTGCAGAACGTGTTCTCTTCAAATCAACAACATTTCCACCATGAAGTATCGCAGAATGGGTTGTTATGTTGTCCGTTTGAATGGATATCTGGCCCCGTTTCTCACCTACATGAAAAGACAACAGAGGTTTGTTCATCATCCAAATACAACCGTTTAGTATCAAGAAACCTTTAGATGACGAGACAAATTCAGTTCTGACTCATCATAGTGATGCATCATAATGAATTGAACAGAACTGGGAATATTCTGTTATCTATGTACTCTGGTGACTTTCCAATATGAACGCTAATATCAATACAGTTACATGTAACCACCAATCTCGAATACCGGCGACACTTGGTCTTCAAACTGTTTAGGTTGCAGACCGGCCGTAGATCGCCCAAGGTTCCGACAATTCTAAACTTATTCTAACCTATTCTTCGATAATGCCTTTCCATGGTACATGAAGATTTCATCGACACACTATGTTGTGAAACAACTCTGGCCGTGCTTAAAAAGTGAGCTTTGTGCTAAATTAAGCCCTTTCGTTCTGAAGTAACGCTAGTCTTTGCTTAATATGTCCTGTGAGGTCTGGAACAATGCTGATAAAAAAACCAGTAGATTCTGGTCTATTCCTGAAAATGCCTAGAAAATGAACACAGTGCTGAATTAGTGCCAGTCATGCTGAAAACCAACACTGAGTTGTAGTCTGTGCCATTGAACAATCCATTTCATAATATATTCAGAATTTACTCACTATAGGGTGTTAGAACTATTTCAAAATTAGTGAGATTTAATTCAGAAACACAGTAAGCTTGGGTGGTTGCTAACTACAAATATTCATTAATACTTCTTTACAGGTTTAGCTGGACCTTAACTGCTGTGGTGGGCCGCTCGTAGATGGTTAAGCTGAAAACACTTGTCGGTAAACTAACTTACTAGTGTTTCACACCCATTTCTATACTTTTGTGAATAAACAGTCTACCTGTAGGGGTAGGGGACTGTCTAGAGAGCTCAATAACATAACAAAAATGCGAATAAAAATTCGAGCCAATGAGACGATAGTAGAGCAATATATCATCAAAAATGCAGTAATGTGTTAATATTAATAAAAGGTTACTTGGATATACTGTTAAAGTCCACTGCTACAAATTATTAATCTAATCCCCAGAAGCGTTCGCCGTTGCAATTGTCTACTGGTAAAAGCTGTGGGCCGGCTGCAGAGTTATCTTAGGATAAGGATAATAGGGTGACTCTAAAGAATAGCGGCCCAAACCGAAACGACCTTCGAACAAAAAAGTGACCTTGAGGAAGGAATCAGCTGACTGTATCATTTTCGGATGTAATCATGGATGTTTTCGATTACTTTTTGGATAACGGACTGATAGCCTTGTCGAAAATTTGCCAATGCGGAGGAGTTATGCATATACAAAAATAGACAGAGGCCATTGATGGCTTTGTATACAGATGTATTGAGTGCCGAAAGAGGGAATCGGTTCGAGATGGTTTGTCGTTGTTTTTTAGTTTACAGATCGCTTAGGAACTTTTCTATCAAGGTCTAAACTGCCTTTGACGAAAATTTTAATGATCTGTAACTTCTGGGTCTTGAAAAGAGCAGTCACAGCTACAGCTTATGAAACAAAATTCAGAGGTGTCAGCAGTGCAATGGTACAACTACTGCAGAGATGTTTCCTCCTGGAAAATGAACACCCTGACTCAAGTTCTCGGAGGAGTCAGCAGCATGGTCCATATTGATGAGACTGTACTTATAAGAAGGAAATACAACCGCGGGAGATTACAAGCAAACCAGCAGTGGATATTAGGTATCTACGACACGACACTGCGCAAAGGGTATATAGAAGCGATTCCCAATCGCAGTGCAGCAGTATTAGTGCCTATTATTAAGCGTTTGGTGTTGCCGGGGACGACTATTCATACAGATGAATGGAGCGGATACTGTCAATTATCGAATCATGGGTACATTCATCATGTTGTTAATCATACGGACGGTTTCCGGAATCCTTTAGATGGAACCCACACCAGTTCCATTGAAAGTTTTTGGAGTCGTCTAAAAAGACGTATAAGAGCGGATAATGGATCGAGAAATCCCATGATTTACAGTTACCTGAATGAATTTATGTACCGAAACTGGTTTCATACGACTATGAAGACTCCCATGAGAAACTGGGAGGTTTTTTGAGACATATACGCGAGCGCCATCCTTTTGTAACTGTTTATTATTATTGCATTACTTATTTATAAACCGTTTTTTACAATTATGCGCCTTCCATTTTGAGCCTTCTCATTGGCCGAAGTTGTCCCTGTCCAGGTCATTTTTGCGTTAAAAGGTCGTTTCGGTTTGGGCCGCTATTCTTTAGAGTCACCGGATAATAGATTCCTGCGATAAATCCAAAGTATATAACACGGTATGAGAGGAGAAAATAGACAGTAACGCCCAGTTAGAAAGCGAAGTCACCAACAGTTTATATTGTAATCCCACTCGTCAAGCAATGATCTGAAACAGAGAGCAAAGCGCACGTTAGCAGTGTGATCACACAAGTGTTGCGTGCTAGTAAGAACGAGGACTCAAGGTCAAGTATTATATTTACAACCAATCGCAATACAAGTAGATAAGAGGGAAGGGCACTCCTATTGGTCATCCGTTGCCTCGTCTTGGGTAACCAATCCCTGCATACTTCGCAGCCAACCTGAAAGTAGACAAGCATGGTTTGAACATTAGAAAACCGCCAAACTTACCATGCCTTACACTACCCCCTCTCCCATAGGAGCACTGTCCGCAGTGCTAGGTGACTGTTCCTGCGGGACTTGTCTGCTCTAAGGCCTGTTGTCGAAAAGGTTTTAGTCTATTGAAGTGTGTGACTAGACTATGAGAGGAATTCGGTTCCTGAATCCTACAGGTGCAGTCACTTAGTACCTCTACTACAGTGAATGGTCCTTCCCAGCGTTTATGGAATTTAAGAGCTTTCCCTTTAGGTGGTGCCTCCTTAAGTAGCATCACCTTGTCTCCTGGCTCGACTGGTGATCCATGTGCTTTCCTATCATAGTATTCTTTCTGGTACCTCTGGTTTGTTTGGAGTATATCCCTAGTCATCTGATGTACCTTGTTCAGGTTTCGTCGAAGTCTGATTACGTGTTCAGATGCAATCAGTGTATCCTCTCCTAGTGTGTTTGAAGTCAGATCGATTGGCAACCGGAGTTCTCTTCCAGTGACCATATAATGAGGCGTTTGACGCGTAGCTTTGTGAATGCTTGCTCTGTATGCCATTAAGCACTGTGAGAGTGATCGGTCCCATTCCCTGGGGTTGTTTTGATCTACAAATGCCTGCAAGAGGGCTTTAAGTGTCCGATTGGTGCGTTCAACCAAGCCATTTCCCTGTGGGTGGTACGCGGTAGTGCGTGTCTTCCGGATACCCATTATACGACAGAGTTCGCTGACAACGATACTTTCAAAGTTGGATCCTCGATCTGAATGCAGTTGAAGTGGTGCCCCCCAACGGCTGACCCAGTGGTCAAAAATTGACTCTGCGATGGTTACAGCATCAATCTGTGGGATCGCAATAGCCTCGCACCATTTGGTAAAATGGTCTACCATGACTAAAATATAGTTATTATTTCTGGAAGTTACTGGGAGAGGTCCAACCAAGTCTATTTGTACTAAGTCATTCGGATGGCCAGCTATAATGGGTTCTAAGGGTGCCTTATTATATTTGTGCGGAGCCTTAATAGTTTGGCATACCTCGCAGGAGTCACAGAAATCTATGATGTCTTTCCTCTGGTGAGGCCACCAATAACGTCTTTTAGCCGCTTCAATCATTTTCCCTGAGCCCGCGTGGCCTAACTGCTGGTGTAATGACAATAGTACTGTGGGTAGTGCCGACTGTGGAGCCACAACGCGACGAGTATAAGTGGGTCCATGTTGGTAGTAGAGGATGTCATCGACAATTTTCAGATTATCCCACAGAGACCATAAACACCGGGTTTCCCATCCAAGCTTACTTATTTCCTGGGTTGTCGGTCGTTCGCCTCCATTTCGAACACGTTCGTAAATCAAGGCCAGTTCAGGGTCTGAAGACTGAAGTTCAGGCCAACTATATGAAGTATGAGCCTCTAGTTGGAGCAGCGAAACTTGTGCTTCGGTGCATGATGGGCAGTCACCGTGATACCTAAGAGGTTTTCTTGACAACGCATCTGCATTTCCATGATTCTTACCCGGTCTATGCATGCATTCGAAGTCATACTCTTGTAGGTGTTCTTGCCATCTGGCAATCTGACCCTCAGCTTCTTTGAAGTTATGTAGCCAGCTAAGGGCTTTGTGATCAGTGCGTACAATGAAATGTCTACCGAGGAGATATGCCCTAAAGTGTTTAACAAAATTGACCAGTGCCAGCATTTCTTTCCGCGTGGTGCAGTAATTCTTCTCACTCTTGTTGAGTGCTCGACTTGCATAGGCTATCACCTTTTCTACTCCATCTGCGTCTTTTTGAGACAAAACTGCCCCGATACCAGAGTCGCTAGCATCTGTATCTAGGATGAATGGACCTGCCTGGTCAGAAACATTGGGATACGCTAGGATAGGGGGGCTACATAAACAGTTTTTTAGTCTTTCGAAGGCTTCCGTCGCTGATGCTGTCCAATTGTAGTCTTTCTTCTTAAGAATGTCGAATAGAGGAGCTGCAAGGAAAGAGAAGTTAAGTACAAAACGTCGATAATACGAGGCTAACCCTAAAAAACTATGTAACTCGGGGGCTGAGTTTGGGAGCGGCCAGTCTTTGACTTCCTGAACTTTTGCTGGATCACATTTAATGCCTTCGGCTGAAACAATGTGACCTAAGAAACACACTTCTTTCCTGAAGAATTGACATTTCGATGGGTTCAGTTTTAACCCAACGGTCTGCATCCGTTCTAATACTTCGGAAATATCACTTAAATGTTCGGTCAACGTCTTACTATGTATGATAACATCATCTAAATATACCAAACACTTACCTGGTATGCAATCACTCAAGACCGTTTGCATGAGGCGTTGGAATGTTGCTGGGGCATTGACTAACCCAAACGGCATTGTTTCAAACTCATACAGGCCTGCTTGTACAATGAATGCTGTCTTTTGCCTGTCATCTGGGTGTACTTCAACCTGCCAATATCCCGATGCCAGATCTAGAGTGGTAAACCAATTCGACCCCTCTAAGGCATCAAAAGTGTCGTCTATGCGTGGAAGGGGAAAGCAGTCTCGTCTAGTTAACAGGTTTAACTTACGATAATCTACACACAACCGGAGTGTCCCATTCGATTTCTTAACTAAAACTACCGGTGAAGCCCATGGAGATACGGATGGTTTGATGACATTTTTCTCTAACAGTTCATCAACTAACCTGTTAAGCTCCTTCTGGTAATGTGCAGGTACTCGCCGTGCAGGTTGTCTACAAGGTGGGGCGTTACCCGTTTCTATGTGATGTTGGACCAGTTTTGTTCTTCCCGGGCTTTTTCCATCCCAGTCAAAACAGTCCTCATATTTGTCTAACATTTTATTAAAGTTGGCAGCCGTTTCCGATGGTAGGGGTTCTATAGTCGTCAGCATTCGCTGTTTCTCACTCTTAGCATCTCCCTGCACGCCAAAAGTGCCGTGCTCTTTGTCGTTCCCTACAATAAATGGGATGGAACAGTCCTTCAGTATAAGAGTCCTATGACTACAATCTATTATTCCCGACAGCTTTTCCAGGAGGTCGACTCCCAAGATTACCTGCCACGGCACCCGGGTAGAAATGATGAAATTGTGTTGAAGTGACAGTGTTCCCAATTTAAGTGGCAGCAGGACCAGTCCCTGGGATTGCATGCAATCTCCATTGGCTGTCGTAAGCCGCAAATTGTGAGTCCCTATTGTTGGCCTAAACGTCTCTGGAACACATGAGGAATGTACGACAGAACAAGTTGCTCCTGAGTCAACTAACATAACACACTTTTTCCCGCCTATATAACCTACAACTTTCGGGGAGGAGGTGACACCGATTAGGTTTACAGTAGGCACACAATTCATATCGACATGTGACTCACCTGCATTGTGACCACAACTCCTAGCAAGCTTACCAAACCGCCTGCAGTAGTAGCAATCGTTTCTTGAAGTGGATTGCGACTGTGGGCGTCCTTTCCACGGTGGTGTAGGATTCTGTGCATGCTTTGTTGTTGTGTGCTGATATCCCATTGCGTTTACTTGTGGGCATGTGGTTCCTGGCTCTTCCAGGCTTTCCATTAGGCGTGCCCTAGCTTCCGCTTCTGTCATGGATGCTGGAGTGTGCAAGTTGAAGTCCTTCCTGTAACGGACGTCGACGCCCTGCAAGAACTTGGAATATATAGCGCTTTCAACCTCTGAATGTGTCTTGTCCTGCATAGCTTGACGCGCAAGCTTGCGGAGACGTAAGGTGAACTGGTTGATAGATTCACCTTGTCTCTGGTTGCACTCGCTGAATCTTTTCAGCGCTTCAATGGGAGGTATTGGTGGCACTATACGTGCTCTTAGAGTACTCAACAGGGTGGTCAAGGGCATATGCACGTAATCCAAACCAATTGTGTACATTTCCAAGGACCGTCCAACAGAATCGATGACGAATGCGTTCGGGTGAGGCACGTTCATCAGATCAATGTATCGGCACACCTTGTCCGACCACAGCTCGAAATCATCACCCACCTCCAGTGTATGCGGCAAGGGATGGACATATCGCGAAGCAGGCTGATTTGACTGAAAAGCTGGAGCCCTCACTTCAGCCAATTGATCCACCTCGTGAGATGCTGTCTGTTTGACAGGAGAAGTGTTCTTGGAAGCCTCATTGGGTCGAGACTTAGAAGAACAAAGTTTTTTCGTTGGCAGGCTCGCCATTTATGTAATCCCACTCGTCAAGCAATGATCTGAAACAGAGAGCAAAGCGCACGTTAGCAGTGTGATCACACAAGTGTTGCGTGCTAGTAAGAACGAGGACTCAAGGTCAAGTATTATATTTACAACCAATCGCAATACAAGTAGATAAGAGGGAAGGGCACTCCTATTGGTCATCCGTTGCCTCGTCTTGGGTAACCAATCCCTGCATACTTCGCAGCCAACCTGAAAGTAGACAAGCATGGTTTGAACATTAGAAAACCGCCAAACTTGCCATGCCTTACAATATGGCACTTCGAATTGTACTCGGAAGTTATATGTATTCAAACACCAATCGTTTTAAACAGAAACCATGTACAATGTCTCCAATTTCAACATCTAACAAAAAGTGTACAATCATATTGTTACGTACTCCACAAACCGTATCTGAAAATAGATTTAGGCAGACTTTGATTGGCTGTTGGTTAGCTGGCTTCCCATTACTCTAAAATATAGGTTAAAGCGGTAATCTTTTTATTTTGACACGGAAATTTACAGTCAGTGTAATTTGAGGCTTACCTTACCATAAAATAATGGTGTGTCAATTTTTCGGTGTGAGTGTAGTGTGATAATCACACGCTATTCGGTGCAATGGTGGTGTTTAAAGTACATTGAGATGTATGAGAATGTCCAGTAAGTGAATACAAATCAAAAATAATTTTGATGCATTTATTTTAAGTCCAAAATATGATGTATGGATTCTCGCCTACTAGGCGAATATAATTCAACTACAGTTTCTAAACATTTAATGTGTCTTTAATTAGGACATATAGATATACGTATGTATTAACTAATCCACTTTTTTGAAGTTGTCAGTTTAATGACCTGTGGGAGTTGTGCATGCTAGATCAGCATAAATCAAGTAAATTTCCTAGGTCACAATAGTGGTATATAAGCACTGAAATGTATACTATTGTTCATTTACTTGAAATCATTGTGTTGTGCATGTTAGGAATTGTCAAAACCATTAGATGATTTTGCAAAGTACTCCTACTGCCTCTACTTCAAGAAATGTGTCATCTTTATTGTGTGGTGTAACAGCTATATTCAGAAGGATAATGCTCTGCTGTGCGTTTTATACATGGGCACAATTTAAGGAGGCTTTAGACGCATTTATAAAGGTACTAAGTTGTTTATTATTGCTCTGAATGGAATCCAACACATTGTATCGGGTTGTTTCAAGTAGAAAGGATCCACCCGGTCCCATGGAATACAAGTATGTGAGGTATAGATGCACTTTTGGAAGTAAACGTTCCCCCCAAGGTGCTGACTTTAGGAATAGAAGATAAGTTGGCTGTTTGTGTAAATTTTTAAAATTTTACGGTTCAAATATACTTCATGTCAGTCAATAATTTTAGTACGGTGCAAATCCAACGGGTACAAAATAACAAAGCACCAAACTGTGTAAAACCATCCATGCACGGCGAGTTTCATGTCCACCAATGTATCTAGACGTCGGCTGTCATCAGAAGAAATGACAGTTGTGCAACCGTTCAATGAAAGGAATACTGACGTCCATGAAATCATGGATTTAGCACTTGAGAAATTCGGAAAGGTGCTCCTGTATAATGATATTAAAAACATGCGGGCTAGGAGAAATAAACGTAAGTCGTATTAAAATAAATGGTGCAGTAGAATTGAAATCGGTAGAAGACCTGCTCCATCGACTGAGGCAGACAGGCTCAGTCAGTGTTCTGCAGGAAAACGCAGGCTTTGTATCGAAAATCATTTTCGCTCGTAATGATATGATAGACCTCCATCATAAGTTTCCAGAAGTAGTTGGAATTGATTGTACCTATAAAACGAATAAGATGGGGTAAGTCGCAGTACAAGAAGGTATAATTCCTTCTCCAAATTTATTACAGATGGCCTTTATATCAGTTTTTGTGACTGATGGATTCAGAAGAGGAAGGACTGTTTTGTTTGCTCTTACTAGGAGAGAAAGGTTTGCAGATGTAAAGGAGATAATTGAGACGTCTACGGGATTTATGATTGATACATCGAAAATGCTAACATTCACTGTCGACTGTGCAACTGCACAGATGAACGCTCTAAAGGAGGGACTCCCTAAGTGCGGTATTGTTTTATTTCCTTTCCATGCATGCCAGGCGTTCAGAAGGGAGGTCGGTTTCATTCCCATTAACCAACATAGCGAAAACAGTCCCCAAATCAACTTGCTAAAAAGTGGTTGTATCGAATGGGGCACGCGCGCAGTTATGACAGGTAGGTTAACCAATCAGAATATATTGCCAAATGTTTTGGAGTTACCAAAACCTCACAAGTATTACAGACGCTGAGGCTGGTGCTTACATTGGAAGGTACTGGCTAAGAACACGCAAATATTGGGCTGCATCGTGCAACCGGTTCACCATCAGCATGGGAAACAATACTAACAATAGAGCTGAGAATGCTCGTAGGCAGCTGAAAAGATATTTACGTAAAGGTGATCCACTGGAACTGACGCTATGGGAAATATGGAGGTGGATTGACCACAAAACCATACGTAAAATACGCCAGGGCCAGAGGATGCTCTGTAAATAGTGCAATTACGATGTAAGTTTGAAGATAATTTACTATTTTTCCTAGGTACATACTTCGCTTCAGTCTATATTACGGCGTCTCACACCGTTCGCTGCCAAGAAAGTTTTCTTGGACTCGCAAAGGTGCTCCTTCTTCATCCATTCAGCATCTTCCACCTCAGTTAATTACGCAGAAGGTGGTCACATCTTCTTCGTAAACAGGAATAAGGAGAAATCTACATCTTGGACGTACTGTGCATACAGTTTGCCATGTGGTAATGTCGTCGAGGCTTTCTTGAACTCATATCTAAATTGTGGTGTGTTCCATTTCCTTAATTTTTTTCTCTTATATATTCTGATAAATAGTGATAGATGGACACGTCAGTATAACACGACGGACAACATTCCGCGAGCCATCCGCTAACACCGGGACCAGACAACGTGTGAGATGTTGTCTCAACAGTCTGAACGAAAGAAATCCGGATGCTGCACTGCGGGAAATAGCAGAGTTCAACCGAAGGTTGGATAGTTTGGTAGCAAATGAACCGCAAACAACTTTAAGATTACGACGTACCCCTGTTAATCATTTACTTTTGTGAAAATGTTTGTATTACCTTATTGTTTCCATCTGTTTTCATAATATAAACATAATATAAACATATTTTGACGGTATTTGTCATTTTTGCAAGCCGCCATGCAATTATGTTCATGGTGGCTCAAGTGTGCGTCGGTGGCACAGTGGTTAGGACTCTCGCCGGCCATGCACATGGTCCGGGGTTCGAGCCCTCGATGACGCACACCTGATATCTATGGTCGGCCTGCGAAATTTGGGCTACCGATATCCATGCTGAAAATTCCATACTTGTACCAAAAATACGGTGTGGAATCAAGCTGTAATCAAAAATAAAAAATTTAATTAGATGTGTGTCTAAACTGCTGTCACACTTCCTTTCCCTTTAAATGCGTAAGAGTGACAGTTTAATGAGTACTTTGGTTGATTGTTTCGTGATGAGAACACTTTGGAAGCCCGTTAGAACTTACACCGAACTGTGCCCTATTTACTAGGTTTTATCAGACGAGGATTTCTGGTTCATGGCATGTCATGGGTAACAGTGACTCAGACGTATTATCACTTTTACATAGCAACCCCAAGCTTCCGAAAATTCTAAACTTATTCTAACCTATTCTTCGATAATGCCTTTCCATGGTACATGAAGATTTCATCGACACACTATGTTGTGAAACAACTCTGGCCGTGCTTAAAAAGTGAGCTGGGTGCTAAATTAAGCCCTTTCGTTCTGAAGTAACGCTAGTCTTTGCTTAATATGTCCTGTGAGGTCTGGAACAATGCTGATAAAAAAACCAGTAGATTCTGGTCTATTCCTGAAAATGCCTAGAAAATGAACACAGTGCTGAATTAGTGCCAGTCATGCTGAAAACCAACACTGAGTTGTAGTCTGTGCCATTGAACAATCCATTTCATAATACATTCAGAAACGTCCGAAAACACCTTTAAATTTCAACTGCAAAATAATTCACGAAAACACATATCCAGCAGACGCAGGAACCCATATTTACCTTGAAACTGTCTATGGCGTCTTTCACAGTATCTACCTCATGAAACGCATCCTCCATTTATGAGAGGCTTTATCGCATATCCCCGCCATGATTCTTGTTGCTATGTTGCTATGGGTTTATTGAAAGTCCACTCAACATGAATTCAATCTCATTTACATACTGTGGATAGTCGGCTGGGTTTCCGTCGAAACACCGATGTTCAAAATCCGGGCTAATGTCCCTAGAATGTGAAACATGAACAACACACGCATCATGCTGAGCATCATACATAGCATTACAATTAACAAGCAACTCAGCATAACCTACTTTCCTTCTTGCTTCCAAGACGCTTCGTCCCTTCTTTGATCCGGGCATCATTGAACTTGACCGAAATTCCAGAAAACTTCCAAAAAATACCTGTATAAAGAAGACTTGCAGGCACCAGGAAGACGAACAGAAACTATCCAAAGCTATCAGAAATTGTCAGCCAACTCTCATAAACTCTCAATGTCAAGCTCTCTCTACGCTCGACGTCACGCTGTCCCTCAGAGACTTTCAGAAACACTTTGAATAAACCAACGCGAAGACCGGAACACAGATTGGCGACTCAAGAATCCTTTATTCTTACGCCAATATGTAACCAACAATAAGGTTATTATACACAAGGTCTAAGAATCAATCATATGTTTGAATCCTGAACGCTCGAAATCGATGACTGCCTGGACCTAAATTTTTTAAAGTGGTTCTTTCTCCTCTAGCACCCTTAAATCTTCACAGATTCTTGTGAAACTGCAACTGTATGCTCAGTAAAAAGACTCGAGACACATCTTACAGGTAAGCATGTCCTAAAGGTTCTAATTTGTCTGATCTGTGAAGCCGTTTCTCACTAAGCTATCACTCCTATACTTAGCTATAATCTTTTGTCAAAACATTATGATACTGTGATATCCTAACTGCATTAGCCTTTAACGAAGTTAAAAGATACTCTTTTCATCCTCACTCTTCGCTGTCTTGAAGTCTGATTGTGGCGATGCAAAAGATAATGCAAGAACAATTTTTGATGAGAGCTATATCTTAATCGTGAATGGACTGAACTCAACCCGCACGCTCCAGGTCATTGGAGGAGTTGGACAACTGAAGGGCATTTCCTTCCAATGAGTTGGCCATTTAGGATCGCCGTCCTCTAACCATTAGTTTACACATTGGTTTATTACGTTTATCCTGCAGTTATTCAAAACCTGTCTTGATGCACATTGTTCACAGATGTTGCGTGGTTCCCCTTATATTTGTTTTAGTTGTCGTTGAAACTAGTTACTTCATTTGCTTTGAAAGTTTTTACGAGCAGGTCAGTTCATTCATTTCATTGTAACTGCTTCATATGTTGCATTCATGCGTGGTTGCAATATTTCACTTGATTTTCAGCTATCAATGGGGGCGTTGATAAGGCATATCCCCTGTTTGAAGTAGCGCCGAAAGTTTTACCTTGAGGACATTTGCGCGGTCTTGTTGATTTGAGCTTGGCTGATTCGTTTCGTTTGATGTAGATAGCTGCATCTGACTTGATTCTGGTTTTTATTTGGCTTGAACTGTGTTGAATTCGTTAAAAAATAGTCGTCAAAAGCTCCCTCTAAGCCTGAAGGCACTTATCGTGCAGGAGGATGCTTGAGAATGTCTTCCATGCCGAAGGTATAGGGTGCACCTAAAATCCCTGGTGTTAACACCTGTTTGTGGCGTCTCAATGATTTCTGCAGAGTTTCGTTTTATCACTTGTGTCCATATTTTTCGTTCACAAGGGTTTCAATAAATGTTAGTGGCTATAGCCCGGAACTTCCTAAAACGGAAATTTCGGTAAGGAGTTCTGCTACAGTTTCCAAGTCAATGTCACTTTCAAGTGTTTTATTGTCTTCTGTTAGCGATTCGTGAATTTTTAATTCAAAAGCTTTTGTATTCATTTACAGTGATACCCAATGAACACATTGGCACCTGAAGACAATGGCAGCCAACCTGCACTTCCTATGTCAGTGGACATCAAAAAATCTTTTGACGGAATTATGTTCAGTCGCCGGTAAACCAGTTGGGTTCAAGTAGAAGATGCCCTAATTCAGCTAGAATTAGTATGATACATGCATATGTATGGCAGAGTACTTCTAGGCAACTCATACGCATAATGTGGTGAAGAAGTGCATACGGAAACATGAATCTCAGCAGTTGAAGTACAAATTAGTAGTCCTTCGCTGTATATATGGTACGAAACAAAAAACTAGAGGTTCAGGATTACGCGTCAAACCGTAAGAATTTTATAACATATTTCTGCAGGGCAAAATACGCGGGCTGCCAATCTGGGTTACTTATACGCTACAGGGCGGACGAGTGTCAATGTAGTTGAAGATTGAACGATCAATTCACGGTTGTTTGAACAAAACCAACTTCCCCAATTTTCGCGGAGGCATCAATACGACAGTCATCGTCTCATCGGTCGCTGTTCAGAAAGAAGTCAGTAGCAAACAGTCAGAAACCTTTAGTGGTAACGTTATTTATATGTTGGTGTAACAATAAAGAATCCTCGAGTCAACAATTGGTGTTTTGGTTTTCGCGTCCGTTATTGCTAAGCGTTTCTGAGAAACTTCAAGCGAAAGCGTGAGTCCGAGCGTAGAAAGAGCTGGGCATTAACGGTTTACGAGACGAGACTGACAGTTTCTCACGGTGAAGTCGGCTTTCGACGGTTTTGGACCGTTGGTATCAGTTTGGATAGTCGCCGTTCATTTTTCCTGGTGCCGGTCAAGTCCTCTTTGAACAAGCAATATCTGGAACTTTTTTGGAATTGGGTCAAGTTCAACAATACCTGGGTCAAAGAAGGGACAGAGTGTCTTGGATGAAACAGGAAAGTAAGTCATTGTGACTTGTCTGTTAATTGTAACGATGTGTCTGATGTTAAGCATGACATGGTTGATGTTACTGTTTCGCCGTTCAGGGATAATAGGAACATCAAACTCCCTAAATTTGAACCACGGTGTTTTGATGGAAACCCAGCTGATTATTTACAATTTGTAAAGGAGTTTGAGATAATGTTGGGTAGTTTTCTATTAAGTGATGAATTGAAATTGATGTATTTGATGAGATATTGCACTGGAGATGCTGCAAGAGCTATACAGTGTTGTAAGTTTGTGAAGCCAAAAGAGGGCTACGATGAGGCTATGAGCATATTACGTCAAAGGTTTGGAAGACCTTCAATGATTGTAAGGAACGTATACGAAGCTGTCAAAGGTAATGGCAGACAACTACAAGATGACTCCAAGGCACTTACTGAGTTTTTAGATAATCCTGTGACTTATAAGAATACCTTGATTTCGACGAATTGCATGAGTGACCTCAACTCGAGTTTTATACTAGAAGTAATTGCGAGACGCCTACCTACTCGACTGCAAAGGAAGTGGGTGAAGATAAGCTCCCGTATGGAGGATGAGGGTATCGATCCAAAATTTGATGATATCCTGAAACTGGTAAAAGATAGTGTCAATCAATCGATGAGCAAGTTTGCCAGTATATTGAATCTCACCCCTAGAATAGAGCAGTCTGAGGGTAAAACGCAATCATTGATGACGAAAGGGCCTCAGAGAGGTGGATATCGAGAAGGCACCATGATGTCCAGTAATGCATATAGACCTAGTGAGTGTAACAGGTTTCGTAGTACATCGTCAACAGATAAGTTACAAGATGCATGACAAGCACGGTTGTGTTTTACACGTTTGCAAGAGGTGCATACAAAGGTGAACTGTGAACCAGTAAGCAAGTTCAGTGATAAGCTAAATGTAAACCCCAGGCCTGACTCCAAATTGTGGGACAATAACGGTGCGGTCAGGAAGTCTGTAGTTGCAACTGGTAAGCCATTGTTGAATAGAGTGTCACAGAATAGAGTTGCTGCTTCAGAGTGCAGTTCTGACCCTACAAGTTTACGAGGTATTACTAGTCAGAGTGAAGATATAAAACCTTTAATGATTTGTGAGGAGGAGCCAAAATTGTCTACTTCTGTTATTAAAGAGTTTGGAAATGATGAACTTGACGGTAAATTGAATATTTGTGATAATGATCATGATAGTGCAGATTTGTCTTTGGTTGATCATGATGAAATGGAGGGATATGCCTATTACCGCTAAGTTAAATAAAGGTTCTGTAGAACTTGAACGTGAAGTAGAAATAAATGCAGGTGCAGTTGCAGAAGGCATGCATACTTGTGAGACCGTCAGTGTGATTGATCAGCATGTAGCCCACCTATCATCAGGTGCTAGTCCTAAAGCGGAGCTGATAGTAAAGGACAGCAGTGGTGGTGGTCTTGCAGGTAGACAAATTTCTGAAAGTCGAGCAACAACAGCTTTTGATCCACCGCTAACTTCATCAACTGATATCAATCAGTCGTCGTTGGTGCTGTCATCCACAATGAAAAAGACGCCCATCAACTCAAGTATCTTGTCCAATGACTATGCTAGTATCAGTTCGTTTGCAAGGACGAATATCAATGGTCAGTTTAGTGAGGATAAGCCAAGTGTAAACGAGAGAGTAATTGTTAAATTGACTTGCACGAATAAAGGCATTTCTACTTTCAAGTTACTATTTGAATGTTATTATCTTTGGTGTAAATTACTCTGTTTCTACGCTTGGTTGACCAGATACGTCGTATGTTTGTTCGTCATCTATATTCTACGATACAATGACATGAGCGAGTTGCCGTTCAGATTTGAAGATATAGCTGATAGAAGGAAGTTAGCAAATGAACTCTGCGACGATTTTCCAACCTAGGGCGTCAACCTGAGAAGGGTTGTAGGCGTACTGGTGTAAGTCCTGCGATTCTTCAAAGGAATTACATCAGGACATGAACTGCGAGTTTGTGTGTACTGCTTGTATATATGTGTGGTGTGTCAGATCAGTTGGTGTTTTTGGATTCATTGTGTTTACTTGTTGTTTTCGTACCTCGTTTTTATTGCATAATTTTGTTAAAATTTTCGTCGTGATTACTTCCAATGTTGTGTCCACTCTTCTACATCCATGAATGAATTGATTGATGTTAAAGACAGCAGATGGGGCGTATACGCCGGGGAGGCTAGGCTTTTGCTGAGAATGAAATGCACACGGAGGTAATTGTTAGCTGCGGTCCGACACGCCGGGGAGAAAGAGTGTAAACGACTGAGGCTCGCATGCGCCACCACTACTAGAACTGAGGCAGAATGAGTGACAAGCGATTGCAGTGGTAATTGGTAGCGAGTAGATAAGAGGATGTGCGTAGAGTATCGTGAGGTGGTGCTATGGTCACTTTGCATTCTGCAAGAGTCATTCTAGCAAGTGGCGATTGTGTTGCAAGATGTCAAGAGGAGGTCTCTGTCTGGAGGCGCAGGTCGTCATTGGTGTGTGAGATTGTGCTGTGGGTATGCTTGTGGTGTGTTGGCTTTTCTGTTTGTTTTCCATTTCAGCTCTGTCCGTGTGACCCAGGTTCTCGCAATGGCATCCAAGTCAACGTGCATTGGTCGTGAAGGAAAAAAGGGTTGGATCCCTTTTTTGCCGGGGAGTGTCAATGGAGTTGAAGATTGAACGATCAATTCTTGGTTGTTTGCTCAAAATCAACTTCCCCATGTTTCGCGGAGGCATCAATACGACAGTCATCGTCTCATCGGTCGCTGTTCAGATAGAAGTCAGTAGCAAGCAGTCAGAAACCTTTAGTGGTAACATTATTTATATGTTGGTGTAACAATAAAGAAATCTCAAGCGGCCAATCGGTGTTTTGGTTTTTTCGTCCGGGCAATTCAGTCGCCACATAACACTGGAGAAATAGCCAAACTCTTCAAAAGTAGGTTAACTAACTCCAAATCAACATATCCAAAAATAATACACCTAGGTGGCATTACTCACGAAAGTGCTGAGGATATATGTGAGGTGTTTAGCACGCACTTTGCCAAACTGTACACTCTAGAAAATGACCAGGATATAGATTTCCCTCGTAAAACAGAAAAGTGTCTAAGCGATGTAGTCTTAAACGCGCAAGAAATCGATAAAGCTATCACAACTCTTAAGCTTACTAATACTCCCGGCCCAGATGGAATGTCTTCCGTCCTCTTAAAAAGTGGTGGAAATGACATGAATCTACTTCTTCTCAAGATATTTTCAACTTCGATAAGGAGTGGAACATATCCAAATAGCTGGAAGAAATCCTACGTTGTACCCATTCACAAAACCGGACCTACAGCGGACATAGATAATTACCGCCCCATCAACATTACTTCCGTAGTTTCACGTGTGATGGAAAAGATTGTAAAGAAGCCAATTGTTCAGTATTTGCTCTCGAATGACTTAATATCCCCTTTCCAATACGGTTTCCTAAATAGAAGATCGTGCATTACGTGCCAGTTAGATTATTTCGATCACATTACTGAATGTGTAGACAAAGGTCGTTCGGCAGCAACATTATTTCTAGATGTTAGGAAAGCTTTTGATAAAGTCCCACATAAAAGACTCATACTGAAACTCCTATCTTATGGAATAAGTGGAAGGCTTCTTGAGTGGATAACTTCCTTTCTTACAGGAAGAGAACAGTTAGTTAAAGTCAACCATCACTTATCAACATCCAAACCGATAACCAGCGGCGTGATACAAGGTAGTGTTCTTGGCCCTACCCTATCCATTGTATTCATAAATGATATTGTCTCTATGATCAAGTATGGCAAGCCATACCTCTTTGCAGATGACCTCAAAGTTGTCTATGATTTTGACTATAATGATATGAATATTGTTAGTAAAGTCCAAGAAGACCTAAATAGTCTATGTAATTGGAGTGAAAAGTGGCAGTTAACGTTCAATCCAGCTAAGTCTGGGATAACATACTTCGGACGTTGGAAACCTAGCATGTGTCTATACATGTACGGTGACCTTGTCTCAAACACAAACACAGTCACAGATCTCGGGATAACATACTCAGATCTTACCTTTACTGAACATGCAAATAAGGTGGTATCTGATCTTAAACGTCTAACCGGCTTTGTGCTACGCAACTTTTACACTCCAGAAGCCAGATTAGCCGTATATAAGATATGCATTCGCCCCAAACTTGAATACTGTGCCCACTTATACAGTAGCTTCAAGTCGGCAGACAGAAAAAAGGTTGAAAGTGTCCAAAGATTCCTTACGAAACGCATATTAGGCTATGGTCAGCAAATAGAATACCTTGACAGATGTATTCGACTGGACTTAGAGCCCTTATGGTTAAGGAGAGTGAAGTGCAATTTATTTCTCTTATTCAAAGTTATAAGAAAGCACTGTAACAGTAACTCGTCCATAACCTGGGCTGATCCTAAATCGTATGGACTACGCAACCACAACTACCTTCTCAAGGTTAACACCCATAAACTCACCACTAGAGCTAACTTCTTCTCCATTAAATATTGCAAACTTTGGAACCAACTACCCTCTGAGATAAGATCCTGTGAAAGGCCTGACAGTTTCAAAAGGAGCCTAGAAAAACATATTAACATGTCCACCCTAGCCCGCCTCAAAGATCTCAACTGCTGGTAGAGTGGAGAGACAATGGCTTTTCAATATTTAACTACGGAAAGTACACTAGTCCCAATACCAATATAATAACACTTAGTAATTATGTAGGTTCAATACTTGAAATTCGATTGTCATTAAAATACTTAAAATGATTAAAATACTTACGCGGCAAATGTTCTCTTGGTTTACCGCTTTTATTTACCTTATAACACTCAGTTATTGAGCCTAATGTATTCTTTGATAATACGAATTATGACACTGACTATGCTCTTATTATACATAGATTGATTTACTTTACGACTACCTGTAGTACTAACTACCCTTCTGTAGTATTGTTAAACAAATGCTGAAATTTTGTTGGTTCTGTTAATATCTTTTTATAATATGTTTAGACACGTTACTTTGCAATGTCAGATGTCTACTATATACAAGACTGTCATGATAATTTAGTACACTGAGTCCTGCCAACCGACCTTACCTTCAGTTCATACTACCTACATTTAATCCTAACTATATTGTTCTGCTGAATCTTGCTCCACTATTCACGAAACCTATTCATTTTACAATTTAAGGTTTTGACTTCTTGTAAAGTAATCTGTTCATTAGGACGCATGCACACATATATAATATGTTCATAAAGATGTACGTGGAGACAGATCGGAAGCACTCATTTAGAAAGCTAGGGAGATGGAATATGGGGTACGAACATGTCTGGTACCAAGCAGTATATTTGCGGTAGCCATAATAATCATAGTCTCAGAGCCTAACATCAAAAAAGGAAAGACGGTGGCGTTAGGTGATCAGTAGATATGGTGGTGGTCACTAAGGTGAATCACCCCATTCTGCAGGAACAGCAATATGCAATTTGAAGGCTCGAGATATTTCTGATTTTTATGAGGGCTTAGATCTTTATCTTGAAAAAGATAATAATGGACGCCTTGACAGATCATGCTTCTACCTCTAAATATATACTATTCGCCCAGCCTATTGTTGAGATGCGACCATGTGGGATGTGCACAGATTTATGGGGCATCTTATAAACTAACTTGCTGTCCATTGACTGATCTTTAAATACCACTTCACAATGTCTTATCTCATTCATTTTCCAATAACGTCTTTACTTGATCCTCATTTTACAGCTCTTTATGACTTATTATATTCCTACTCTCTGAAGGGTACGGTTGTACATTAAATGCACAAAAAGGTATAAAACAAAAACAACTGGCACAACTGAGGATAAATGTATTAAAACCAAAAGTGGACATCATGATAGTACGAGGTACACGTGTAGCATTATACATTGCAAATGAACGTTGTCAGCCTAGGGAGTTTTCTTTTTTTAATGCATTTATTAATGATACTTGCACCTACCTATTTCATTACAATTTAATGATTCACCTCAGCACTTTTACTTTTCTAAAACAGCTTTCAATCCCTTGTAAACGTTGTACTTACCTCAATTTTGGTTGGTTATCGTATGCCGACAACCACGGGATGAAAACGAAACGAAGTCGACTTTCCCGCTCAACCTGGAGGACAATTGTACAATTCAATAACTATACAGCCTAGTTCAGACAATGTGTATTTATATATATATCAAATATTTAACTGTTGAAACATTATTAACTTGTAGACAATCTACGATTTGATATTATATCATACTTGATCGTGACTGTAAAAATGGCATGCATTTTCATGTAAATTTATATGTTTATATGAGAATATACATTATTATTATTATTTTTATTATAACTAAGCGTTTCTGAAAACTTCAAGGAACCGCGTGAGTCCGAGCGTAGCAAGAGCTGGGCATTAACGGTTTACGAGACGTGGCTGACAACGAGTTCATTATTTGTGCCGCGGAAACAGTTCACGATCACAGGTTCGAACAACGTCTTATGATAGGTGACTCTTATTTCAGGTGCCTGTCCGGTGACGAATAGTAGAATATTGCACCTGTTGTAAAGGCTACAACTGAGGTTGATGTTTTGGAATATGCTGAAGAGAATTTTAATAAAATTTTGACGTCACGGATGTGTATAATTTACGTAAGAATGTGAGACCGGGTAAGTGATGCAGTTTAAAGTTATTTTGCAAGCCATGCCTTTGAGACCAGATGTTATACGCATAATTAGGCAAAGCGGTCAGGTGGCTGAATATGTAGATTCGAATACAGGGATAACCAACGGAATTTGCTTCACCCTGGATTCACAGGTGCAGTTATATCGGAAATATGGGGAGGTGGTGTGTATTGACTCAACATACAATATCAATAAGGATGGGTAGGTTATACGCGATACGGTTGACAAAACTTAATCAGATATTCTCTGTTTCAGTTAGTGGCAACAGACAATGTGGGTCATAGGAGGCCTGTTTTTTGGCATGGACAAGACGAGAAAGGGCATGTGATGTCGCTTGGATCTTGGAAGAATTCAAAAGAATAATGCAGAATACGTCCATTACAGAAACTTTCATAATGGATTCGGCCAAGTGTGAGATATCCGCCGTGCGTAATAGTCAAATTCAGGCGAAAATCGTCATCTGTGCATTTCATGTATGCCGGGCTTTCATCGGGAAGGTGAGGTGAAGTTAATTAATACTTGATACATTTAGACTCGAAATCCTTTGTACGCAGGTTTCTATATCATCTTGTTAAAGCTGCGACACCTGAAAGGTAAATGCATTGATTACCAACCACTTAGATTTTATCACTATCTTAGCGTCATTCGGACGGTTGATCGCGGGGTATGGAATTATGTCAGGCGTTACTGGGCGCCTAAGAAAGAGACGTGGGCTACTGCATACATGCCGAATACCCCATTACTGTTTAATAGTACCAACAATAGAGTAGAAAGCTCTCACAGTCACCTAAGCCGACATCTCCACAGAAGGGATCCCCTACACGTATGTGTATACAAGACGTATAAGTGGTGTGTACTCGCAGAAAAGCGTCGGAGTTTTGGAGCCATCGTCGAAGTTGTCGGATTCATAAGTACCACGCACTAGAAACAGTTATGCCGATATTACGAAACTCCACTCCTTATGCCGCTAGGTTAATTGCCAAGGACTATAGCCGCAATCGTCGAATGAGCATAGAGTTGTATACTGATGATATGGCTATCATAAATGACGACGTCTACCTGCACCAAGTGGAATATACCAATTCAACTTGTACCTGCAGAACTTTTATGGCACAACAAATACCTTGCCGGCATATGCTGCTGTGTCACACTCAATTCCTGAGTTTACAAGTAAATCAAACTCTTACTAATATTTAAACTAATACTTTTAGTTGACAAAGTAATTCGACTGTATCGCAGAAGGTTTTGACGGGATCCGTCACTATCAATTAGTGTGACGTGTGAAAGTTTAGTAAAGAAACCCCGCAGGGCGATACCGCAACTTAGCCGGAAATTGAACAGAAGCTTCGCAGTTATGCAGGATAATTATAGTAATGAAAACACTATCAGTGCACTGCGCGCAAGCCTGAATTACTTTCAGAATTTTCTTGTCTGAAAATGGAAGACGTATATCAATTTTGTGTCAATAACTGAAAATATACTGCCAATGGAGTTGAAGATTGAACGATCAATTCTTGGTTGTTTGCTCAAAATCAACTTCCCCATGTTTCGCGGAGGCATCAATACGACAGTCATCGTCTCATCGGTGGCTGTTCAGAAAGAAGAGTGAAACATCGTCAGAAGTAATACTATGATTTATTATTGTAATATTTGTTCACAGACCTTAGTTCAGTTATTATTTTTATATGTTGGTGTAACAATAAAGAAATCTCAAGCGGCCAATCGGTGTTTTGGCTTTTTCGTCCGTTATAACTAAGCGTTTCTGAAAACTTCAAGGAACAGCGTGGGCCCGAGCGTAGCAAGAGCTGGGCATTAACGGTTTATGAGACGTGGCTGACAGTTTCTGACGATAGAAACAGATCTGGCGGATTCAAACAGTTGGTGAAAGTTTGGATAGTCGCCGTTCATTTTTCCTGGTGCCGGTCAAGTCCTCTTTGAACAAGCAATATCTGGAACTTTTTTGGGATTGGGTCAAGTTCAACAATGCCTGGGTCAAAGAAGGGACAGAGTGTCTTGGATGCAAACAGGAAAGTAAGTCATGGTGACTTGTCTGTTAATTGTAACGATGTGTCTGATGTTAAGCATGACATGGTTGATGTCACTGTTTCGCCGTTCAGGGATAATAGGAACATCAAACTCCCTAAATTTGAACCACGGTGTTTTGATGGAAACCCAGCTGATTATTTACAATTTGTAAAGGAGTTTGAGATAATGTTGGGTAGTTTTCTATTAAGTGATGAATTGAAATTGATGTATTTGATGAGATATTGCACTGGAGATGCTGCAAGAGCTATACAGTGTTGTAAGTTTGTGAAGCCAAAAGAGGGCTACGATGAGGCTATGAGCATATTACGTCAAAGGTTTGGAAGACCTTCAATGATTGTAAGGAACGTATACGAAGCTGTCAAAGGTAATGGCAGACAACTACAAGATGACTCCAAGGCACTTACTGAGTTTTTAGATAATCCTGTGACTTATAAGAATACCTTCATTTCGACGAATTGCATGAGTGACCTCAACTCGAGTTTTATACTAGAAGTAATTGCGAGACGCCTACCTACTCGACTGCAAAGGAAGTGGGTGAAGATAAGCTCCCGTATGGAGGATGAGGGTATCGATCCAAAATTTGATGATATCCTGAAACTGGTAAAAGATAGTGTCAATCAATCGATGAGCAAGTTTGCCAGTATATTGAATCTCACCCCTAGAATAGAGCAGTCTGAGGGTAAAACGCAATCATTGATGACGAAAGGGCCTCAGAGAGGTGGATATCGAGAAGGCACCATGATGTCCAGTAATGCATATAGACCTAGTGAGTGTAACAGGTTTCGTAGTACATCGTCAACAGATAAGTTACAAGATGCATGACAAGCACGGTTGTGTTTTACACGTTTGCAAGAGGTGCATACAAAGGTGAACTGTGAACCAGTAAGCAAGTTCAGTGATAAGCTAAATGTAAACCCCAGGCCTGACTCCAAATTGTGGGACAATAACGGTGCGGTCAGGAAGTCTGTAGTTGCAACTGGTAAGCCATTGTTGAATAGAGTGTCACAGAATAGAGTTGCTGCTTCAGAGTGCAGTTCTGACCCTACAAGTTTACGAGGTATTACTAGTCAGAGTGAAGATATAAAACCTTTAATGATTTGTGAGGAGGAGCCAAAATTGTCTACTTCTGTTATTAAAGAGTTTGGAAATGATGAACTTGACGGTAAATTGAATATTTGTGATAATGATCATGATAGTGCAGATTTGTCTTTGGTTGATCATGATGAAATGGAGGGAATGCCTACTACCGCTAAGTTAAATAAAGGTTCTGTAGAACTTGAACGTGAAGTAGAAATAAATGCAGGTGCAGTTGCAGAAGGCATGCATACTTGTGAGACCGTCAGTGTGATTGATCAGCATGTAGCCCACCTATCATCAGGTGCTAGTCCTAAAGCGGAGCTGATAGTAAAGGACAGCAGTGGTGGTGGTCTTGCAGGTAGACAAATTTCTGAAAGTCGAGCAACAACAGCTTTTGATCCACCGCTAACTTCATCAACTGATATCAATCAGTCGTCGTTGGTGCTGTCATCCACAATGAAAAAGACGCCCATCAACTCAAGTATCTTGTCCAATGACTATGCTAGTATCAGTTCGTTTGCAAGGACGAATATCAATGGTCAGTTTAGTGAGGATAAGCCAAGTGTAAACGAGAGAGTAATTGTTAAATTGACTTGCACGAATAAAGGCATTTCTACTTTCAAGTTACTATTTGAATGTTATTATCTTTGGTGTAAATTACTCTGTTTCTACGCTTGGTTGACCAGATACGTCGTATGTTTGTTCGTCATCTATATTCTACGATACAATGACATGAGCGAGTTGCCGTTCAGATTTGAAGATATAGCTGATAGAAGGAAGTTAGCAAATGAACTCTGCGACGATTTTCCAACCTAGGGCGTCAACCTGAGAAGGGTTGTAGGCGTACTGCTGTAAGTCCTACAATTCTTCAAAGGGTAGCGCATCAATGAGCAGTCCAATGTGCTCGGTGTGTGATTTTGTACATATGTTCATGTTGTATATGCTGAATTGATATCATCTGTCATCTAGCTGTTGGTAATTCTGTTTGTGTCCGGACGACTTCCACTTGGATCATCAACCTGAGAAGGGATGTAGGCGTACTGCTGTAAGTCCTACAGTTCTTCAAAAGTAGTTCGTCAAGGCAGAATCCACAACAACTGATGTATTGATTGTACATATGTTTGTGTTAAATAGTTGTGTGAGTTCCAATCAATGTAATTGTTGGTTAATCTTGTTTGTGTCCGGACATTCCACAACTTACAATGGTCAACCTGTGAAGGTTTGTAGGCGTACTGGTGTAAGTCCTGCGATTCTTCAAAGGAATTACATCAGGACATGAACTGCGAGTTTGTGTGTACTGCTTGTATATATGTGTGGTGTGTCAGATCAGTTGGTGTTTTTGGATTCATTGTGTTTACTTGTTGTTTTCGTACCTCGTTGTTATTGCATAATTTTGTTAAAACTTTCGTCGTCATTACTTCTGAAGTTGTGTCCACTCTTCTACATCCGTGAATGAATTGATTGATGTTGAAGACAGCAGATGGGGCGTATACGCCGGGGAGGCTAGGCTTTTGCTGAGAATGAAATGCACACGGAGGTAATTGTTAGCTGCGGTCCGACACGCCGGGGAGAAAGAGTGTAAACGACTGAGGCTCGCATGCGTCACCACTACTAGTGTAACAACAGAAGACAAGGGCCAGGCAACAGATCGTTTTATTACGAAAATCAACACGTATTTATACATCTTTCAACTACATTATTATAGACAAGCGCAGTCATCTGATTGGTTGTTTAGGTAGACCAACGCAGGCTTCTGATTGGTTGTTTCGGGATTCCTTGACAAATAGAGTTCTCTCTGCGAATCATATTCTGCCACGTTAACTTTGCTGTGATTGGTTGTTGACTCAGGCTTGTTCATATTTTCTCACGGCCCATATTAGTGACCTAGACCTTAACGTAGATTAGTGCCAACCAATCGGCTAGCAGCCTGCTCTCACCACACTAGAACTGAGGCAGAATGAGTGACAAGCGATTGCAGTGGTAATTGGTAGCGAGTAGATAAGAGGATGTGCGTAGAGTATCGTGAGGTGGTGCTATGGTCACGTTGCATTCTGCAAGAGTCATTCTAGCAAGTGGCGATTGTGTTGCAAGATGTCAAGAGGAGGTCTCTGTCTGGAGGCGCAGGTCGTCATTGGTGTGTGAGATTGTGCTGTGGGTATGCTTGTGGTGTGTTGGCTTTTCTGTTTGTTTTCCATTTCAGCTCTGTCCGTGTGACCCAGGTTCTCGCAATGGCATCCAAGTCAACGTGCATTGGTCGTGAAGGAAAAAGGGTTGGATCCCTTTTTTGCCGGGGAGTGTCAATGGAGTTGAAGATTGAACGATCAATTCTTGGTTGTTTGCTCAAAACCAACTTCCCCATGTTTCGCGGAGGCATCAATACGACAGTCATCGTCTCATCGGTGGCTGTTCAGAAAGAAGAGTGAAACATCGTCAGAAGTAATACTATGATTTATTATTGTAATATTTGTTCACAGACCTTAGTTCAGTTATTATTTTTATATGTTGGTGTAACAATAAAGAAATCTCAAGCGGCCAATCGGTGTTTTGGCTTTTTCGTCCGTTATAACTAAGCGTTTCTGAAAACTTCAAGGAACAGCGTGGGCCCGAGCGTAGCAAGAGCTGGGCATTAACGGTTTATGAGACGTGATTGACATATACTCTAACTTTTAAACTGTACATGCTTTCTGTTTTACGTTTTCATATGACAAATATTTAAGTCCTTTGCGAATATAGTAGATAGTATTTTGTGGATCGGATGTAGATATGAGTACTAGACGGAATTTTCAGTACTGACTATGATATGTAATACAGTAAGGCAAACGTTTTTTCTTATAATTGCGCAATGAAAAGATGAGTTTTGGTAATTAGCATGGTATTTAATATGTAGGTAATGTTATTACAAGCATAACTCTGTAACGTGTCAAGTCTTGTGTATCGCTGAATCAGTAACATAAACAACAATTGTAGCGTTATCCAGTCAGTAAAATTTCGACGTTTGGTGCCACAAACTTTGCGGAAGTTAGATGAAACTAAAGGCTGCTTCCAGACGATGCGTACAACGGCATCTTAGGCAATGTCTACGAAGACAAAAATAAGATAATCAGAAGACACGTTAAAATGCATAGGTAAATAAGCCAGGCACTGTTTTGGAATGGAGGAGATTACTAGGATTATTACAAAGTCTTCCACTGATTTCATTTCTTTCGATTCCTACCATTTCTTGCGTCAGAGTTACTTACTTATAGTTCACTGTTACTTCTTCGTTGCACCCTATATATACAACGCAAGAAATTGAGAAAATGAGTGCAATACTTAAGATACGGCAATAATAAAGGTATAAGCAGATTAACACAGCAGCGAGGTGCAACAGTAACAATATTTTGTTTTCTTCCAAAACAGTACTAATGTTACATTGTTGAATTTGCAGCATCTCGTACATTATTGCATCTAATTTTATGAATTAATATTCGAAGCACTTGTAAAGATTACATTACAGGATTGCTAAGGACACTTCAAATTTGGTATTAGTCCACTTGTTTAGTTTACCACATTCCATGCACCACACAAAGGTAGAGAGATAAAACTAAATGGAAGTTTTACGAGTGAAATTTTGGGGGAGAGTAAATAGTGACATGGAAAAACATGAGTTGAATAGATACGTGAGATTATACAGAGTGAATGCATCTGTGCCAGTGACAAAGATTTGCAGTTACATATCTAGTAGGTTTCTAGCTGACTGTCAACGATTTTATAAAGCAATAGCAGTTTTTCATTCGACCGACCCAAACACATTCTGAACCTTATCATGTGATGACTAACATTATCCCTCGAGGAAGGCGATGGCTTGGTATGCCAGCACGTGTTCTAGCCATCTCAACCTATTCAGCTTCCCTACCTTGAATACTGATGTATCCTCCCCCAACTAAAAATTTATGCATAACCTCAACAGCAATCGCCATATTATACTGCTTTACTCATGAGATAGAACACAGACACCTATAATCAAACACCGGTATTCTTTTCATATTTTCCAGCATCAGAGGTTACTTCTCATAGTCTAGATGGACAATATCGTCAGCAAACTGTAAGTTGATGAGACTATTCCCTGATAAGTCTCTTAAGTCAATTGCAGACCATTCTACTAATATATGTGTGATTGGATTGAAATGATGTAAGGATGACAGTTTAAGAATTCGGTCTTGTGTTACATCTGGCTCGGAAATGTATTTGCTCGAATAATTCGCAAATAGTAATCACTGAATAGAAGACATTCTTTGGACTTTATAAATAAATAAATAAATTTATTCTCATAGTACAGTACATGAGGGACGCCAGTTTACAGGCATCATCAAATTGTTACAGAAATAGAACCATATTATTCAGTCACAATTTACAATCGATAGCAAAATATGTTTAACATGTACACTGGAGATTATACATACACTTGATAAATGTTAATCCCAATAGTATAAAACATCCTTTTCACTTATGTACAATCATTTCTGTGCATAGTTGGAAAAATCCGCTAGATTGTCAGTGAGTGCAACACATCAGGAAATACAGAAGTATTGTCTTCGCATTAACAAAAAAACCAGGTCTTTGGTGGATGGGTTATAAGTGCCTGGGAAAAAAATAAAGCTTGAAGTCAATTTTCATACATAATTTTGTTGTGTACAGAATCCTTGAATTATAGTTCATTGATGTGTTATTTTGAAATCAGTGATTTGTTTATCTCATTTGATCTGCAATGTCATTGTTGGGAGTAAAATACATAAGCTTTAGACGCATTAATTAATGGATTTCTACTGCTTGTGGGTATTTACTTCTCGTGAGGAAGGTTTTTGAATTTTAGTTGTTCCGACAGGAGTTGTGGATATTGACTGCTCAGCAACATTACGGATATAAGTTCATCACATTATCTTAGGAAAGTTGGGTTGTAGTTGGTGAGGCATATATGATGTCCGACGAGCGTACATCTGTCCATGTGATGTTGTGGTGAGTTATATCTTTTTCATGTTGTCGGTTTATGTCCATTTTATTCCACTTATTGTGTTGGGTAGAAGTTTTACAAACGAAACTTCTTGTCTGTTTGAGGGTAAGTATCTTAATCGTTAATGTTTTATCTAAAATTATAAATATAGGCAAAAACAACAGGTGTAGTATTTGAGCTTATACATTAAATGGACCTATAATTTCGGAGGCTCTCAGATAGGAACTAGGACTACTGTCGTTTGCAAACTCGTGTAGTTTGTCGTTAAGCACTTTTTTGAATGAGGCCAATGTACCTGCTTGACGCATTTCCATTGGTAGTTTATTCCATATCTGTGCATACCTAATCAAATAAAACTTTTGCCTGGTAGCTGTTTTACATTGTTCGATAGCTACTGTACCCTTAGTGTGTCTTAGTTTGTAGCCACTGTCATCTGAAAGTCGAATGCCATTAGTAGAGGTAAAAACTAAGTGGTTTAGAAGCTTATAGTAAAGTGTTAAGTTTAGTCTCAGGCGTCTTAGCCATAGTGTTTCTAATCCTAGGGTGTCACATCTAGTGGAGTAGTTCGCACCATTTTCGGTTCCGAGTAATTTTGACGTGAAGTACCTCTGCACTCCCTCGACTTTCAATTTGTCCTCTATGCGTATACTACTATACATGAATGAACAGTAATCAAATAAAGGACGCACACAAACCTTGTACAACAGAATTCTGGACTCATTTCTGTAAAAGTTCCTGAGTAGAAAGCCGATAAGTCTGCGTGACTTTGACACTTGTTTGGAGATATGTTCAGAAAATGATAAGTCATGTGAGTATTTCAGTCCTAGGTCCAATACAGATTCCAGTCGTAAGAGTGCATGGCCTTGAATTGTCAGGTCAAGTTCTAAATTGTTGCAACCTATGCAGAGCCAGCCACATTTGTCGACATTAAACTGGAGTTGCCAGGTGTCACACCATCTATCCATTTTTTCTAATTCTTGCTGTATGGCGTTTACTGTTATTCCGAGATCTGTGTTCTTGCATTTATAGGTCACTTTTAAGTCATCTGCATATAGTATTGGTTTACCAACACTAAAGCATTCACAGATACTGTTTATATATATTATGAATAGGAGTGGGCCTAATACACTTCCCTGGATTACACCACTACTTACAGGTTTAGGCCTTGAGATTATCGAGCCAACTTTTGTTATCTGATTCCTGTCACAGAGAAATGATTTTATCCAGCTCAGGAGAGGGTCACATATCCCTAGTGAGCATAACCTGCTGACTAGCAGATTATGGGGGACTCTATCGAAGGCTTTTGTTATATCGAAATATAGCACAATTACTAGTTCTCTGTTGTCCCTGCTTCGTGTAACTTCATTGAAAAAGTCTATGTGACAGGTCGCACATGATCTCTTTTTGAGGAATCCGTGTTGTGATGGGTTGATAAGTTCATGTTCTAGTAAGTTGTCTGACACTTGGTCTTTAACCACTTTCTCCATTATTCGTGATATTACCGGTGTTATATTAATAGGTCTATAGTTGCATGCACTGGTTTTGGCCCCTGCTTTGTGCTTAGGTAATATGTATGTGGTTTTCCACACTTCAGGATAAGTTCCAGTTTCCAGTGACAGAGTAAATATTCTAAGTAACAAGACTACCATTTCCGTGCTACCATTTTTGTATATGACAGATGGTATGTCGTCTGTTCCAGTACTGCCATTTGACTTCAATGTCTTAATCGCTGAGTCTATATTTTGTATATTAAAATCTATTTCTCCTAATTTGTGGTTACTTTTGCAGGTCATTTGGAAATTTGGGGTCGGGTGCACTCTGGTGTCATTGCAAAACCACTCACTGAGGAGTTCACTTATACCTGGGGATCGTTGTATATTACACCCCTATGTTCCAAGATGCTTACATTATTGTCTTTACTGCTTTTTAGACGTTTTTGCAATATCCTACAAAGTTCCTGAGTTTTGGTGTTACCCATTAGCGCTTTATTTTCCTCATGTTGTGACTTCATTTTGTGTTTCTCTTCAAGCAGTTTAAGAGTTTCATGTATTTGGTTTAACGCATTAAATTCCTTAAATACATGGTATTTCCTTTCAATTTCTTTAGTTTTAGTCGCGTTTTCCGGTCAATAAATGGAGTTGGTGTCTTTAGGGCAGATTTTAGGGGCGCGATTGTGTCTCTTGCTGAGCCAACTGTTTTGTAGAAAATCTCAAGTGATACTTCTAAGTTATTGTTGATGAAGTATTCTTCCCAGTCAGAACTTCTCAACAGATCTGATAGGAATTCCCAATCAGCATTCTTATAGTCCCTATATTGATAGCGCACCGGGGAATTTTTAGGTGTGTATTTAGTTGTTAGTCGGAGGGGTAGCGTGCAGTACAATATGTTGTGATCACTGTTATCGAGTTTATTTCCCACCTCTATCGAGATGGGCTCTATGTTATGACAGAGGATTAAGTCAAGAGTATTTTGGTTCCTTGTAGGGAGGCGCACGCACTGCTTCCATCCTCCTATGTCTATAGCTTGTAGTAGCTCTTCATGGATTCTTGGTCCTGTACAGGTATCCCAGTTTACTCCAGGTAAGTTGAAATCTCCACATACTACTTTGTAGTCGAAGTCCAGCGTGGCTACATGCTCTAGTATTTCTGCAATAGTTATATCAGTCATTTCAGGGCTATTGGGGGGTCTGTATATACATCCCACGAGAATTTTACTTTCGTTTGTGTGGATGCTTATCCACTTAGATTCTGGGAGTTTGTCAGTATTTGGGTTATTGAAAGTATTGGAGTTAGTGGATTTATAGGCATATATTAAGCAACCGCCTCCTCTTTTGTCAACTCTATCGTTCCTATAGATGTCGTAGTTGTCTATTACCAGCTTTGTGTCAGGTATATCAGTAGTAAGCCAGGTTTCAGTCACCATTATTAGTGTTGGCCGTTCTATGTATGCCAGGCAGCGAAGCGTTGTTATTTTATTAAGGAGAGATCTAGCATTCAGGAGCATAATTGTTAGTAAACCAGAGTTATTGGAGGAGAGGTTAACATGGTTACTTGTCACTATCCCTACGTTATGTTTGGAGGGGCTCTGAGGTGAGACAGAGTCAGTGTGTGTACTATTTCCTGGATGAACTGTGCAGCGAGTGGGGCTATTGTTTGCTGCAGCCGAAAATAATCCTGTTGCATATTTTGACTATTAGCATCCATGGGTCGGCATCTGCGTTGATCTACTGGTGATATATGGTCTGCCCTGCAAATTTGCTGGACCTAGGTACCCTGTGTTAAGATTACCCTGGTAGTTGTACCTCATGGGGCTTTCATAGCCATATGCATATTGGCTCACGTCACGTGTGTGAGTGAAGTTATTGAGGGGATCAAGTGTCGACCTGTTCTCATTAAGTTGATGAGGTTTAACATAGATAGTGCGAGAGTTTGGACGAGATTTTCGTTAATATGGTGCCTATATGAGTCCCGTTTAGTGCTCCATATATCCTGAGGATCCATTCTACGTTGCATTCCCAAGTTATGTGCGTTGTTAGGCATGTTACTTCTAGTTCGGGAAGGGGTATTCCTTCTCACATGCTGCGTGACGTCTTTGGGAATGTGCTTCGTTACCCATGCTTTGTCATTTTTTAGACTGACACGCTGCTTATTAGACTTATTACGAGGGAGGTATGTCGAAGTCTGGGGTGGGACTCTGGGTTTTGTGGTCTTTTTTGCGGTTTCTACTGAGGGACTCTCTGGCTTGGATCCAGATTGAGTGTGGTCTGCCAGTAGTTTCTGGTCAGCCATAGTTTGTGCGTCTATGTCAACCTCATGTAGGTCAGCAGGTTTTCGAGATGTGCTCTCGTGCACTCTAAGACTGCACCCAGTGGCACTGCTCTTACTGAGTTTTGGGTCGCTCTTACTTGCCGTTTTTTCTCCTAACACTATACACGTGACTTGCTGTGCTTCAGTGTCCGTCGACACTTTAGCACTGATACCAGATGTATTTCTCAGTGTTGTCAACTTTGTATCGAAGGAGTTCTTGGTTGCTTGCCTTTGGTTTGGTGTTTTATCCGAGACTACTTTAATAGTCTTGAATTTAGTGGCAGTAGCCAGAAGATCTTCGGCCATCTTAAATCGTTCAGCTGTTATGTAGCTGTCGAACCTAAAGAGTATAGGACAAGGATGCTTTAGGTCTTTTTTGCTTAGGCGAATGCACTGACAAGGTGCATTCAAGAGATTTGCAGCCTTCAGCAATGAGTGCTGGACTGACTTTATGGGCTCGCTATCCGGTACATTATACACTATTGCGTTTTGTTTTGAAGCCAGCCTTTAACAACTTCGCTGGATAGAAAGTCGATGGCGTTTTCTAACTCCTTCGCACTTTCTGAGTCAGTATGAGTCATTCTAGAGGTCATATTAAAAAGCTTTAGGATTGTAGGATCCTGCATTTCTTTTTTCATACGTGAGATAGTTTCGGGTATACATTCTAGTGAACTTAATTTCGTTTTTAATTCATCTATCTGTAGCTGCATCTCTTTAATTACGCACGTTAAGTAAGAGAGCTCTACTTTTTCAGACAGAACATCTTCCACCTGTATTACAGGGGTCAGAGTTATGTTCGAGGCTTTTATGTTGGGTGAACTACTAATAATATGGGGTGGTAATGTGTTATTAGACGAGCATGTGCTATTTTCTAAATTACTGGTGTTCACACGAACACGCTTTATAGAATTTTGAACCATCGTTATTAAAGATCAAATATTAGTAACCAATGAATGATTATAAGCGAAAACACGTGTCAATCTAGTTGAAGATTGAACGATCAATTCTTGGTTGTTTGCTCAAAATCAACTTCCCCAATTTTCGCGGAGGCATCAATACGACAGTCATCGTCTCATCGGTCGCTGTTCAGAAAGAAGTCAGAAGACAACCATCAGAAACATAATTTCAATTATTAGTTTTATATGTTGGTGTAACAATAAAGAATTCTCAAGCGGCCAGTCGGTGTTTTGGTTTTTTCGTCCGTTATTACTAAGCGTTTCTGAAAACTTCAAGGAACAGCGTGGGCCCGAGCGTAGCAAGAGCTGGGCATTAACGGTTTATGAGACGTGGCTGACAGTTTCTGACGATAGAAACAGATCTGGCGGATTCAAACAGTTGGTGAAAGTTTGGATAGTCGCCGTTCATTTTTCCTGGTGCCGGTCAAGTCCTCTTTGAACAAGCAATATCTGGAACTTTTTTGGGATTGGGTCAAGTTCAACAATGCCTGGGTCAAAGAAGGGACAGAGTGTCTTGGATGCAAACAGGAAAGTAAGTCATGGCGACTTGTCTGTTAATTGTAACGATGTGTCTGATGTTAAGTATGACATGGTTGATGTTACTGTTTCGCCGTTCAGGGATAATAATAATGTATATTCTCACATAAACATATAAATTTACATGAAAATGCTTGCCATTTTTACAGTCACGATCAAGTATGATATAATATCAAATCGTAGATTGTCTACAAGTTAATAATGTTTCAACAGTTAAATATTTGATATATATATAAATACACATTGTCTGAACTAGGCTGTATAGTTATTGAATTGTACAATTGTCCTCCAGGTTGAGCGGGAAAGTCGACTTCGTTTCGTTTTCATCCCGTGGTTGTCGGCATACGATAACCAACCAAAATTGAGGTAAGTACAACGTTTACAAGGGATTGAAAGCTGTTTTAGAAAAGAAAAGTGCTGAGGTGAATCATTAAATTGTAATGAAATAAGTAGGTGCAAGTATCATTAATAAATGCATTAAAAAAAGAAAACTCCCTAGGCTGACAACGTTCATTTGCAATGTATAATGCTACACGTGTACCTCGTACTATCATGATGACCACTTTTTGTTTTAATACATTTATCCTCAGTTGTGCCAGTTGTTTTTGTTTTATACCTTTTTGTGCATTTAATGTACAACCGTACCCTTCAGAGAGTAGGAATATAATAAGTCATAAAGAGCTGAAAAATGTTAGGTTTAATGGGATATAATGAGGATCAAGTAAAGACGTTATTGGAAAATGAATGAGATAAGATATTGTGAAGTGGTATTTAAAGATCAGTCAATGGACAGCAAGTTAGTTTAAAAGATGCTGTCAGTCTCGTCTCATAAACCGTTAATGCCCAGCTCTCGCTACGCTCGGGCCCACGCTGTTCCTTTGAGTTTCAGAAATGCTTAGTAATAACGGAGGAATAAACCAAAACATCGATCTGCTGCTTGTTATTTCTTTATTGTTACACCAACATATAAAAGGAATAAACGAACTAAGGTCTGTGAACAAATATTACAATAATAAATCATAGTATTACTTCTGACGATGTTTCACTCTTCTTTCTGAACAGCCACCGATGAGACGATGACTGTCGTATTGATACCTCCGCGAAACATGGGGAAGTTGATTTTGAGCAAACAACCAAGAATTGATCGTTCAGTCTTCAACTCCATTGACACTCCCCGGCAAAAAAGGGATCCAACCCTTTTTTCCTTCACGACCAATGCACGTTGACCTGGATGCCATTGCGAGAACCTGGGTCACACGGACAGAGCTGAAATGGAAAACAAACAGAAAAGCCAACACACCACAAGCATACCCACAGCACAATCTCACACATCAATGACGACCTGCGCCTCCAGACAGAGACCTCCTCTTGACATCTTGCAACACAATCGCCACTTGCTAGAATGACTCTTGCAGAATGCAAAGTGACCATGGCACCACCTCACGATACTCTACGCACATCCTCTTATCTACTCACCATCAATTACCACTGCAATCGCTTGTCACTCATTCTGCCTCAGTTCTAGTAGTGGTGGCGCATGCGAGCCTCAGTCGTTTACACTCTTTCTCCCCGGCGTGTCGGACCGCAGCTAACAATTATCTCCGTGTGCATTTCATTCTCAGCAATAGCCTAGCCTCCCCGGCGTATACGCCCCATCTGCTGTCCTTAAAATCAATCAATTCATTCATGGATGTAGAAGAGTGGACACAACATTGGAAGTAATGACGACGAAAGTTTTAACAAAATTATGCAATAAAAACGAGGTACGAAAACAACAAGTAAACACAATGAATCCAAAAACACCAACTGATCTGACACACCACACATATATACAAGCAGTACACACAAACTCGCAGTTCATGTCCTGATGTAATTCCTTTGAAGAATCGCAGGACTTACACCAGTACGCCTACAAACCTTCACAGGTTGACCATTGTAAGTTGTGGAATGTCCGGACACAAACAAGATTAACCAACAATTACATTGATTGGAACTCACACAACTATTTAACACAAACATATGTACAATCAATACATCAGTTGTTGTGGATTCTGCCTTGACGAACTACCCTTGAAGAACTGTAGGACTTACAGCAGTACGCCTACATCCCTTCTCAGGTTGATGATCCAAGTGGAAGTCGTCCGGACACAAACAGAATTACCAACAGCTAGATGACAGATGATATCAATTCAGTATATACAACATGAACATATGTACAAAATCACACACCGAGCACATTGGACTGCTCATTGATGCGCTACCCTTTGAAGAATTGTAGGACTTACAGCAGTACGCCTACAACCCTTCTCAGGTTGACGCCCTAGGTTGGAAAATCGTCGCAGAGTTCATTTGCTGACCTCCTTCTATCAGCTATATCTTCAAATCTGAACGGCAACTCGCTCATGTCATTGTATCGTAGAATATAGATGACGAACAAACATACGACGTATCTGGTCAACCAAGTATAGAAACAGAGTAATTTACACCAAAGATAATAACATTCAAATAGTAACTTGAAACTAGAAATGCCTTTATTCGTGCAAGTCAATTTAACAATTACTCTCTCCTCTACACTTGGCTTATCCACACTAAACTGACCATTGATATTCGTCCTTGCAAACGAACTGATACTAGCATAGTCATTGGACAAGATACTTGAGTTGATGGGCGTCTTTTTCATTGTGGATGACAGCACCAACGACGACTGATTGATATCAGTTGATGAAGTTAGCGGTGGATCAAAAGCTGTTGTTGCTCGACTTTCAGAAATTTGTCTACCTGCAAGACCACCACCACTGCTGTCCTTTACTATCAGCTCCGCTTTAGGACTAGCACCTGATGATAGGTGGGCTACATGCTGATCAATCACACTGACGGTCTCACAAGTATGCATGCCTTCTGCAACTGCACCTGCATTTATTTCTACTTCACGTTCAAGTTCTACAGAACCTTTATTTAACTTAGCGGTAATAGGCATATCCCTCCATTTCATCATGATCAACCAAAGACAAATCTGCACTATCATGATCATTATCACAAATATTCAATTTACCGTCAAGTTCATCATTTCCAAACTCTTTAATAACAGAAGTAGACAATTTTGGCTCCTCCTCACAAATCATTAAAGGTTTTATATCTTCACTCTGACTAGTAATACCTCGTAAACTTGTAGGGTCAGAACTGCACTCTGAAGCAGCAACTCTATTCTGTGACACTCTATTCAACAACGGCTTACCAGTTGCAACTACAGACTTCTTCACAGCACCGTTATCGTCACACAATTCGGAGTCAGACCTGGAGTTTACATTCAGCTTATCACTGAACTTGCTCACTGGTTCACAGTTCACCTTTGTATGCACCTCTTGCAAACGTGTAAAACACAACCGTGCTTGTCTTGCATCTTGTAACTTATCTGTTGACGATGTACTACGAAACCTGTTACACTCACTAGGTCTATATGCATTACTGGACATCATGGTGCCTTCTCGATATCCACCTCTCTGAGGCCCTTTCGTCATCAATGATTGCATTTTACCCTCAGACTGCTCTATTCTAGGGGTGAGATCTAATAGACTGGCGAACTTGCTCATAGTTTCATTGACACTAGTATTTACCAGTTTCAGGATATCATCAAATTTTGGATCGATACCCTCATCCTCCATACGGGAGCTCATCTTCACCCACTTCCTTTGCAGTCGAGTAGGTAGGCGTCTCGCAATTACTTCTAGTATAAAACTCGAGTTGAGGTCACTCATTCGATTCATCGAAATCATTCCATTCTTGTAAATTAGCAAATTATCTAAAAACTCAGTGAGTGCCTTGGAGTCATCCTGTAATTGACCACAATTACCCTTAACAGCCTCGAACAAATTACCTGCAATCATCGAAGGACTTCCAAACCTTTGACGTAATATGCTCATAGCCTCATCGTAGCCCTCTTTTGGCTTCACAAACTTACAACACTGTATAGCTCTTGAAGCATCTCCAGTGCAATATCTCATCAAATACATTAACTTCAATTCATCATTTAATAAAATACCACTCAACATGATCTCAAACTCCTTTACAAATTGTAAATAATCAGCTGGGTTTCCATCAAAACACCGTGGTTCAAATTTAGGGAGTTTGATGTTCCTATTATCCCTGAACGGCGAAACAGTAACATCAACCATATCATACTTAACATCAGACACATCGTTACAATTAACAGACAAGTCGCCATGACTTACTTTCCTGTTTGCATCCAAGACACTCTGTCCCTTCTTTGACCCAGGCATTGTTGAACTTGACCCAATCCCAAAAAATGTTCCAGATATTGCTTGTTCAAAGAGGACTTGACCGGCACCAGGAAAAATGAACGGCGACTATCCAAACTTTCACCAACAGTTTGAATCCGCCAGATCTGTTTCTATCGTCAGAAACTGTCAGTCTCGTCTCATAAACCGTTAATGCCCAGCTCTCGCTACGCTCGGGCCCACGCTGTTCCTTTGAGTTTCAGAAACGCTTAGTTATAACGGACGAAAAAACCAAAACACCGATCTGCTGCTTGTTATTTCTTTATTGTTACACCAACATATAAAAGGAATAAACGAACTAAGGTCTGTGAACAAATATTACAATGATAAATCATAAGATTACTTCTGACGATGTTTCACTCTTCTTTCTGAACAGCCACCGATGAGACGATGACTGTCGTATTGATGCCTCCGCGAAAATTGGGGAAGTTGATTTGGAGCAAACAACCAAGAATTGATCGTTCAATCTTCATCTCCATTGACAGTTGCCCATAAATCTGTGCACATCCCACATGGTCGCATCTCAACAATAGGCTGGGCGAATAGTATACATTTAAAGGTAGAAGCATGATCTGTCAAGGCGTTCATTATTATCTTTTTCAAGATAAAGATCTAAGCCCTCATAAAAATCAGAAATATCTCGAGCCTTTAATTTGTATATTGCTGTTCCTGCAGAATGGGGCGATTCACCTTAAGGAAACCCACCATATCTACTGATCAACTAACGCCACCCTCCCTCCTTTAATAGGAACATCAAACTCCCTAAATTTGAACCACGGTGTTTTGATGGAAACCCAGCTGATTATTTACAATTTGTAAAGGAGTTTGAGATAATGTTGAGTAGTTTTCTATTAAGTGATGAATTGAAATTGATGTATTTGATGAGATATTGCACTGGAGATGCTGCAAGAGCTATACAGTGTTGTAAGTTTGTGAAGCCAAAAGAGGGCTACGATGAGGCTATGAGCATATTACGTCAAAGGTTTGGAAGACCTTCAATGATTGTAAGGAACGTATACGAAGCTGTCAAAGGTAATGGCAGACAACTACAAGATGACTCCAAGGCACTTACTGAGTTTTTAGATAATCCTGTGACTTATAAGAATACCTTCATTTCGACGAATTGCATGAGTGACCTCAACTCGAGTTTTATACTAGAAGTAATTGCGAGACGCCTACCTACTCGACTGCAAAGGAAGTGGGTGAAGATAAGCTCCCGTATGGAGGATGAGGGTATCGATCCAAAATTTGATGATATCCTGAAACTGGTAAAAGATAGTGTCAATCAATCGATGAGCAAGTTTGCCAGTATATTGAATCTCACCCCTAGAATAGAGCAGTCTGAGGGTAAAACGCAATCATTGATGACGAAAGGGCCTCAGAGAGGTGGATATCGAGAAGGCACCATGATGTCCAGTAATGCATATAGACCTAGTGAGTGTAACAGGTTTCGTAGTACATCGTCAACAGATAAGTTACAAGATGCAAGACAAGCACGGTTGTGTTTTACACGTTTGCAAGAGGTGCATACAAAGGTGAACTGTGAACCAGTGAGCAAGTTCAGTGATAAGCTAAATGTAAACCCAGGCCTGACTCCAAATTGTGGGACAATAACGGTGCGGTCAGGAAGTCTGTAGTTGCAACTGGTAAGCCATTGTTGAATAGAGTGTCACAGAATAGAGTTGCTGCTTCAGAGTGCAGTTCTGACCCTACAAGTTTACGAGGTATTACTAGTCAGAGTGAAGATATAAAACCTTTAATGATTTGTGAGGAGGAGCCAAAATTGTCTACTTCTGTTATTAAAGAGTTTGGAAATGATGAACTTGACGGTAAATTGAATATTTGTGATAATGATCATGATAGTGCAGATTTGTCTTTGGTTGATCATGATGAAATGGAGGGATATGCCTATTACCGCTAAGTTAAATAAAGGTTCTGTAGAACTTGAACGTGAAGTAGAAATAAATGCAGGTGCAGTTGCAGAAGGCATGCATACTTGTGAGACCGTCAGTGTGATTGATCAGCATGTAGCCCACCTATCATCAGGTGCTAGTCCTAAAGCGGAGCTGATAGTAAAGGACAGCAGTGGTGGTGGTCTTGCAGGTAGACAAATTTCTGAAAGTCGAGCAACAACAGCTTTTGATCCACCGCTAACTTCATCAACTGATATCAATCAGTCGTCGTTGGTGCTGTCATCCACAATGAAAAAGACGCCCATCAACTCAAGTATCTTGTCCAATGACTATGCTAGTATCAGTTCGTTTGCAAGGACGAATATCAATGGTCAGTTTAGTGTGGATAAGCCAAGTGTAAAGGAGAGAGTAATTGTTAAATTGACTTGCACGAATAAAGGCATTTCTAGTTTCAAGTTACTATTTGAATGTTATTATCTTTGGTGTAAATTACTCTGTTTCTATACTTGGTTGATGAGATACGTCGTATGTTTGTTCGTCATCTATATTCTACGATACAATGACATGAGCGAGTTGCCGTTCAGATTTGAAGATATAGCTGATAGAAGGAAGTTAGCAAATGAACTCTGCGACGATTTTCCAACCTAGGGCGTCAACCTGAGAAGGGTTGTAGGCGTACTGCTGTAAGTCCTACAATTCTTCAAAGGGTAGCGCATCAATGAGCAGTCCAATGTGCTCGGTGTGTGATTTTGTACATATGTTCATGTTGTATATACTGAATTGATATCATCTGTCATCTAGCTGTTGGTAATTCTGTTTGTGTCCGGACGACTTCCACTTGGATCATCAACCTGAGAAGGAATGTAGGCGTACTGCTGTAAGTCCTACAGTTCTTCAAGGGTAGTTTGTCATGCCGGAATCCACTTTTTTGATGTAGTGATTGTACATATGTTTGTGTTAAATAGTTGTGTGAGTTCCAATCAATGTAATTGTTGGTTAATCTTGTTTGTGTCCGGACATTCCACAACTTACAATGGTCAACCTGTGAAGGTTTGTAGGCGTACTGGTGTAAGTCCTGCGATTCTTCAAAGGAATTACATCAGGACATGAACTGCGAGTTTGTGTGTACTGCTTGTATATATGTGTGGTGTGTCAGATCAGTTGGTGTTTTTGGATTCATTGTGTTTACTTGTTGTTTTCGTACCTCGTTTTTATTGCATAATTTTGTTAAAATTTTCGTCGTGATTACTTCCAATGTTGTGTCCACTCTTCTACATCCATGAATGAATTGATTGATTTTAAGGACAGCAGATGGGGCGTATACGCCGGGGAGGCTAGGCTATTGCTGAGAATGAAATGCACACGGAGATAATTGTTAGCTGCGGTCCGACACGCCGGGGAGAAAGAGTGTAAACGACTGAGGCTCGCATGCGCCACCACTACTAGAACTGAGGCAGAATGAGTGACAAGCGATTGCAGTGGTAATTGGTAGCGAGTAGATAAGAGGATGTGCGTAGAGTATCGTGAGGTGGTGCTATGGTCACGTTGCATTCTGCAAGAGTCATTCTAGCAAGTGGCGATTGTGTTGCAAGATGTCAAGAGGAGGTCTCTGTCTGGAGGCGCAGGTCGTCATTGATGTGTGAGATTGTGCTGTGGGTATGCTTGTGGTGTGTTGGCTTTTCTGTTTGTTTTCCATTTCAGCTCTGTCCGTGTGACCCAGGTTCTCGCAATGGCATCCAAGTCAACGTGCATTGGTCGTGAAGGAAAAAGGGGTTGGATCCCTTTTTTGCCGGGGAGTGTCAATGGAGTTGAAGATTGAACGATCAATTCTTGGTTGTTTGCTCAAAATCAACTTCCCCAATTTTCGCGGAGGCATCAATACGACAGTCATCGTCTCATCGGTGGCTGTTCAGAAAGAAGAGTGAAACATCGTCAGAAGTAATACTATGATTTATCATTGTAATATTTGTTCACAGACCTTAGTTCAGTTATTATTTTTATATGTTGGTGTAACAATAAAGAAATCTCAAGCGGCCAGTCGGTGTTTTGGTTTTTTCGTCCGTTATAACTAAGCGTTTCTGAAAACTTCAAGGAACAGCGTGGGCCCGAGCGTAGCGAGAGCTGGGCATTAACGGTTTATGAGACGTGACAACACGTGCAAAAGCGTCACCTGATTTGAACGTACCGGGCGTTATGAAACTCATAATCTGACGCAATACTTTTGGAGGCAATATAGCGTTTCCTCAATAAAGTGAGAACTGGATATTTTGGCTGCATAAAAGGAGTAAGTGATATCCTGGCAATACCAATGACTACAACAAATCTAGGACTTATGCCCTACAACTTTCACTTTACAGAATACTCCAGCAGATTTTAAATAGGCACTTGACAAATATCAAACTTATACAGGAAGTCAGCAAGATTCAGTGGACCAGTGGAGAATGTTGCTAAAGGCCAAGTGTCAGAAAACTCACTACAGCAAGAATTAGAAAAAATGGATAGATGGTGTGACACCTGGCAACTCCAGTTTAATGTCGACAAATGTGGCTGGCTCTGCATAGGTTGCAACAATTTAGATTTTGACCTGACAATTCAAGGCCATGCACTCTTACGACTGGAATCTGCATTGGACCTAGGACTGAAATACTCACATGACTTATCATTTTCTGAACAAATCTCCAAACAAGTGTCAAAGTCACGCAGACTTATCGGCTTTCTACTCAGGAACTTTTACAGAAATGAGTCCAGAATTCTGTTGTACAAGGTTTGTGTGCGTCCTTTATTTGATTAATGTTCACTCATGTATAGTAGTATATGCATAGAGGACAAATTGAAAGTCGAGGGAGTGCAGAGGTACTTCACGTCAAAATTACTCGGAACAGGAAATGGTGCGAACTACTCCACTAGATGTGACACCCTGGGATTAGAAACACTATGGCTAAGACGCCTGAGACTAAACTTAACACTTTACTATAAGCTTCTAAACCACTTAGTCTTTACCTCTACTAATGGCATTCGACTTTCAGATGACAGTGGCTACAAACTAAGACACACTAAGGGCACAGTGGATATCGAACAATGTAAAACAGCTACCAGGAAAAAGTTTTATCTGATTAGGTATGCACAGATATGGAATAAACCACCAATGGAAATGCGTCAAGCAGGTACATTGGCCTCATTCAAAAAAGTGCTTAACGACAAACTACATGAGTTTGCAAACGACAGTAGTCCTAGTTCCTATCTAAGAGCCTCCGAAATTATAGGCCCATTTAATGTATCATCTCAAATACTACACCTGTTGTTTTTGCCTATATTTATAATTTTAGATAAAACTTTAACGATTAAGATACTTACCCTCAAATAGACAAAAGGTTGCGTTTGTAAAACTTCTACCCAACACAATAAGTGGAATAAAATGGACATAAACCGACAACATGAAAAAGATATAACTCACCCCAACATCACATGGACGGATGTACGCTCGTCGGACATCATATATGCCTCACCAACTACAACCCACCTTTCCTAAGATAATGTGATGAACTTATATCCGTAATGTTGCTGAGCAGTTAATATCCACAACTCCTGTCGGAACAACTAAAATTCAAAAACCTTCCTCACGAGAAGTAAATACCCACAAGCAGTAGAAATCCATTAATTAATGCGTCTAAAGCTTACGTATTTTACTCCCAACAATGACATTGCAGATCAAATGAGATAAACAAATCACTGATTTCAAAATAACACATCAATGAACAATAATTCAAGGATTCTGTACACAACAAAATTATGTATGAAAATTGACTTCAAGCTTTATTTTTTTCCCAGGCACTTATAACCCATCCACCAAAGGCCTGGTTTTTTTGTTAATGCGAAGACAATACTTCTGTAATTTCTGATGTGTTGCACTCACTGACAATCTAGCGGATTTTTCCAACTATGCACAGAAATGATTGTACATAAGTGAAAAGGATGTTTTATACTATTGGGATTAACATTTATCAAGTGTATGTATAATCTCCAGTGTACATGTAAAACATATTTTGCTATCGATTGTAAAATGTGACTGAATAATATGGTTCTATTTCTGTAACAATTTGATGATGCCTGTAAACTGGCGTCCCTCATGTACTGTACTATGAGAATAAATTTACTTATTTAAAAGTACTTTCGGTTTGCATAGGAGTTCTCAATGCGGAATATATTCCTTCAAGTATTTACACAGATTACAACTTCAATTAAATGACTATGACGTGGAAGAAATTCCATTCTTCATCACTTAACTTAATGAAAATAATCATGTTTTTTATTCTAAAAACAGGAGCATTCGTAATTTTTCACTTTAGGTAAATACAGTGACATACAGTCGCACAGTGCAACTCGATGCACAATAGTATATACACAAGTAAAATGAAAAATTATGTCCTCTTTACCTTCTAAACAACTTGTTTTTATTTCGGGATAATAGCTTTCTTTCACGTATGAGACTGAGTTATGTCTATGAAATCGCAATATTACATCAGTTAAATCTTACCCCAAAACCAAGGCCACTTAAAACCCATAGCAACATAGCAACAAGCGTCATTGAGGGGATATGCAATAAAGTCGATCTGTCAATGGAATACTGCAGTGTAGTAATTTTGGAATTCATGTACATGAATATGTTTCGGTGGCAGAAGCTGTTGTTTCCAGTTCATTTGTTGGTAGTTGTTATTGTTGCTAGCTTTATTAGTTACCTAACATGTATAAGTCCGCAAAAACAATGCTTTTCACTTTCATGTTTTTACGTCATGCAACAATCTACGAGCAAACCTGGTAAAGAGAGAGCGATCAGAGTTGATTTTAACAAGGTTTTCCTACCCAACATGTCGGAACACCTTAAAGGACATAAGAAGACAAGAAAAAATCATGTTGTTGTTGAGTACCGACTCTCACACAAAATCATAAAACTGTAGTGTACCTTGGACCATTGAATTTTTGTTTCAACGGAATCACCCACTTTCTGCACTGCTTCATCTTTCGAATTGCGACGCCGCTACAGGTGCTTGGTTCACTCCCTTGCCATCATTCAGCTCACTCTTCGAGCTTACCACCCAATCGAGGTATCAGATAAGTTGTACGACATCTTTATAGGTGACTCTAAAAAATAGCGGCCCAAACCGAAACGACCTTTTAACGCAAAAATGACCTTGACAGGGACAACTTCGGCCAATGAGAAGGCTCAGAAAGAAAGGCGCATAATTGTAAATAACCACCTGATCCTTCAGAAGAAACTGGTTATGATCTTTCCATGCAAAGATTGAGATTGTATTCCTTTGACCACCTCATGTCACACTGAGTAATATCTAAGGATATATACATATCAGGTGAATTAGTCTTACCTCAGGTGAACGATTCCTAATCTTAGCAACAATGAATATGTGAACAAGGGAGGGAACAATAGTAGAATCGGTAAGAATAGTCCATATATCCCATAATAAACTTGAAGAACTTCCGATTTATCTTTCACAGTTTGTCTTCTGCAAAATGCAAATATTACACAAATGCCTCTCCCCTCTGTCCGTTACAATAAACTGAAAAAGACTAAATATTCAAACTTTATACTTCTTTGATTAAGTTACCCAGTAATATTCACTTTTTTAGTGGGTCCACATGTGTATCACATCTATAAAATCTGTACATGCGTTAATTTGTCTCCTTAAGCTGAAGAATGTAATGTTTACGCGACTTTTATTACTATCATTTTAAAGCCCGCCTCAGTAACGTATGCTACGTATTAGCCGCAGCGTTTACGCAAAGTAAAGTCTACCAATCACAATATGCATACATGACCTTGAAGTGCTCAGCCTCTCCATAAGGTTGTGTGCCTTTATCCATTGCCATAAAAGTAATGCAATCATAATAAACAGTTACAAAGAATGGCGTTCGCGTATATGTTGCAAAAAACCTCCCAGTTTCTCATGGGAGTCTTCATAGTCATATGAAACCAGTTTCGGTACATAAATTCATCCAGGTAACTGTAAATCATGGGATTTCTCGATCCATTAACCACTCTTATACGTATTTTTAGACGACTCCAAAAACTTTAAATGGAACTGGGTTCCATCCAAAGGATTCCGGAAACCGTCCGTATGATTAACAACATGATGAATGTACCCATGGTTCGATAATTGACGGTATCCGCTCCATTCATCTGTATGAATAGTCGTCCCCGGCAACGCCGAACGCTTATTAATAGGCACTAATACTGCTGCACTGCGATTGGGAATCGCCGTTTCATAAGCTGTAGCTGTGACTGCTCTTTTCAGGACCCAGAAGTTACAGATTATTAAAATTTTCGTCAAAGGTAGTTTAGACCTTGAGAAAAAAGTTCGCAAGGGATCTGTAAACTAAAAAACAACGACAAACCTTCTTGAATCGATTTCCTCCTTCGGCACTCAATACATCTGTATACAAAGCCATCAATGGCCTCTGTGTATTTTTGTATATGTGTTGAGTACGTAACAATGTGATTGTACACTTTTTGGTTATTTGTATAAATTCGAGATATTGTACATAATTTTTGTTTAAAACGCTTCTTGTTGAAATATACATTACTTCCGTGTACAATTGAAAAAATACACTCTGCTGTTGGAGACTTCGTCTTCTCCCTGGTCACTTCTGCTTACTTGCTCCACTCACACCGTGTTGTATACTTCGGATTTATTGTAGGAGCCTACTACTCTCAACCGAAGACATTTCTACAACCGGAACACAGCAGACGCAGTCCAAACAATTAACGTGCCCGTGGATTATATAATTAATTTGTAGCCGAGGACTTAGACGTTATATACAAGTAATCCTCTTTGTTGCTATAACTCGTCACTGTATTTTTGGTAATATATTGTGATTTAACACTCCACTGACTTGGATTATTACTTTTATACTTGGAATGTTAGTGAACTCTAATATTAGTCCCCTACATATGCATAACTCCTCCGCATTGGCAAATTTTCGACAAAGCTATCAGTCCGTTATCCAAACAGTAATCGAAAACATCCATGATTACTTCCGAAAATGACACAGTCAGCTGATTCCTTGCTCAAGGTTACTTCTTCGTTCGAAGGTCACTTCGGTTTGGGCCGCTATTCTTTAGAGTCACCTCTTTATATATTAAAATTGATATTTCACTAGTGTAAGATACAACTACGTCCCAGACACACTTCCCGTCTCAAGTCTTTTAACTTTGATTTCGCTCGTCTGTACTAACCCAGCTGGCATTTTTTCGGGCGCATTGCAGACTTTTTGGGGCAAAAACTCCGGGTAGATCTACTTACGTGGGACAGTGTCCGGAATTTCGCCTCAAAAAGTCTGCAATTTGCCCTAAGTCTGTCCCTAAAAGTCTGCAATTTGCCCAAGTCTGCCCAAAAGTCTGCAATGCGCCCGAAAAAGTGCTAGCTGGGAACACGCTAGGTAGAGTACTGCTAAGGTTATAAAGCGGTGAAGTATTTAGCAAGTGTTGTTATTTGAGGTCTACATTAAGTCAAACCTAACTCTCACAAGTAGTGAGCTAGTGTTTCACCGTTTGCCTAATTTGTAGATAAACGTGTCAATAGTTCTCCGTGTTCATCATCTTCATAATAATAGTAATATATTATTTTGTACATGAGGGACGCCAGCTTACAGGCATCATCAATATGATAAATTACATATACGATTAGTAAGCGTCTCTCTGTCTGAATTCAACATAGAACTTGGCACCGAAGTGCAGCAGTTAGTATTTAATAATAATGATTTAATAAAACATTTTTTTCCTACCTGTGTAGGTTACACCAAATGTACAGGCATGGGTAAGTATTATTTAAATTTCATAAATTTGGTTTATGGTTAAATTACATGGTTGCTGACGTTTCTGTCTTTGGTTTGTGGGAACAATATGATAACCAGTCATTCAATGGAGCACATCAAGAAATATCGGAATATAGTCTTCGCATTAACGAATAACCCAAGTATGTATTGGATAGATGACAAATACTTGGGAAAAAATAAAGCTTGAAGTAATTCCTCAATATAACTTAGGTGTGTACAAAACTGAATCTTATTCCTGATTTATACCCAAATTTGGTAATAATTAAAATAAGTGATACACTTGTATAGTTCGGTCAGCATTTTCATCGTAACATCACGAGTGAATTGTACTCAATGTAGAATAATGATAGTATATATTTCCCTATACATGGGTGTTTCCAAGAAAAGAAAGCTATTTTTGCAGATAGATCAGTTGTGTTATAGGTTACAACGTGACGTATTACAAATTAATACTTTTCCATTGGTATAAGAGTATAACCCACAAATGTAATCCAGGTTGCGTCGTGGGGGAAGGTGGTACGTAATTCACGAAGGAATTGTAAGATATGGGACCAATAATGTTTGCAGGTCGTTTGTCGTTGTAAATGGTCAAAGATCCACATACTTCATTCTCATTCAAAAAGTCAAATGGAAGCTAAATGGTGAGACAAAAAGAAGACAAACAACAGCAACGCATAAGAAAGCAAGAGGAGTCCTTAAGGAGTGATTAGTAAATATATACATATGTATTCTGTTTAGTAACTATGGTTATTTTTGTGCACTGAGTAACTAGTCCTGTGATGATAACTTTTGTATTATTTGTGAACTAATATTACTGTCCTGTGTAGAAATGTTTATCATCTAGTTCCAATAATATTAAAATTTATAGTTGTAGTTTGTTGTAACTACACGTTTAAAGAACTTAAAATATCTAAGCAGGGTGAAAAAGAGGGTGTAAGAGTCAGACGTATAAGTGCATTGTCATCTTTGAGCAGTTTGGTGACTGAGGAGATGAACACTGGGAGTGTTTGCATCACGCACACGTTTGCCTAATTTGTTGATAAATTTGTAGATAAATCAATAGTTCTCCGTATTCATACTAACTATTTTGTTTATTTTCACGTAGAGTTATAGAAAATTTTCTTGCCTCGTTTGTATTTATATTTGTTTTTATCACTCTGCTAATAAAGCCTCTTATCTGCATGATGGCTGACAACGGCTTTTCGGCACAGATGGCTATAACCCTGCAACTCCCAACTTTCTGGACACACCGTCCTTCTGCATGGTTCGGTCATGTAGAAGCTCAGCTTGCCCTTAAGCATATCCACTCAAGAAATCGAGGTCAACCTGGTTATTGTGAGTTTCCCCAGGATCGCAGAGGAAGTGTCTGACATTCTAGAGGGTTAGTCTGCAAACCTGTATGAGCGCCTCAAACTGGCACTAATTAAGCGAGTTGCGCTAACTGATCAACATGAAGTGCAGGAACGTTTTCGTGATGTTCAGCTTGGTGACTGTAAGTCTACACAAATGCTATGACGAATGAAACAGCTAGTTGCTGATTTCAGAATCGGTGACGCCTGAAAACAAGTTTGGTTGCACAGATTGTGGCAGACAGTTCATGGCATTTTAGCCCCGTTCCACAACTTTTCCTTGCCGGAATTAACTGAGGCGGCCGATAGAGTAGTGAGGACCACTGAATCCAACAGAGGCATTTCGGCTGCGGTATCCGATGGTCCTGCTCAGACTAGAGATTCTTCTGTGGGGGGGGCATCAAGTCCCGACGTGTTGGCTCATATAATCAGACTTAACGAGGAGGTATGTAGTCTTAGGCGGGAGATGAGCGCCAGAGGTCGCTCGCGTAGTCACAAACTCGCCTCGTAATAGATCCTCTTCACCTACTAGCAGTAAGCGTCGAAAGTCTCGAAATTTCCCTCCTGGGGTGTGATGGTAGCACCCACGTTATGGTTCGAAGGCCCCAAAAGTGCACTCGCCCTTGCACATTCGATGTGCAACAGTCGGGAAACTAGCAGGCCAGTGCGGAGTCGGTGTATAGCCAACCTTTGTTTATGAGTAAAGAAGTGCTGTGATTTTTGCGATTGAATCGCTTCTTTAGGATTTCTGTGAGAGCATACATCCTCGCAGGCCTGTCTAATGCGGTGCGTTCTTCGTTCCTCATATGCAAACCTCGAGCTCGAGAGATGGAGCTAGGAGCGTTGAGCAATAAACCTAGTGTGCCTAAGTGGTGGTGTTTGAAGTAACTTGTCGGGAGTCTTAAGTTTCGTACGATCCTTTGGTTCAACAAATGACTTTCTATGTGGGGAAACCTTTAGCGTTTAAAGTGGAAAAGCAGTATCTAAGCATGTGTTTGAGTTCTGGTAAAAGATGTTCAGAGCTCTCAAAAGATTATCAGCCTTGAAGTATTTACCCTATTCAGAGTATCTTAGTATTGGTTCTACGAAAGTCCAGATGCTCCTTGGAGAAGTCGAGGATATACTCCGTAGTAAGAAAGGCAATGGTGCTGGAGAAGTTACAGAGACTCATATCTGAAAGTCCCCGGGTTGTAACGACATCTGACTATCTGTTCCGAAACAGTGTGCTGGAGCTCTCTGTAGATCTTTATATAACTTGTTGTAACACTCGATGGATTGGGGGAAACTGTGAAGTCTAATTGATTACATCAGGGAACACGTTTACAGGACCTATGGACTCCATGAAGTACACCATGGTTTCAGTACAGGCATGTTCTGTGTGACAAACCAACTCAGCTTGCAGCGATTGGATATCATGCTGGGATATGAATGTCTCAGTCTATTTGATCTTCCTAGACTCTGAGAAGGCATCTGACACTGTTCAACATGACCGTCTGCTACCCAAAATGTCATGTAGTCACGGGGGGGTCGCTTCAGTCATGTTTGGAGGACTACCTAAATGGAAAAAATTGTGCCTGAGGCACAGTCGTGTCCGATCATTTTGGCAAACTTTGGCACCAGGAGAATCACGAGGTTCTATCCTACTCTAATTAATATTTTTGCCTTTTATCAATGACCTACCGTACCGTCTGAACTGTGTTTCTTGTGTACGCCTACGACCTAATGGTTCGCAAAGCAATAAAGCTCTCAAAAGACTCGGATAGGCTGCAAACAGCCCCAACGCTTCTGGGAGATAGGGCGCTGGCCAATGGTGTGACTCATCCTGAAAGAGTACAAATAGTGCAATCATGCACCTGTAAGCTGCAGAATGCAAGTTTCACCCTGTGCAACAGAAACTTGTCCTGCCCAACGTCTGAGAGTGACTTAAGTCTATGATGAGCAGCCAAAGAAATTAGGTCACTTGACACTTAGCTGTCGTCGGCCTAGGGTTGACTTAACTGATGCCTACAGGATCACCAATGACCAGACTCAGCCAAAAGTAATGTCATTAGGTATGTGCATCCTCCTGGGAGTCTATAAGGATGGCTCACCAGAGAACAAAGTGTCGAGTGCACTACCATTTTCCACCGTGGGTTTGCCGCCCCTGAAAAACTTCACCGCCAAATGTAACTACGGTACAAGCCGTGGACAGCTTTGTACGGAGGCTGGACAATTATGCATCAACCCAATGGTTGCATGCGAATTACTCATCCCCTTGGAATCCACTACAGTACCAATGGGTGAAAACCTAGATTCATCGTTTTACATCTTCAGACTCTCTCTTCTCTTAACCTCATGACATTCCACTACTACGTCCCTTACACCAGTATTCTTATAACTGTTATTATTTATTATAACCATTGATATGTGCAGTATATATATATATATATATATATATACATAACAGTTTCGAATTTCACCAACTGTCTGCTTTCACGTATATTTGTTTAATTTTAATTTTAGGTCTACAGAACCTACACTAATCATATCTGTTATTATAATATCCTTTTTTAGACGACGTTTCGGAGAAAGAATCAGTCCCATTCATCAAACCAACACCGTCCTCACATACTTCCTACGTCTTGATGTCCTGTTCTCTGAGCTGGATAGTATATTAGCGTAGCTTCCATTGCCCCACTACGAAACATCTTCAGCGGATACTTCGATTTGAATTGAAGTGAGCTTCTGGATTTCTCCACGAGTTTATCAGTCATCTCTCCTGGTGGATCACCTTGAACGTCGTGATTGATTGTTTTTGTGTGTTTTCATTTCATACCCTCTAGGCTACTCGTATTGGTACTGATTGTTCCCTTGACCTGAAGTTTGACGCTCTGTGTGTGTGTGAGATTTCCTTCTTATCGATTGGTAAATTTTGTCTATGTCGATGTGTCTATTGATTGACGATTCACTGGAGTACCAGGCAGTCTTCTAAAGATTCTCTAGCATTTTTGGTGTTTCCTTTGTCTAATATTTGAACGCTGGTTGTCCCAGGGGAATTGATGTCCGTGGTTGTCTGTATGCAGCGATATGAGCGAGGGAGTGGATATCATGTCTTTTGACGGCTAGTTTATGTTCATGGATATGAAGACGAAGCGGATATCCACTTAGGCCAATTTAGCTAGTGTTTTTCGCAGTTGTTACAATTTATTTTGTAGATGATGTTGGTTTCCTATTCTTTTGTTTCTGAGTCTTTTGGCTGACATAGAGCTAGCCAGCCAGCTGAGTGGCCAGCTTGAACGCGGCACGCGGTTTCAGGATATCTGTGTTAGATGTCACATTGGGGACAACCATTTTGAAGATTACTCACTAACATCTAAAAACGACACAGATAGGCTGGGAATCTAGACAAAGGCGAAAGGCTGTCGAAGGTTAAGAAGTCAAGTTTAGCAAAGGTAAAATACAGGAAACTATGAATAAAAATAAAAGTAAGGTAGGAAGGACATAAGTTACTGGAGGCATCGATATTACTTGGAATCATTGTGTAATAGCACACGATAAGTTTCATTGATTGTTTGTTGCTTCATTTGATTCATTGTGGCGAACGTGTTGCAATTTCCTTCTTTCTTCCCTTCCCGGTGATATTTAACGAATACTGTTTGAACTTGTTAAGCATGACTATATGTTATGTACTGCTGCTGAGTGAGTTATTAGAGTTTTCCCCGTCGCCAATTATGTGATGTACTCGTCGAGTAGTTAATAGTCCTGACGCAGAAAGAGGGAAATCAGAAGACCACCAGGTTTACGGTGATACTTGTATTTTCCAGACAAGCAAAATAAATGTCACACAAGTGTGTGAGTGGAAGGGTACTTAGATGTACGAAACGTGTGTGAACAAGAATATATAAAAGTGTACAAAGCAAGAGTATATATAAAATGACTAATACACATGAACCAATAAGACGTCTTACCATGATTGGTTGCAATGTCATGTGATAATAAGGTCATACATTGCTTATTTAGTTAGTGCACAGACAAAAGCATTATGTCAGTTATAATAGAATATCGATCCATATACACAGCAAAATATAATAGGCTGTCAAAAACAAACACACATCATGTGGGTGCATATCACTACATTCCTTCCAGATGAAGTTCTTTATCCGTTGTCTATTTTATATATATATATATATATTCTTTCTCTTCTTTTGATCTGTGTTGTTTTATTATTATTGTGTGACGCATCCATCTTGGTGCCATATTGCACCAAGTTTTTATGCGTTTAAATAAATAAATAAGCCAGCTGAGTGAAGTGATTTTGTTGGTTTGTGTGCGACGTCAATTCCCAAAGGTTTAAAGAGTCATGCAGTGATTTCTGAGATGTGCTCTATAAGTGGTAGAACGACTTCATTTGTGCTTTCCTTGGGGGGGGGGAGGCTTTGATTCGGTAGGTTGGCTTGGGGGTGGATGTCTTTTGTTGAAATTCCGTGGATATCAATTCTTTCGGAAGACGTTCCATGAGATATCTTCCTTCAATTTTCCTTAAGGTGGGTAAAAGTGCTGCAATGCTTTCTGCTTCTGTTGAATAGTGCTTGTACACAACTCCTTTTGTGTGTTATTGCTGTTGTAACTGAGTATTTGATCTGTGTGGGTTGATTTTCTATAGACTTGAGTTTCCAATTCTCCTGTGGTTGTCCGCTTGACTAAGACGTCCAAAAATGGGATTTTGCTCTCGCATTTCTATTCTCTTGTGAATTTGATGTCGTTGAAAATACTGTTTATTAATTTGTGAGTTTTATTCAACTCGTTTCTTTTGATTATTACGAATGTGTCATCTACGTAACGTACCCAAATTTTGAGTTTGATCTTTGGTAGGGTTATGCTTTCACTGCTTCTACAATCAAACCTGATATTGGTGATCCTATGGGTGCTCCTTTTAACGTGTTCACATATTTGACCGTTGAATTAGAAGTACGTTGTTAGGCAGAGGTGTATGCATTCCATTCAACTTGTGTCTCATTTTTGATTGTTGTGGGAGGTGTTCGCCGTTGCTGAGTAATTCCTCCATGGTTTCTTTTGCTAGTTTCTGTCCAATTGAGGTGTATAATGCTGTGACGTCGAAGAATACGATTATTTCTTGGTCATCTATTTGAATGCCTCTGATTTTCTCTAGAAATTGGATAGTAGAATTGATGGAGTGGTCGCAGGAATTTGTTAGGTGTTTCAATTTTCTCTATAGTTCTTTGGATAAATTGTATGTTGGGGTTCCTGGGAGTGATACAATCGGCCGTAACGAGATGTTCGGTTTGTGTATTTTATGCCCGTCGTAGGATCAGGGTAGAACTGGTCCATTGGATTTCATTCGCCATTGGTCTTGCTTTTTGATCTGATCTGTGTTTGGTGGGCTTGCTTAAGGTTCTTTGGATGCGGTTGTCTAATGTTTGCATGCGATTTGTTGTGAGTTGTCGATATACATCCTCACTTTGAATAATTCTTCAGCTTTCTTGGTGTATTCGTATTTGTCCATGACTACTGTGGTTCTTCCTTTGTCATCTGGTGGAATTACGATGTCCTTGCTATTTTTCAGCTTTTTGAGGGCCTTTAGTTCTTGAGCGTTGAGTTATTTCTTCTGTTTGACCATAGGTACGATTGTTTGGCGTACCTCTTCTTGTGTTTCGTCGTGAGTGCCTCCATCATCAAATCCTACCTGCTTCATGAAGATTGCGATAGGTGAATACAAGCGGAGGTATCCAGATGAGGTATTCGTAATGTATGACTTTACAAAGGGGTGCACCCAACGTTGGTCAAGCGATAAGGGAATATGTACATGGATGTCGTGTGAAACAGGGGGGGGATTAATGAAAGACGTGTAGGTCCTCCGCCAGCTCCTGGTAAACTATGATGTGCCTTCCACTACTTCTGTCGTCAGTTTCGTCGCGAAGTGAGACAGTAATCCACAGTGGAATCATCGGGATGTGATATCACACTTTCGAGGACGGTGGACGATGTGTGAAAATAGAGCGAAGTATGCAGTTCTAGCGAGAAGGATAAAGGGCCTTATGAGGAAGTAAGTCAAATTTTGTTCCTCATAAGGCCCTTTATCCTTCTCGCTAGAACTGCATACTTCGCTCTATTTTCACACATCGTCCACCGTCCTCGAAAGTGTGATATCACATCCCGATGATTCCACTGTGGATTACTGTCTCACTTCGCGACGAAACTGACGACAGAAGTAGTGGAAGGCACATCATAGTTTACCAGGAGCTGGCGGAGGACCTACACGTCTTTCATTAATCCCCCCCCTGTTTCACACGACATCCATGTACATATTCCCTTATCGCTTGACCAACGTTGGGTGCACCCCTTTGTAAAGTCATACATTACGAATACCTCATCTGGATACCTCCGCTTGTATTCACCTATCGCAATCTTCATGAAGCAGGTAGGATTTGATGATGGAGGCACTCACGACGAAACACAAGAAGAGGTACGCCAAACAATCGTACCTATGGTCAAACAGAAGAAATAACTCAACGCTCAAGAACTAAAGGCCCTCAAAAAGCTGAAAAATAGCAAGGACATCGTAATTCCACCAGATGACAAAGGAAGAACCACAGTAGTCATGGACAAATACGAATACACCAAGAAAGCTGAAGAATTATTCAAAGTGAGGATGTATATCGACAACTCACAACAAATCGCATGCAAACATTAGACAACCGCATCCAAAGAACCTTAAGCAAGCCCACCAAACACAGATCAGATCAAAAAGCAAGACCAATGGCGAATGAAATCCAATGGACCAGTTCTACCCTGATCCTACGACGGGCATAAAATACACAAACCGAACATCTCGTTACGGCCGATTGTATCACTCCCAGGAACCCCAACATACAATTTATCCAAAGAACTATAGAGAAAATTGAAACACCTAACAAATTCCTGCGACCACTCCATCAATTCTACTATCCAATTTCTAGAGAAAATCAGAGGCATTCAAATAGATGACCAAGAAATAATCGTATTCTTCGACGTCACAGCATTATACACCTCAATTGGACAGAAACTAGCAAAAGAAACCATGGAGGAATTACTCAGCAACGGCGAACACCTCCCACAACAATCAAAAATGAGACACAAGTTGAATGGAATGCATACACCTCTGCCTAACAACGTACTTCTAATTCAACGGTCAAATATGTGAACACGTTAAAAGGAGCACCCATAGGATCACCAATATCAGGTTTGATTGTAGAAGCAGTGAAAGCATAACCCTACCAAAGATCAAACTCAAAATTTGGGTACGTTACGTAGATGACACATTCGTAATAATCAAAAGAAACGAGTTGAATAAAACTCACAAATTAATAAACAGTATTTTCAACGACATCAAATTCACAAGAGAATAGAAATGCGAGAGCAAAATCCCATTTTTGGACGTCTTAGTCAAGCGGACAACCACAGGAGAATTGGAAACTCAAGTCTATAGAAAATCAACCCACACAGATCAAATACTCAGTTACAACAGCAATAACACACAAAAGGAGTTGTGTACAAGCACTATTCAACAGAAGCAGAAAGCATTGCAGCACTTTTACCCACCTTAAGGAAAATTGAAGGAAGATATCTCATGGAACGTCTTCCGAAAGAATTGATATCCACGGAATTTCAACAAAAGACATCCACCCCCAAGCCAACCTACCGAATCAAAGCCTCCCCCCCCCCAAGGAAAGCACAAATGAAGTCGTTCTACCACTTATAGAGCACATCTCAGAAATCACTGCATGACTCTTTAAACCTTTGGGAATTGACGTCGCACACAAACCAACAAAATCACTTCACTCAGCTGGCTTATTTATTTATTTAAACGCATAAAAACTTGGTGCAATATGGCACCAAGATGGATGCGTCACACAATAATAATAAAACAACACAGATCAAAAGAAGAGAAAGAATATATATATATATATATATATAAATAGACAACGGATAAAGAACTTCATCTGGAAGGAATGTAGTGATATGCACCCACATGATGTGTGTTTGTTTTTGACAGCCTATTATATTTTGCTGTGTATATGGATCGATATTCTATTATAACTGACATAATGCTTTTGTCTGTGCACTAACTAAATAAGCAATGTATGACCTTATTATCACATGACATTGCAACCAATCATGGTAAGACGTCTTATTGGTTCATGTGTATTAGTCATTTTCATATATACTCTTGCTTTGTACACTTTTATATATTCTTGTTCACACACGTTTCGTACATCTAAGTACCCTTCCACTCACACACTTGTGTGACATTTATTTTGCTTGTCTGGAAAATACAAGTATCACCGTAAACCTGGTGGTCTTCTGATTTCCCTCTTTCTGCGTCAGGACTATTAACTACTCGACGAGTACATCACATAATTGGCGACGGGGAAAACTCTAATGACTCACTCAGCAGCAGTACATAACATATAGTCATGCTTAACAAGTTCAAACAGTATTCGTTAAATATCACCGGGAAGGGAAGAAAGAAGGAAATTGCAACACGTTCGCCACAATGAATCAAATGAAGCAACAAACAATCAATGAAACTTATCGTGTGCTATTACACAATGATTCCAAGTAATATCGATGCCTCCAGTAACTTATGTCCTTCCTACCTTACTTTTATTTTTATTCATAGTTTCCTGTATTTTACCTTTGCTAAACTTGACTTCTTAACCTTCGACAGCCTTTCGCCTTTGTCTAGATTCCCAGCCTATCTGTGTCGTTTTTAGATGTTAGTGAGTAATCTTCAAAATGGTTGTCCCCAATGTGACATCTAACACAGATATCCTGAAACCGCGTGCCGCGTTCAAGCTGGCCACTCAGCTGGCTGGCTAGCTCTATGTCAGCCAAAAGACTCAGAAACAAAAGAATAGGAAACCAACATCATCTACAAAATAAATTGTAACAACTGCGAAAAACACTAGCTGAATTGGCCTAAGTGGATATCCGCTTCGTCTTCATATCCATGAACATAAACTAGCCGTCAAAAGACATGATATCCACTCCCTCGCTCATATCGCTGCATACAGACAACCACGGACATCAATTCCCCTGGGACAACCAGCGTTCAAATATTAGACAAAGGAAACACCAAAAATGCTAGAGAATCTTTAGAAGACTGCCTGGTACTCCAGTGAATCGTCAATCAATAGACACATCGACATAGACAAAATTTACCAATCGATAAGAAGGAAATCTCACACACACACAGAGCGTCAAACTTCAGGTCAAGGGAACAATCAGTACCAATACGAGTAGCCTAGAGGGTATGAAATGAAAACACACAAAAACAATCAATCACGACGTTCAAGGTGATCCACCAGGAGAGATGACTGATAAACTCGTGGAGAAATCCAGAAGCTCACTTCAATTCAAATCGAAGTATCCGCTGAAGATGTTTCCTTGTTGGGCAGTTGAAGCTGCTCTATTATACTTGTCGTGTATACGAGGTCCGGCGTACATAAAAATCCTGAGGTTAGGAAGTCAAGTCTGTTATGAGGTTTGCTTTCCTAATAATAGCACCTTTATTTGGAGTTACTGAGAGTACATATGTGGTATTGTGGCGTGAACCACAGAGTTGTTTTCTTAGAATCACGAATCTCCACCTCACGGTGAAGTAGCGAGGTCACTGAAATGAAAATGGGTAACACCACCTCGTGAATAATGATATGGGAGATAGAATATTGGTTTCTTATCAAAGCTGTAATTTGTGTAAGGCGTGGTAAGTTCGGTGGTTTTGTAATGTTTAAACTATGGTGTCTAATCTGATAAACTGTGATGAAGATTTTGACGGAATAGTTTTGAAATAATCGGGCGACGTGTGAGAGGTGGACAATTTCAAAATTTGACCGAAACTGATATGTGTCATTCCAACGTTACGCTCATCAATCAGGTCCGAACATCTTCAGGTAAATTAATCGAAATTAACCTAACAGAGATTTATATATAAAACAGGACATCTCCTGTTTCTTTAAAAACTTTGTTCAATCGACTTGAGTCATGAAACAGGCATCAACATGTATGATAAACAAAATTGCATGAGCTGTGATCAAAATTTGATCTCAGACTTACAGATATCAGTCTTCTTTTGTGAAACATTTTTATCAGAGTGTGCTTAACATCAGAATTTTAGTGATTACGTTCGACTAAAAGTTCATGGTCGTAGATAACTGAATATGTAAAAAATTACATGTATATGCGGTGAACAATGGTGTGTGTGTATATGGGTAGGTAAACAGTCGCAAATAAATGATTAGCCTCTTCGTAAGAAGATATAGACAGTTGAGAATTTAAGCCAAGTATGATTAATTAGTGATGCATATCCATTTTCTTATTTAATAATCAGGATTTAGTGTGCATTAACTAATAGTCCCCACCTGCACTGTACAGCTGCAATTGTGACAAGTTTTTTCTTTTACGGCAGTCGGTAACATATACTGTTTATTACCAAAAATGTAATGAAGGAAGTAGGCGTTTCAACCACACCCCTAGAAATAACTCTTCGCAATGCTGATCTTTTCACGGTATTCCGTTTTTCACGATGTCCATTATAGTGAGCAATAGCGTAACATATTCGTTATCTTCACTTCTTAAAATTGATTTTATCTTATACAACTGGGCTTGTGTGAGTGTAGGGGGTTGATTTCAAAGGACTAACACGAGATGAAGGGACGCCCTCTAGTTCAAAATAACTGTGAATGATTCTGTTGTGATTTGGTTTAGTACTCTTTAGAAGTTCTGAAGCACATTTCTGAGGACTTTGTGATTTGAGTTTTCAGGTCTAAATCTAGTGACTCATATCTTCAGCTTCATCGTCACCTTCTGTCATCGGAGGGGAAATGATTAGAAGGCGAAGACTCACGACGGTCTGCTCGCCGTGGAGTGACTGTTGTCACGCTTGGTTTGACTGGAATTATGACTGATGACTTTTCATAGGAACTTTGGGAGTTCATCTTGCATTTTTACAACTGTTTAACAATCAACTGACTGACCGTAATTAAGTAAAAAAGGTTTTCAATGCACGATTTTATCTTCGCAGCCCCAATGCTGGGATAATTAATAATAACATCGAATGAAGACAATCTTCTATTGACAATCGATAGAATTAGGTAACGTGGTTTCCTGAACGTTAATGTGGATGGTGAAAATCAGGAAGGTGTTAGTAATGACGAGTTAATTATTTAAAACTCTACAAGATCATTTCAGCATTCTGATTTCTGTTTATTTTCCTTAAATTGTAACAGTTAAAATGTTTGAAAAGTGCTCACAGTCTCCTCATAGTTTAAAATTAGAATTCGAAGTTCTACTCGAAGATATAAACATATTTGGTGCTTGGCTACTGCTGTAATAATTCAAGTACAATCTTCCCTGGCACTGAAGTCTCCTATTCAAGTAAGCTCTATTAAGTTTTATACTTAATAAAATTACAAAATTCGGATATACATCGAAATGATTTTCAATCCTGGTAGACCATACTGCTAATTAGTTGATACTAAATAATTCCTGTTATGCACTTTATAGGATAAAAAAACAAACACAATTTTTGTTTAACGAAGAAATATTTCTTTTCAACGACTTCATTTCTCCACTGTGCAATCGTGTATTTATAATATGGGAGAAAGCCTCTGTCAGTATAAAGATATAATCAACATGATTCCAAGGTGGGGTAGACAGCATTTAAAGATACGAGTGAATCAAGGCTGTCTGCCTGTCATCACCGGTGATATTCTTGGTTGTGGTGGACTAGATTATGCAACAGATTGTGACTGTTGAGCGAGAAGGCAGTAATACGATGGACCACCGACAAGAAGACTCCATCTAGAAGATCTGGATTTCAAAGATGATTCATGCCTAAAGTCGCAAAAATTTGAAAATCCAGAAGAGGAAACCAACAAGATGACCAAAGAAACTGCGAAGACAAGACTGCAGGTGAACAGAGAGAAGACGGAAGTGGTGAAAATGACCAGCCAACAGCAACAGTAATCACCATCAATAGAAAAGAGATTATACAGGTTACTTCCTTCACTTATCTAGGAAGCATCGCTTCAACCACAGGAATTCGGACCAGATGTAGATGTCAAAGTCAGAATCGGAAAGTTTAAGATGCACCTTCATCAACCTGGAGCCAGTCTAGGAATCTTCTGCACTGCACTCAGGATGAGGAGAAAGATTGGGATTTCCAACATATATGTGAATTCAGTCACTCCTTCTGTGTTGGTCAGCAACCTTGTGTATCATGATAGGCATTCCTAACAGGTTGCTGCAGACTTTTATCAACAGATGCTACCTTCACTGGATCCATATTAGAGACTGAATCGCCAGTCGGTCGGCCAGAAACAATCAGCAACAAGAAACCCTGGCTGGGAACAAACCAACGAAGAGCCTATCGTTCAATAAATATGTAGGAGAAAATGGAGATGGATTGGGCATACGCTGAGGACACCGTCGAATGACATCGCGCGCAACGTGGGCCGTCGCTTGAGTGGAAGCCAAATGGGAAACGACGAATAGGTCGTCCAAGTGTGAGTTGGAGGAGGAGGAAGAGATGAGAGATTATGAGCAATTGTGGACTCAGCTAAAGAGGACAGCAGCAATTGGAACAAGGTGAAGACGTGCTGTTGAAGCCGTATGTTCTACTCGGGACCCGAGGGAGCAATAACAATCATAAACAATATTTAGTCAGGAATAAAAGTTAAATAGCTCGTATGTAACTAGAATTATCGGTCTACTCCACTCTGTCCACTTCAGTATGGTTAGAATTGATAAGTAAAAACCCAGCTGGACAACTAGTGTAATGATGTTAAACTGACATTTATGTATCACTCATTCAAACGACAACTGAGAAAACACGTGTGTGATAACTGGAGTAGAATGATGGCATCACCAGTAATTAGCTGTCGTCACCCAGATGGTGAAGTTCCAAAGGAGTAATCTGGAGATCGTCGGTTTGCATCCTATCACAACTCAAGTTTATGATCACCAATTGAGTACACTAGTATCAGTCCAAAGCAATCTGAGGTAGTTGCACCTTCCTTCTCTCTTGTAATTCAGTACGAATTGAAATGACAGGGAATAAAGAGAAAATATGTTGGGTTCACTAAGTTATTTCCTCTTTTTGAAACGCATTCAATATAAAACTGGCATTTTGGGCACTGGATATTTTACAAAAGCGCCGAAAAGCTGTTGGTGTTAGTATGCTATTCGACTCTAAGGGGGACCAAACATCCATCGATGAACAACCACACAATCCTCCAATACATTCTCTCCCACCTAATAGAGCCTATACAAGCTGGCGACTGGACAGAATTAAAGAATCTGGTTGCATGGAACAGATTTTAAACCAAGGATGGTCATGGTAATTGAAGAATGGACTTCCTTTCCTCGAAACAATCGTTGTCATGAACAAGGAGAATTAGCTGTGATGTTAGATTGTAAAATAAAACGAATAGAAGAAGGCTGAGTGCACACTAGCCAGCCTTGTAGTCAGATATAGTGTTTGTGCACAACCAACCAAACGCGGTAGACGACGCTCTTATGAGAAGGCAGGTGTCCGTCGTTTGAGACTCCCGACTAGAAGAAATCAGCTGCCCTATACTTCTTCTATGATATTCGTGGATATCGGTTTGTGATGCGATTCACATTAATTTCATCTGTGAGAGATGTTAGTGTGGATCGTGGGATTTGTGTGAAGGCTTTCCGCTCTGATCATTAGTTTTCTGAAATGAGACTGGGTGATGAGAGAATAGAACTTGGTTACTACACTGTGGTAGGGTGTATATAATACAATAATATTCACAGTAAATCCATTTCAGAATAGAATTATTTAAAGGAGATTGGAAAGTTATATGATAACCTTGATATATGATTATGAGCAATGAATTGTGTTCAAAATGTCATCAGTAAGTTATACTGTATGCCATTGAGTGATTATATCAAGCAATTGCAATTTACTCTGTGTTGGAAGATTACTTTAAGAAGAACCTTTTACCTTCGTTTCCATGTGAATTTCCTCTGAAGATGACTGTTACGAAGGTGACTGAGTCTTAGAACGATGAGTGATGCTTGAATCTTGGAAAGACGAACGAACCAAGAATTTAAGCTTTATTCATTTTACAATGAAGCCGGAATGGCTTAAACGTATAAAGGGGAAAAAGAGTGTTAATTGCGGTAAAGATATGAATATAATTAGATACGTATTATAAGAAAAGTTCACAACAATGACAATTAAGATTTTTTTCCGGAAACTCTCTTCCCATCAAAATTAGCCTGCTAAACACCGACCGCTTCAATCACAAATTGTCGAAAATAATTTAATAACTTCTGATTTGACTGGTATTTTCTGGCCAACTTTTGTGTATAAAATAATAAAAGTGTAGGAAAGCAGGATTTTACTCTACTCCACTTCTTTTATAGAGTATGTTGAACATGCAAACAAGAAGAATTGTGGGGCATTAAACAACAGTAATTTACATTCCATGCTACCTGACCCTTCATTAAAACAAGCTCGACGAGTTCGACCAGAAGCATTGGAAATGTGTGAATCTCATCGTCGTGTCAAATGTTTGAACTATTATCAACTAAGTGAGTTATTAAATTTTACACAATTTTTCCTTGTCTGTCACGCATGTTTTCTGGTGTTCGATCCTCGGCCGGCGGACTCATTTCCTTCGCTAAGCCAATAGTAATAAGACTAGTATTGAGAGAAGGTTCGGTATATTGCTAGCTGCATTTGTTGAATTTGTTTCATGAACCGATGGGATCCAAACAACTATATGTAGGTTTTGGTTTTCATTCAAAGTGAATAAGGGGATAGTGAGGCAGAATAGTTGTTTTGTATTGCGGTGTGACTGACTCTTCAGCGGTACTCATTATTTAAATCTTGACAGGAAGTTTAAATGTTACTTGTAAAATGTCAGATAACCATGACATTTTAGCGATATACGGATCAGATCACAATGTGTGATAACGATCATCGTCAACCTAAATGTAAGTAAGGCTTTTGTACACTGTGAAATTACTGGGTATGGTTTGAAAGATTTTGACAAGGATACACATACGACTACTGGACTTCCTTAGGCAATCACTTGCTATGCTTACAACGAGTTCTTTTGTATTCTGTGATTGCCTGGTGCAGCAAACAATCCCGCCTGTTATCAGTGTCCATGAAGACATGCCAAATTTGGGACATGAGATCTACTTTTTTCGGTCTGCTATTTGTATACAGTTCAGCTGACTTCAATCTATTCACGGTTGATGACAGTCTCGAGAAGTGAGTAGACGACTTCTACGCTTGATTTTTATTGCTGTGTTGCTTTGTTTACTCTTAGCAGGAATGGTTAAAGAGTATGTTTTCCTATGCCTCACACTGTTACTACACTTATTGAAAAATGATGATGATTAGGTGAGGAAGTGCTGTTTAAGAAACCTTACTTTCCACATGCGTCGGTGGCACAGCGGTTAAGACGCTCGCCGACCATGCAGATGGTCCGAGGTTCGAGCCCCGGCCAGCGCACACCTTTACCTCGCTAAGCCAGAAACAATACTGGTAAAGAGGAAAGGTTGGGCATGAGGCTAGCAACCCCATCCTGTAAAAAATCAACACTGCTACGGAATCTTCAAGCCTATAGCTTGGAGCCCTATGTTCCACTGGGAACGTGAAGGAAAAAAAACTATCCACATAGTTGATTGGCCCTATCGGTTCTGACTGTATATATCAAACAGTTCGTTGTTTGATATTCAAGTATTGGTTTGTAGGGATTAGATTGATTGGTTACAGGATTTCATCATGAGCTGACTATTGGATAGAGAACCATTGGAAAACCTAGGAGTACTGTCAGAAAGCTGTTTCGTCCTTGTCTGGGACTCTTCGGCAGCAGGCACTCGCTCGGGGTTCAAACCCCAGGAGCTTCTGGTTACAAGCCAACTGGGACCCGATCCAATGGTCCGTGAATTCTAACTTCCGCCATTTCGAGACAGCGCAACCGCTAGCCAATGTCTTCGGTGAGTATTTTTCCTCACATCCGACCTACTGCACCCTACTGGTCACGAGTTCATTGTTTGATGATTCGGCGTATGTGTATTCTCTCAACAATGCCTAAGATCCTTCTGACACGGTTTGTTCTTCGACTGTTATTTCAATAATCTTCACCATAATTTAGGTAGTCTGTAGCTAGCTGTGGCAAAGTCGCCTTATAATAAAATGCTGAATTGCTTTACTGCAAACCATTTCCTTCTTGCTTTCACGAAGATGCTTAAGGAGATGATTGATTTGCCGCCTTATTATTGCATAAACTCTCCGGTTGACAAGTTGACCTTGTTAGTGGCTACTTCGTGTGCATGTTTCATGACACCTTTCGTAAACTACCATGTCGAATTGTATATTTGATTTTGTAATCGTTGAGGTAATTAAAATCACTTTTAAATTTTAAATGTGGACGTTATAAAATACTGGCTTATTATTTTATACTTTAGTAGTTCAATTGCCAGTTGTTTTAATTCACTCCAGAGTAGTAATCATTCCGAACAACAACAAGACCAAATACAGTCGTCATTATATTCCCCTTTTTTTGCATTTTCTCTTTGGTATTAGTGGTAGTAACACGGAAACCCCAAATTGTATCCGAACAGGAATGATGTAATCATCAAAAAGAATCACGTGGTGGTGGGGGTGCTGATGCTGTTGCTGCCGCCGCCAGAGACTGTTTAAATCCAAGTCGTCGAAGAATATTCGAATGCCTAGAACGATATCACTTCGAAGAAGACGACAATGAAGACAGTTGTTCTGTTTGATTGAATGCACCTCGTATATTTTGGGTTCAGCGTGTATAATATCCACTTGAATACGATTCATTTCTAAATACAGTCATCAGCATGAAGTTATTTGTGTAACCTTTATTGCTTATTCTTCTGCTTATTCAGCTGTTTAATGTGAAAGAGATGAATACTTTGTACAACTTTGAAATATATTTTGATAATATATGCCCTTTTATAAATGAATGAATACAGGTGTGAGTCAGGATAGAATTACTTCAAATCGATGTAAATACTTATAATACCAATATTATTAATAATAATTATTATTATGATTATTCAAAACACTTATTTGCTTTTATGAATTTAGACAAAGTAATAAGAAGACGTGATTTGTCTGAATCGTGTATTGTGCATATTTGCTCGCAACACATTTCTAACAATCTGATCATATACTAGGACCTGTCATAGGAGTACATATATATGAAATTGATAGAGTTTCGAGGTGAAAAAATCGACACTTAGGTCTAGTTAAAAGGACATATTGTAGGTCAAAATAACAATGAAGGTCACTAAACCAAATAACAGAGGTAATAGTATATCTACCCTGGGTTATTATCAAAACAAAGTTTACCAAGGAAGGTAGGTTTAGTGTGATAACGAATTGTTGCTTTGAACGCATAAAGGGGGGAGGTAAACTTTCTAGTTGCTTCCACAAACTTTAGGGTACGCCCACTCCTAAACACGTTTTATGGATAGGTCTAAATTATGTGTAAACACCAATTTTATGTCCTATCTCTATAAAATGTCTCGCAACAGAGAAGCTAGGTGTCCTGTTCCCACCCTTAATGGGTTCTGAAGATTCCATTTGCTTCTGGAGCTATTTAGGAATGTGATCTGAAGCCAGCACTTACTTTCAGAGATTGATAAGTCCTTCCTATGTATGTATGTGTGTCCCCACACGTACAGTCAAATTGGTAGATCCAGTGGGATGTGACATCATTTTTCTCATGTCATAAGGGCTTTGATGGATGGATATATTACCTCCACATTCTGAATTATTGTGGTCTGAGCTGCCTAAAAAGTCATCTCAACAGAGGCGTTCAATCTTTGTCTAGTTATCAAGCTTCTTTGATGTCCCATATAGGGTAGCTTGATGTACACGTCTTTCTTGGAGGCGAGTTGTAGAGGGGATCTTGATGTTCTAACTACTTGATATCTCCTGATGAACTTATCTGGTCAACTGTTATCAACCAGAGTTTGTGTCAACTTCCTTTCTTCTTCATCAAGTGTGTCTTCAGTGCATATTCGTTGGATTGTACTACTAAAGCTCTTAGGTACCGAACAGGGCAGAAACTGTGGTAATTAAGATACTGTCCTGTCCATGTCGGTTTTCTATAAATAGATCGCTTTCGTGATTCGTCGTCAACTAAACAATATTTGTAGGAAAGATAAACAATTATCTTCCTCTTGTACCAACAGACGTAAGTGATATGCTATTCTGAACTTCAATCATTCGACTTAAAATTGAGGTGGCAGAACAAGACTCATCACTTATGATAAAACGTCATTTACATACCTTCTATAAAGTGGCACGTTTTCGATGAAATCCTCCGATAAATTCTCAGTGTACGATATATAGATATCTTCTAAAAGGGGCCTATCGAACTTTGCATAGCAACACAATCAACTTGACGGAAACAATCGTCATCACATGTAAACCTAACATTGCTAGTACATAGAAATTATGTCAAAATGACTGCTCCAAACTAAATCGCTTTTTATCAGAAATCAGCCATTAGTCCAAGGAAAACAGTCTAACTTTAAATCCCTCTAAATGTCAAACAGTCAATATCACCTTTAGGCATAAATCTGACCTAATAAACAAACTGGTTAGCACTCACGAGGTGTGCAACATAGGTGAAGCTGAAATAAAGACCAAGTCGGAAATTAAATATCTTGGCGTCATTCTATCTTCTGATCTTTCCTGGTCGTCTCATATCTTGATGATTTCTAAGAAAATATTCCGTCTTACCTTCTACATCAAGAAGTTAAGACATTCTGGGATAACCCAAACCTTACTCCTACAATTCGTTAACTCTCGCTTTCTGCCTATTATTCTATATTGATCCCCCTTAGTTTTTCCAGGGCTTCTGAAGAAAGACTATACCTTATTACGCAGGATGTTAAAGGTTGTCAGCAGGGTAAACAACGTGCCACTTAACCAACTTGTTAATATTCTGGTTGACAGGCACATGGACTCATGAGAAAAATGGGCTAAATCCATTCCATATAACTCACACACCATCTTCATTCAAAGCTCTTCTCTTGTATCTCATCAGGCAGGACCAGAAGCCTCTACAGAAAACTACTATATGCTTGCACTACCAAGTACAAAAACTCAACCATACCCTACTTGGCTCGTGTTCTGTGCGATAAAGAAAGTATTAGGCGTGAAACCTATAAATTACTAAATAGTCAATAGAACAGCTGGATCTCGTCTTTTTAACTCATATCATTTGTAGGTACAACGTTTTCCTTCCTTTCTTTTCCTTTTCCCTTTTTTGTTATGTGCTGTTTTGTTTCCCTCTTCCTTACAAACTATAATTAAAACATTCTTCTTCGTTCTCTCACACTCTGTATATCTCGATCTTTTTGTTCCTGCTTACGCCAGTAAATATGCCGGTATCTACTTTTCTAACACCTTCAAACATTCTGTTCACTTTTGGCTTTGCTACCGATATGCTAATATGTTGTGGTTAGAACTAAATGAGACTACCCAAAATCCATGTGGAATTTTATTTATTTTTAATGTATTAACTGGATGCAATACTGTAGTGAAATGTTGAGAATTCCATTCTGTATCACAAGTACTGTTATGGAATAAAGCAAATTATTATTATATCGATATAGCAACCAGCCTTTCTTCCAATAGGTAGGCACCTTTCCTTCTTTCCAAACCTTTTGCAATAATGGCGCGAGCACATCTGACGCAGTCTCTGTGCCTATTTTCAGTGCTTCGGGGGAATTCCGTCTCCCTTGCTACCTTCCCCATTGGCTCTCAGTAGCTTGATCGCATTGAGGATTTCTGCTTTCGTTGCAGGATTTCTGTCCACTCGCAGTTCTGTGTATGCTGTTGGTGGTGGTGGTGGTATTTCTGGGCGAGTTGAAGGTGATGTCCGATTTAAGAATCCTTTGAAATGAGCAACCCATTGTTTCTCCGCCTTGGTAATCAGGTTCCCATGGACATCTTTTATTTTCTTCATCATGTAGCGCGATCTCTTCCCGGATAGCGAGCAACCTGGTTATCTGATATAATGTTCTGGAGTCTCTTTTACCTGCGACCTGTCTGCCTGCCTCCCTGTTCTGCTTCAGTTGCCAGCCAGTATGTCGTAGAATTGTTTTTTGTCTCTCCTGGCACTCTACTTCACGTCCTTTATTCATTGCAGTGTACATTGCTGTGAACTTTGCTTCTCCTTTTGTTGACCATCTCTGCATTGAGTCATCCTCTCTTTCACCACTCCCTCTCCTCGCTTCTATGAGCTTTCAGGTAGGTGTCCATTGAGAGCCATTACTTGTCATGTCTCTCTTCCCTCCTAGAACAGTCGTACACACTTCCTTGAACATCACCCTCAGAGAGTTCCAATGTTCTTCCAAGCAGGTTTCCTCAGTAATAACACGTAGTGTATCCGACTATGTTCTGATCTGATCTGTAGTGAAGGTAGGCATCCCTTTTAGTTTTGTCTTTCAGTTTCTGAATGTTGAACTTGAATTACAGTGGCTTGTCTTCAGTTATTCCGCAGAATTTCAGCTTCACCTCCAAGGTTCCTTAAACTAGACGATAGTCTCAGCACACATATGCTCCCCTTCTTGACTTTGTGCCCAGCAGGCTAGCTGCATCTCCACTTTCTTGAGCAGCACTGAGGGGAAGTTTAACTGGTTTGTGGTATGTCCGACAGGCGAAATCCATGTTGCTTTGTGTATATCCGTGTGGTTAAACACGCTCCCTATGATCACCAGATCACTGAAAGTACAGAAGTCTGCGAAGAAATCTCCGTTCTCATTCATTTCTCCAGGTGAAAGCCTCTCGACCCATGAGTTCTCCTGTATTATCAAGTCACAGTTTGGGGTTCATATTATCCATGAGGACTTTGATGTCATCATTCGAGATGCTGTCGATTACTGTTTGTAGTTGTCTGTAAACATCTTCCTTCTTGTCTTGTTACACGTTGTTTGTAGGATTGTGCGCAGCAATGAATAATTGTGACCCTCCTTCCTTCCTTTTGAGGTGAATCTTGCTGTCATAATTTTGCATGAAGACTGGTTCCCACTCCATTAAGACTTTGGCTGCCACTGGTGACGCCATGATAGCCACTCAATGTGTTCGTGGTTGTCTTCTCGGTGACCGGAGTAGATTATTGACTCTCCATTTGACAGTTGATAGTTCACATTCATTCCATCTACTCTCATAGACACCCAGCACTTGTATGTCAAATCTTCACATTTCTTTGGCTACTTAGGCAGCCTTCCCAGCCAGCCTCAGACATTGTACAGATATTCCACGTCTCCATTCTTATTCTTTCTTTCATCGAGAGAACACAGACACATCGGCTGACTGGCATTCACCAGCCCTCCGTGTCATTTCGCTTCTCCGATTCCGGCGAAGAATAAGATTGTTACTTGAATTTTTCGTATTTTCAATATTTTCTGTTGTGCTTTGGAGTTTCTCTAACAGTTTTATTGGTTTTGTCGGGTAGGGTTGCTAGCCTCGCGCCCAACCATCCCTCTTTACGCGGACTTGGGATCAGCTAAAACACTCGCAGTCTAGTTAAGTAGGCGATGTTAGTTCTGAGTTAAGTCAATCAGAATTACAAAAATTTCTTATCGTATGAAAGAGGGAATGTATACGATTTATTTTCCTGGAAATAAACCCCAAATTATCGAAGTGAGTTAACTGTCCATTCCGTCTTCATTTTCATTGAGTAGATCTTGTTGAAGATGTGTAGTGGTGAATAATCCCTTAGACTTATTAGCTCACAACTTTCATCACTCAGCAGTGGGTGCTGACCCTGACTGTTTACTTCGACCGGTTACGCTGGGGTTACGTGATCAGTCATCGACACCATTTATCACGATGTCGTCGACCGTTTGGTTGGTCGCGCGCAAACTATGGCTGACTGGCTAGCTAGCATTTATTTTATAGACACAATTAGATAGAGAATCTTTAAGAATTTGGTCTTTTATATGCACAAGTTTGCGTTGTAGTGTGTGTGTGTGTCTGATGTTTTGAAAAAAACTCTGATGCTGTGCTTGCTGAGTACTCTTCTGATATCGTCTGACGTCTCTGCTCTATATGGGGTGACAACTGTTGAGGTCCATGTTTTCGGAATACGTTTTCGGTCATACTTAATGTCAGTGTTGATTTTGTTGATGAAATTCTTTGTGTAGTTGTTTTGCTCGAGAGTCTCAGTAATGTTTGGCATTTCCTCTTCCACTTTCCCTTTCTCATCCGTTAACATCAAAGAGTGTGTTCGTCTAAGAAGACTTGAATCAACTGATAACTTTGTGCTGATGGAGTGTGATGATCCGAAGTCTGAATATTTGTTGGAGTGTGTTCTCTTCCTGAACACAGATGTACTAAAATGTCCGTTTTCTCTCTTCTTAACTAGTCTGGCAGTCGAGAAATGGTAGTTCACCGAGGTCTGATTCAACTTACGAAGTAAACTGGATACTGGGAGATATATTGTTCAATTTCTCCAAGAATTAACTTTGTAGATCTCGTTCGTTGTAGTGTGGTGAGAGCAGGCTGCTAGCCAATTGGCAGACATTAATTTACGTCAATGTCTAGGTCACTAATATTGGACGTGAGAAAATATGAACAAGGCTGATTCAACAACCATTCACAGCAGACTTAACGTGGGCAAATAAGATTCGCAGATATATGGCTTAACGTTCCGAGAAACCAGAAACAACCAATCAGAAAACTATGTTTGTCTGCTTGAATAAGCTATAATAATGTACATGAAATATATATAAATACGTGCTGATTTTCGTAATAAAACTATCTGTTGCCCTTGTCTTCTGTTGCTACAGTAGCACTACAAAAGTATCATCTACATATTCTAACCATATTTTAGCAATGAGTATGCTTGAAAAGATGTTATCTTCGAATCCATTCATGAGACGATCAGCCCAAAATTTTTCCAACTGTTAAAAGTGAACTTCGTTTGCGCATACATAAAATGCTTAAATCTCTTCACCTTTTGTCAATGTTATTGATCGAATGACTGAAATTCAATTTCTAACCAATAGGATGTTAGACAGCAAGTGATGAATAAATAAACCAATCAAAATCATTGAAGAGCTCAGATGTCCTTGTGATACTGACTGAATTACAGGATACTGCAGCCAACGAGTCAACAACTATGCACAGCAGATACCACACCATAACTAACGAAATAACCTCGAGGAAACCAGTCAAATTGTGAGGTTTTCACGATGGATTTACATGTCAAAATAGTTAACATCAATAACGATAAGAAAGAGGGAGATTTAGTTGTGAGGTTGACGATTTGATCGCTCAACTCAAGGTTATTTGGTTGATAATTGAGTGAGGTATAGGATAATTTGTAATAACAAATCAGTGGCTGCCTATTTACGCGAGGTCTTAATATCTGCGTGTTTCATGCATTCTCTTCCCCGAGTTTGGATTCCTTCTTTTTTGGACGGATAGGAGGACAGCTTAATTTTTTGTATTGACTTAGTTAGCCGCTAGTGAAATCCATGCATGTTTACACAGAGTAGTCCACAGCATAAAAGAATGTTATCGGAACTGTCTCAATAGGACTGGTCTTGTGCCCTAACAAGCTTATTCATCGTATTCGCAGAAATACAGAGAGAGAGAGGGAGAAGATGATGAGATGTCACCTGAAATCGTTTCGCCTCATCATTCACTCTGAGACAGCAGCATAGAGTAGACGCATGTAAATTGGAGGTTGATGTTAACCAGTGTGATTCGCGAAAATCAATAGGATAGGATGTCGGAAACTTGCTCTGCTGAATAATTAACAACTGAATGTGCAGAAATAAACGACTTCCTAATTATATGGAATGCTCATCCTTCATCATCTGGTAGACAGACATCAAGAAGCACTTCACTTTGCTTACACTATACTTATTCTCTTCACATAAATCATGCAGATATGTCAAAGAAGGCGTGTGATGAGTAGGAGGATTATTTCTCGTCAGCAAAGGGAATTAATTCGCTACCAACACTTGTATCATTCATCATTCAGCCCACTAGGTGTGTGTACAATCACCATCCAGATTGTTCACTGCACTTCACTCCACTTATAATTCTTTTTTAACTTGCACACCACATTTGTAGGCGAATTAAGTCGTTGTTGATGTCGATTCAAACATTATTATGAACAGAAAGTAGATTTCCACTGGCCAGTTTGGTGAAACACCACCTAGTCGTGAATTTCGCCAGCTCACTATCAGTGATAGCTACTGGATGGATTTCGTGAAGCTGCAAAGGGAAGTCGTGAGCAGTACAGTTCACCATGTAAATGCGAACCCGATTGTCATCGAATTTATTTATGGGGGAGGGGTTGAGCGCCATATCACGCAAGAGTTGACAAAGTTACAATCCATATGTGGGTCATTGATTTGTTGCCAGACAGCCAGTGAGCGAACCCAAGTGGCTGAGTCTTCAACGAGCCTGGCCTCGTAAATTGAAGGACATAAATGTCTCAGACAAAGTCATGTTCTCATTAGATGTGACGTCGCTATTTACCAATGTACCTCTCATGGAAACTGTCTGCTATTTATGTGATTTGATTGGTACACATAGTTTAGAAATAGTGTTGCCGACAATCCACCTCAAAGAGCTTTTATTGAGATCCACGTTGAATGTTCAATCCACCTTGAATAATGAGATATTTAAACAGAGAGATGGCATTGCAGTGACATCACCACTGGGTCCCCTGTTGGCTGATTGTTTTATGGCAAAGCTTGAAAATTCTCAAATTAGTCAAACCACGGTCATTTCGACATTTATAAAAGATACGTAGACGACAATTTCGTTATCTGCGATAATAACGTAATTCTTGATGACGTCTCGTTTGCTTTCAACAACTGCCATCCTTCTTTACAATTCACCGTAGAAAAGAAATTTGAACTAAGTATTCCGTTTCTTGATGTGTGCCTTAGCAGACGTAATGACGGATCTCTCAAAAGATCTTTCCACTGGAAACGTACATGGAACGGACAACCAACTAATTGTTATAGTTGGATGACTTATCTCCAGGAAAAGCAACCTAATTCATTCACTCTTGGATTTAACTTTCACATCCCAAATAAGTTTGTCGAAAGAACTGATGTCGCAGTTCAATTCGAAAGCTTATTCTATCAGTTGAGTGACCTCACTCCAGTTGATGATGACAAGAGGAGCTGGTTCAAATCGAAGCTCGTCGACGTTGCAAATCAATACCTCATTTCTCCAACGTCATATTGCAAAGTCCTTTCTGAAGAGCATCTAAGAGCATTGAAAGCTCGCAAGAATAATGACAAAATCGTTATATTGAGACCTGACAAGGGCTCAGGTGTGGTGCTGATGGACAAAGAGGACTACATCGCAAAGATGAAAGCTGTGTTAAATGACCCGTTGAGGTTTAGAGTTGACAGTTGCCAGAAAGATAAGACAGATGCTGTCAAAAGACGTATCCTAAACGCCTTGAGAGATCTCCTAAAGAAGAAATTGATTGACAACAACACGTACAATGATTTGAAACCCGAGAGTCCCGCTTGCCACACATGTATGGCGTTCCGAAAATACACAAAGAACAAGTCCCCCTGAGACCTATACTTTCGATGATCAACTCGCCCCAACATAAGGTGGCACGTCGGCTTGCAGAGAATTTGGAACCTATTCGTCAACGGCTAGGCGTGCACATGGTGAAAGACTCATTTCATTTCTCTGAAAGTGTAAACCACATGAACGTTCTAAATAAATTCATGGTGTCATTTGATGTAACCTCCCTATTCACAATGATTCCAATCAATGAAACTATTGAGATCATTTGTCAGCAGTCCGATCTTCTCCCACTCCCAGAATCGGAATTCAAACGCCTACTGCTTATGTGTACCATGGATGTGCAATTCCAATTTGACAACACGTTTTACCGCCAAATAGATGGTGTAGCTATGGGCAGTCCACTTAGCCCTGTTCTAGCAGATATTTTCATGTCAAACCTTGAAAGAACAAAGTTGAAACATGCAGTCGACGAAACATCTTCCTACTATCGTTCTGTTGATGACACATTTATAGTGTGTAAAAATGAAAGTCATGCTTCACACTTACTAAGATTATTCAATGGTGCACACGCCAATATTGAGTTCACTATGGAACATGAAAGTGACGGAAAGTTTCACTTCCTCGACATCGCCATGGAACGCCTAGAAGACGGTGGTCTTCAAAAGTCAATTTATCGAAAGCCCACATGGAAAGGACAATACTTGCATTTTAATAGCTTTTGTCCACATAGCTTTAAACGTGGTCTAGTCAAAACTTTGTACTATAGAGCGAGGAGAATATGCTCTATAGAGAAACCAGAGGAGGAGTTTGAGTTCCTTGAAAAGATATTGAAGAGAAATGGGTATCCTCAAAAGTTCATCAACAAGTATGGAAGATCTGAAGTCACAAATGTAAAACAAATCACAATAGAAAATAACCACTCTACGTCCAGCTTGATTATAAAGGTGAAAACATTGCAGCGATGATCAACAGAAGGCTGAGTACATCACTAACCATAGCCTATCCTGCAGCTAAGCTCGTTCCCGTCTATCGAACAACTTGCTCTTTGGTGCAATCGAAAATCGACAGATATCTTTCTCATGTTACCTCCAACTGTATATACAAATTTACATGTATCTGCGGGAACAGTTACATTGGAAGGACAGAAAGAAGGGCATATCTACGATTTTCCGAACATGTACCAAAAATCTTACGTCTAAAGGGAACAAATGCTTTAAACAGTGCCATCGCCAGGCATCTCCTCGACACGGGTCATGAGGTGGACGTCGAAAAGTCGTACAAAATTATCAATAGGCAAAAGAGCTCATTTTTCCTTAAGTTTGCTGAAGCGATTTCTATCAAACGCTTGAAACCAGATCTATCTATGAGTTCAGAAGGAAGCAGTTATTAGCCTTTCCTTGCCTTGGTAACTGGATGCCTTTTTTTCTCTCATCTGATTACGTAATCGTTGTCTTTAACCTCACCCTCCTTTTATATTCTGTAATTTTGTTTGTCTCTTGTTTCTATGATTTGAGCTCAACTCAGTACATTTTTACCTAACTTACTAGTCACTATGCATCTAACGCACATCTCATCTTCATTATGTAACTCCTTTACCATTCTCTGCATACATTTATTTTGTTTTAACTTGAACTGCCTGTGTGAAAACTATATAAGCGCAATCTTCTGAGCACTGTTTACTAATTGTGGAATTTTCTGTCAACTGACAACATGTAAAATTTGCAAGTATGTTAAAACATGTCTGTACTTAAACCTCATAATTTATTTAGGCTGTAAGCAGCTGATGAGAAGCCAACGAAATAAATGATGGTACCATATTATTCTGATAAAACTGTAGTTCTTGCTTTGTTCAAATTCATTAAGGGGAATAAATGTATGAAACACTCTGCTTTAGGTTAAGAAACATTTGTAGTTTTGATTGCGTTGACTCAGAACTTGCCTTTTCTACAAGGCACGCTTACAGAAAACGGATACCCGGTCCGTTTTATTGACAGTAACACGAAAGATAAGCAGTCTAAACTTGTCACCAACTCAGTTCCAAAGAAAACCTTATTCATGAACTTGGAATTCAAAGGTGGTCAAATATGCTCAAAAATGGTCTCTTTAAAGCAGTCAGTAAGAGGCTACTTGCAGCAAAATTACATATGACTTTCACCAGCCGCAAGTTGTTCTCTAACTCTGTAAAAGATAAGCTCTCCCGTCTGGCTGTCTCCATGTGCATCTATCAGTTCACCTGCTCCTCTTGTGGAGCAAGGTACATTGGCCGTGGTCAGAGGACGCTTTCCACACGGATACGAGAACATATTCAAGCACCATGGTTTTACAAGGGAGAAAGGAAGAGTGTGCGAAGCTCTATTCTAGAACACCTGATCGACTTCTGTCACTCTGTCAACCCTGGCCATGATTTTAAGATCATCTATCGAATACCTGCTAACTTTCTGTCCGCGTTTTCTTCGTTACAGACTTCTAAAGACAGCGAAGGCCTTGGTAATTCATGACTTTAAGCCAAACCTTTGTATACAAAAGAAGTATGTACAATCCCTACTTTTGTCTTGGGCGTAGGGAGATGGACATGTATTTATTTGTTTTGTTTATTTATTTATTCTATGTACCTTTCCGTTAATACGATGACCATTATTATTATTATTATTATTATCATTATGATCATTACTATTGTCAATCTGAATTGTTTCCACTTGATCCACTTGTCAATCTAAGCCCAAAATTATTAATCTTATTTTTTATTTTTACAATTCTGAATTCTATCTTATCAAATTTCACACCACACCACATTACGTAACATTTTATATTCGCCTACTAGTCGCATAATTATGCACCCCTTTCCAGCATCTATACACCTTATGTATTACTCCATATATGACATTGATTGTTTTGCTACTTGACATTTAACTATGATTATAATCACAAATATTTTAATTGCATTTCATACTACTGTAATTATTTCATGTATTCACACCTTTGACCTAATTCCCTCACCGGATACAATTTCTTATTATTATTATTATTTCCTTTAATTCCTAGAGGAACATAGGGCTTCAGTCGCTCGTCTCCATTGCGTTCGGTTCTCTGCTAGAGTTTTCACCTGGCTCCAAGTCTGCCCACGTGTTTTCATCTCCTCTTCATATGACCTCCATAAATATATACGATTGTACAGCTTGTTCATAAATTCGTTGAAAGAGTCTCTTCGCGTCGGTGGCAGAGCGGTTAGGACTCTCGCTTACCATGCACATGATCCGGGGTTCGATCCCCTGCCGACGCACATCCGATATCAGTGGTCAGCCTGTAAAATTCGAGCTACCGATATCATATGCTGAAAATTCCACACTTGTACCAAAAGTACTGTGTGGAATCAAACTATAATCAAAAATAAAGACAAAAAAATACTGTGTTCTTAATGCTACAAAATGGGAATTAATAAATTATTGAAAAAAATAACACCTTGTTAGACCATTCAAATATTTATTATATTAGGAATAATTCTAATTGACTGATAACGCCGTCTGATTTGAATAACATCATGGCTCGACAGCTTGTCCTATGCCGTAGGTAACATAGTGATTTCAGTAAATTTATACACTTGAACTAGATTTGTCGACTGAAACAGAGGACCGGTATGTTACTAGGCTATTCAAATACTAGTTGAGAATACATGTGCATGTGTGGGTGTGGTGTGTGTCAATTTATGCTAACCAGTTCACTTATAATCCTACGATGAACTGAGTGAATTCACAAACTAAGGAAACAACTATGTACACACTCGCTCCGTGACACTTTTCAGTTAGTTCATCGACTGCATACAAGACCTGAATGTATCGAACAAAATTATGCTGTCCTTCAACACTGAGTCACTTTTCACCAATGTGTCACTCACGGAAACGGTCTGCTTCATATGTAAATATGTAGATGACAACCATCTCAATATTGGAATACCAACAACATATCTGAAGGAATTACTACTGAGATGCACTCTGAACGTCCAGTTCACATTCAACGACACCATCTACAGACAAAAAGATCCTATTGCAATGGGATCTCCGTTGGGTCCACTACTATCAGATTGCTTCGTGGCAAGCCCCGAGAAAGGTCCACTAAAGCCAAGTGGGCATTGACAATTTACGACTGTATAAAAGATACGTAGATGACATATTCATCATTTGTGACGACAACAATGACCCCAGTCTACTGCTGAAGACATTTAACTGTTGCCATCCAGCAATCAAATTCACTCTTGAAATGGAAAACGAGTCAAAAATTCCGTTTCTTGATGTGGAACTAACAAGAAGAGCTGATGGGAGCCTAAGAAGATCAATCCATAGGAAAGCTACTTGGAATGGTCACCTAACAAGCTTCTATAGCTGGGTAACCATTAAACAAAAGCGGAATTTAATTAAATCCCTTGCCACCTGCGTCCGACGCATATGTAGTTCCGGTGTTTTAGAAGCAGAATTAGATATTCTAAGAGAAATCTTCATCCAAAATGGATACCCAATAAGATTCATCGACAAAAATATCAAACCGAAAATTTGGAGAAACGAAACTTCACTTGCGCCTACATGAACTTGGATTTAAAGGGAGATTTATCAAGCGATATTCTCAAGAGAAGGACCACATCATCTCTGAGAAGAACATTTTTGCAGCAACGCTAAGAATAGTGTTCTTCAGTCGCCCACTGATCTACAGAAGCCACAAAGACAAGATCCTGCATCTGACCACTTCTATGTGTGTATATCAGTTCACCTGCTGCTGTGGAGCCAGACAAGTACATGGGTCGTTCGACGCGCACCCTGTCCAAGAGGATTCAAGAACACTATCCAGCCAGCATGGTTGCGAAAAGGCAATAGTGGTGCAATAAGGCGTGCAATAATTGAACACCTGGTTAACACTGATCATTCCATCTCAACAAATGGCTCCTGCTTCAAAGTAATCTACAGAGTCACGAATAACCCACTGAAGGCAATACAGTTTCGTCTTCTTTGTATCGCTGAAGCTCGGGCCATTCACATAGAAAAACTGGAGCTGTCCATACAAAAGTGGGTTACTCAACCACTTCTACTGTCATGGTAACAACTTTGTTGATTTTGATGACCTAATTTTGTTTGTTTGCCTGTTCTTTAATTGCTTATAATTCTTACATTCATTTAGAATTCTTACGTAATTTCGTAATACCTGCTTTGTTCCTATATGTATTCTGAGTAAAACTCACTCATCAAACTATTCATATTATTATTACATAACTTCATTTAACAACTGTTTATGACAACTCATCACCTTTGTTACTACCCCAATTTCATTGACACTTAATTTTCTTGACTGATTTTGTATAACATAACTCCAATTACCAGTCTTCACCTGTTTGGTTAAAATAACCATAACGAATTGTAATTTTGTTTGACAAACTTAATGTGCACAAACATACAAAATAACCACATATATATATTTGCGATTGTACAGCTAAGAAATGAATTTGCCACCGAAAAGAGACTCTTCGCTGATCTACGTGTTTTGTTTTCATTAATTCAGAAACTAACCTTAATTGTTTAAATTTTCTGCATATTTTAGTCTATGTAAATTAGAGCATATCCTGAAGACGATCTAATTGAAAACAACAATATTGTTCGTGTATGTGTCCTGTTCTAATATCGACAGAGTAAACAGAATGATGATCCCTTCTCCTTCTCCTGACTGGGAATTTTCATTATAATCAACTTGCACATAAAACAATCAATATAGTGAATTTATTGTATGAAAGGAGTTTCATCAGATGGATGGATGAATGCTTTTCATTTCACACTAGTACACATCAGGTGAAAAGCATATTGACTTAGTTTTTACGAGTTGATCACGGATTGATATCAATTAGAGAACCATTGAAAACCAGGGAGTACTGGACAGCTGCTGTTTCATCCTAGTTTTGGGTTCGTACCCCGTGTGGTGGACGCGTACTGCCTATGATTCCCAAGCACTAGGATGAGACAGCTGCCAGTTGTTATGTACTCGTTGCCAATATTATGGTGTGACTAACCGAGTGGAAATATGCGCTTATGAGATAAATAACGGACGATAACGTACAAACTGGTACTGCTGAATACTTAATTTGTCCTGACGCGAAGGAGGCAAATCAGAAGACCACCACGTTCACCAATGGATAGGTATATCTCCCAAGAAGGAAAAATTAACTGTCACACAAGAGTGTGAGTAGAAAAGTATTAAGAGTACGAAAGGTGTGAAAGAGTGTGTATTAAACTGTACAATACAAGAGTGTATATGAAAATGACTAACATACATGAACCAATAAGATAGACAGTAGTTTTTCTTACCACGACTGGATTCTGATTGGTTGTAATATCATGTGACAAGGTCATCATACATTGTTTATTTAGTTAATCCACAGACAAAACATATTGTGAGTTATAATGAATGGAATAACGATCAATATACACATAGCAAAATATATCAGACTGTCAAAACAAGGTAGACATCATGTGACTACATATCACCAGTACTCCCTGGTGGTTTCCAATTCTTCTCCAACTGATATCCATCCGTGATCAACTAGTAAAAACAAAACTAAGCCTCACAAACCAACTATAGCAAATAGTGACTTAGTGTTTCAGTGAACCCATAATTAGAAGAAATGCGTCAGGCAGTCAGTGAGTTGGCTCATTTTCCGCTACACTTTTCCATTTGGTGTGTGTTCAAGTTGTATATGGTGATTTCTGTCAGATCAGACTGATAAAACACCCACTACTTCACCACTTGACCATTCATCATATCAGTAGAAATATAATCCCGTATCAATGATTAGTGTCAGTGTAGAAAGTTGTCATGTCACTGTGAAAATGTCTAATAATGAATAACATTCTTCAGAGAGGTTTATTTGATATAACTAACACACAGTGAGTAGTCTATTGTAGTGCAGCGTGGTGTCAACAGTAAATGAATGACTTTTTCGAGCACAATTTATTGGTCATATCACGTCATCATATCACGTGGTTTCATAATTTTTTTCTTATATTTTTGATTTTTTGCTTTTGTTTTTTAATTTTACTTTTAGTTTGCTTTTGCCTTAATAATTAATTCACTATTATCAGTTTCATATGCTCCTTTTGTATATTTCCACACCCTCTTCACACTTGTTAAATTGACACTCAAATACCACCTTTATTCTCACTCAAGAACAGTTTTAACCTTACCAAAGTTTATCTTTGTGTCGTTGAGTACTACGTAATTTACAACTTTTAATTTTCAGTTCTAAAGCCACTTATGTGTAATTATATCAGTTATAATAATAATAATAAAATTATTTTTCCTTCACGTTCCCAGTGGAACATAGGGCTTCAAGCTGGTGGCTTGAAGTTTCTGTAGCAGTGTTTATTTTTACAGAATGGGGTTTCTAGCCTCATGCCCAACCTTTCGTCTTTACCAGGATTATTTCTGGCTTAGCGAGGTAAAGGAATGCGCCGGCCGGGAATCGAACCCCGGACCATGTGCATGGTCGGCGAGCGTCTTAACCGCTTATATCAGTTATATTTAATATTAATTTCATTTTCTCTTCCGCTTATTGTTTGTTGCAATTTTGCCTGTCTTCAGTATGTGCGTTGCGTCTGATGTCGACTGCACATGTTCAGTGTTAAATAAAGTATAATTATATTTCAATAGTTTACACACAATGATAAGTTTTGTTATTGGTAATATTTCGAGCAAAATTACTGCTGCCCGTGTTCACACCACTGTTGGAATTGTTTTATTCACACATTTATGATTTGTACTCATATATATAGTTTATTATTATTATTATTATTTTTGCTCATTCATGTTTTTGTATTCAGAATTATATTCCAAGTTGTTGATAGTTGTACTGAGTCACCCTTGTTACATGTATCCGGTGTGACTTTAATGAATATCGATTCTGTTATGAGTCTCTCTCTTTCCGTTTGTTCATGTTTGTTTTTAGAATACACACATTGTTCCAATCGATATTGTGGTTTTTGTCGCATGCATGTGCAGCTATCGATGAATTTTTTTCAAGATTCTTGCAGGCTTGTGTTCCTGTCGGTTGACCTTTGGTTAGGCGTTTATGTTCATTCACTCTTATTTTGAGTGATCTGTACGTTTGCCCCACATATTTAGTTGGACAGTCAGCACAAGATATTTTGTAAATCAAATTGTTTTTATCCATCATTTTTATGGGATCTTTCAGTGGATTTATTTTATTTTTGATTAGATTCGTCGGTTTAAAGGTTGTTCGAATTCCGATATTTTTGAGGTTTCTTTGTATTGCCTCTGATGTACCATTTTTATATGGTATTGTGACTGTTTTTTTCCATTCTCCCTTCTTGTTATTCTCCAGTTTTACCCTCTTTTTTCTCTTTTTTATATTATCTTATATAAATTCTTTAGGGTAGTTGTTTTCGAGTAGCATTTTGAATAGGGCAGTAATTTTGCTCGAAATATTACCAATAACAAAGCTTATCATTGTGTGTAAATTATTGAAATATAATTATACTTTATTTGATCTAGTCCACAATGCTCAAACTTTTTACTGATATTAAGTGTTCAGTGTTGGTTGAATCGATAAACAAAGATTCAATGATTAACCTCTCCCGCCCGCTCGCTCTCTCTCTCTCTTTCTCTCTTGGTCACCACTATTCTGTATTACTTGTTAATACTTTCATCAGCCTATCCTAGCCACTTGTGTATGGTGTGTGTGTGTGTGATTATATGCAAGTGAATGCATTGCCGTGACTGACGGAGCTTCTTTCCAGATTAACCGTTCATTTATCTGAAGATAAAAATTTTAACTGATTAAAAATGCCCATTAAAATTTTCAAAAGGATATGGATACTGTACAAGGAGCACCCTTTTAATTCCAATGTAGCCTCTGTTTCATTGAGCTTAGCGTTATACTTCAGGTACGTACTCATTGAAATTCTTCAACGCTACAGGCGGCTCACAACATTTTAACTGCATAGAATGATTGACCGTGTTGATAAGTTATCAAAGGATCGATGGATGATAGACAGGCTCATGTAAAAGTAGGAAGGAATATTAATCAGAATGACGAGGAATAAAACCAAATAGCATGAAATATAATCAACTAATTAACATTCCGAAATGCATTACAACATCTGAGTTTGGCACCATCGATAGATTTTCAATTGATAAAGTGTGTTATCTGGTCGGTGGTGTCTAGCAGTGGAATCCAGCATGTGTGCATTCCCTCCTATTCGCAACTCGTCAGCCAGTGTATACACTTGAATTCCCTCCCTACTGGGACTGCAACCCAGCAGTACTCATCGATCCAAACACCAAAATGTATTTTCCATTTAGACAGCTTCGACTACCTTTCAACAGAAGCCGAACATTTGTGTCCACTCAATCACACAATCGACGGGAAAATCAAAGTTCAATTCAAAACAGATGACAGAGTGTGTGTCTGTTTGTGTGTGTGTGTGTTGGGATCAGAAAACATCCATAATGCCGACACAATCGGTTATATCAATAAGCAAAGAGAAAATAGGAGAACATTATGTATGTAGATGAAACTTTTCTCGTCATTGAGTAGACAAACAAAATGGCATCAACAAAAGAGAACAGAGTTGTGCTAACTGGATTCACCCACATGTTTCAATATCCAAAATTAAATTTCGGAGATAGACTAAACAATTAATCAATCAATTAATTAATTAAACCAGCAATAACAGAGGTGTTCAAATGACGTACAACATACACAAATACACTAACTACAATGCTCTTGTGTTAGGATGCATTTAGGGGAATTATCTCATTCCGCCACCTTCACCTAATGTCGTCGTTGAGATCATGGATTGGTACTTTTCAATTTTACTCCAGATTCATCGCCAATTTCTTTCAACTGTTATCTCCGCTTTTTGATATTATTCCCAGTGAACAATTTAAGTGAGAACAACAAGAGGATATCTTACGAAGAATTTTGTAGTTTCTCAACAGACAAACTTTCTTAAGACCTTTTTCATAGAAAGATAAGTCTGTTCTCACTATAGATGCTTCTCCTAGGGGTATAGCTTCAGAACTTGAGCGAAATGGATAACCTGTTATTTGTATTTCAAGACGTCTATGTAAAAGTGAACAAGGGTACTCACAAACCGAGAAGGACGCTCTAGCAGTTATATGGGCAATAAGACGCCTGAAAAAGTATCTCTTTGGTAATAAGTTTCACATAGTTACTGATCATCAGGCTTTGAAATTCATTTACAATCCAGAAAAATCTTTGAATGGATCATCTGCTGCTATGGTTCAAAGATGCAGTTTAGAACTTAGTGCATATGGTTATACACTATTGAACACAGATCAGCTAAGGACATGCCTCATGCAGACTCCTTATCTCGCTATTCATTATTTGAAAATTCTGCTAATGATACTGATTGTTTGTTGGTCCATCCGTTACCTGTAGATAGAGTTCGACTAATAAATGATACTCGGAAATATTACGGATGCATTATAAATGCAACAAAAGAGGTTGGAATATTCAGTGTAAGCGAAGATTTACGGACTTTTATAAGCGAAGAGATGAGATTTCAGTCCATCCTGAAGGATTTCTATGTCTGAATGACAGAATTATTATTCCTTGAACATTAAGATCTGCGATTTCGGATGATCTACATTCTGCTCATCTAGGAGCTGATAAGATCAAATCATTAGCACGCCTAACATGCTAGTGGCCGGAAATTGATGTTGACATTAACAAAAGATCCAATAGCTGTTTGCATAAAATGTCCTATGGGAAGTCATCAAGGACAACATGGCGTCTTGTGAGGTTTGGCAGCGTATTCATGCTGATTACTGCTGTCCATTCTTAAATTCATACTTTGCTTTAATCATTGTGGATTCTTATTCTAGGTGGCCAGATGTCATAATTACAGATAGTCCTAACGCGAAATTCACTCACTGAGCGTTGATAAAGATTTTTAGTCGAGAAGGAATTTCAGATATCTTAGCTACTGATAATGGTACTCATTTCACTGAGAAGAACTTCAGTGATTGGATTAAACATATAGGTTGTCTGTACACAGCACCACTTCATCCTTAGTGTAACGGGTTGGCAGAAAACTTTTTACGAACATTGAAGAGTGTCACATCATCAATGAGTCCTAAGAACTGCGATGAGCTAGAGCTACTTCAATATCAAAAATGTGGAGTATACAATACCCATGAAAGTTCTGCTAAACTTTTCCAATCTCGAATTCTCAGAAAGCATCTGATGTCCATGACTTCTGATGTACATTCTTACAGGGAGAATGAATATAGACTTTCTGTTGGAAGCATACTACAAAAGGCGGAAAATCGAATGTTGAAGATATTAGACATCGAAGATCATTCATTTCATAACAGACACCTGGATCAACTAAGAATAAATGAAGTAGGTCGTTCCGATTATAATTTCAATGATTCCCTTACTAATCCTGATTTTGTTGATAATTCAGAAATAAGTCCAGATGATACTGATGAAAATAATATCATAGAACCAGTTAGAAGAGAAGATTGCAGAGACTTGCAAGCAAACCGAGACGTCATTATAAATACGCAAGGAGACATTCAACATGTGGTGGATGTGGTGACTGACAGTTTCTATCTCTGTATTGTTTAAATACTCACTGTTGTTTGTTAATATTTATTAAATGAATTACAAATAATTCCGACAAATAATAATAATAATTTGCTTTATTCCAAAACAGTATTTGTGATACAGAATGGAATTCTCAGCATTTCACTACAGTATTGAATCTAGTTAGTACATTAATAGCAAATAAAAATTCTACATAGATTAAGGGTAGTCTCAGTTAGTTTTGACAACAACATATTAGCATATCGGTCGGTAGCAAAGCCAAAAGTGAACAGAATGTTTGAAGGTGTTAGAAAAGTAGATACTACTAGCATATATACTGGCGTAAGCGGTAACAAAATGATCGAGATATACAGAGTGTGAAAGAACGAAGAAGAATGTTTTAAGTATAGTTTGTAAGGAAGAGAGAAGCAAAACAGCACATAACGAAAAACAGAACAAAACAAAAAGCAAAATAGGGAAAAAGGAAAGAAAGAGAGAAAACGTCGTACCTATAAATGATGAGTTGGAAAGACGAGATCAATTTGTTCTACTGACTATTTATTAAGCTATAGGTTTCACGCCCAATGCTTCCTCTATCTCAAGTAGCGTATGGTTGAGTTTTTGTACTTGCTAGTCCGAGCATATAGTAGTTTTCTGTAGAGGCTTCTGGTTATGCCTGATGAGATACAAGGGGAGAGTTGTGAGTGAAGAGGGTGGTGTGAGTTAGATAGAATGGATTTTGCCCATTTTTCACAAGAGTCCATGTACCTGTCGACCAGAATATTAAAAAACTGGTGAAGTGACACGTTGTTTACCCTGCTGACAATCTTTAACACCCTACGTAATAAGATATAGTCCTTCGTCATTAGCCTTGGAAAAACTTAAGGGGAACAATAGAAATAATAGACAGGATGCAAGTATTAAAGAACCGTAGGGGTAAGGGTTGGGTTATTCCAGAATGATGTAGAAGGTAAGACAGAATATTTTCTTAGAAATCATCAAGATATGAGACGACCAGAAAAGATCAGAAGATAGAATCACGCCAAGATATTTAATTTCCGACTTGGTTTCTATATCAGTGCCATCTGTGTTGCACACCTCGTGAGTGCCAACCAGTTTGTCTAGGTGAGATTTATGCCTGAGTTGAAACTGACTGTTTGACATTTGGATGGGTTTAAGGTTAGACCGTTTTCCTTGAACCACTGGATGATTTCTGATAAAAAGCCATTTCGTTTGGAGCAGTCACTTTGACATTTGACAGGCAAAGACACAGTCAAGTCGTCAGCATATTTGACAAAATCAATGTCATTTGAAGATGGTAAGTCATGGAGGAAGAAAGAAAAGAGAAGTGAGAAGAGTACGCCACCTTGGGGACACCAGCTTCATCGAGCACAGCAGAGGAGGATTCGCCTTTGTATACGGTATACTGAATTCTGTTTGAGAAGTAGGAATGCAACCAGTTGGGGACATAGGACTCGGTTTGTGTCATCGAGAGCTTATTTAGCAAGAGACATCTATCTAGGTACAGAGTCAAAAGCAGAAGTGACGTCGAAAGACATGCAGCGAACTTATTTGGCACCTTTTTCTAGTGATGAGACGATACTGTTATGTAAGACGGCAAGACAAATTCTTAAATTTATCCCTCTCTGTGTTGTTAGTTGATTTCCTGTATAATTCGGTCATTACGAAATACGACTACTACTATTACAATTAATTACAACGCATACACGCTAACTACAATACTCTTATGCTAGGATGCATTTAGGAGAATTTTCCCATTCCCGCCTCCCCCTTCAAAAAGCATACAACAAATGAATCATCATCCCTGTGACCACTACACACAGAATTATTCTACTGCATGGAATGAAGAAGATCTATTAAAGTATTACTGGAATTGTAGCACTCTATCAAGTCATATTGTTTTAGAGAGAAAAACAATAAGAAGTTCAGGAAACTGATATCTGTCTGTCTTTTTGGCGATTTCATTCTCAAAAGTAGCTGTACAATCGCATTTATATACTTTCGTTCACATGGAACCAATTATTATTGTTTATTGAATTCTACATAATAACGAAGGTGATAATAATTTTCAGTTTGATATGAAAGTTTGAAGGTACGATTATTCATTACAAGGGGCTTAGAGACAAGATTGCATAGGATTAGAAAACAGTTACAACGTATGCGAAACTAATATTTGATAACTGGAGAAATAATTTTAACAGCGAATTAAAGGTGACAATTATTCTCAACTTGATATGAATTACAAGAGGCTTAGAAACAAAAGTTACTAAGGGATAGAACGAATTACAGGTGTGTAGAAAATGAGCATGGAAATAAATCTAATCAAAATTTTTCAACTTCAAATGTTACCTAGGAGGTATGAATATAGATTAAAAACGGCATAGAAACAAAAATTACACAGGATTAGAATATAATTGTAAAATGGTTACTTTAAACGGAACACAAGTGTGATCAGGAGGAGCATGGAAACAAACTTAAAATAACTGATTTTATAACTGAAAAAATGGGATGAATTGGATGAAGACAAAGAGAAAAAATTACACACACACACAGAGAACAAAACAAAACTTAACGACAAGTGAATATACCGAACTAAGTCCACGGTAGTTGTAAAGGCTGGACTAGTTTCTTTTGAACACATATCTCCGGCTTTTCGATGCATATGGCGAGAGCTTCTGCAGTACCAAGAAGTCGGAAACACACTGCCTTTGGTAGATTTCTGTTCACTTTGTAAATGACTCTGAATGATGAGTGAGTTGAGATTCTGTGACAGGTATTGACGAGGCGTTCAGTTATTGCGCTTCTGATTGAACCAGTGCCTCCTATTTGCAGCCATGCTGGATGATGTTCTCTAACACGTTTTGATAAGACCCACATAGAAGGGCCTATGTACCTAGCTCCACAAGAGTAGGTTAACTGATATATGCACATTGAAGTGGTCATATGCGGAAGTCTGTGCTTCACGTTGCTCCGAAGTAGTGGGTGGCTAGAGAATATCACTCTTAGAGTTGTTGCCGGAAAAGTCTTCTTCAGGGAATTGAAGATTCTCCTTTTAAGGATATCTATTTTGTTTTTTATAAACCAAAAGAGATGAGAATCAAAGAAGACATGGAAAGCAAGATTTATTTCACCACTTATGAAGACTTCATGAATTAAATCGATGAACGCACACAAAATTAGCGTTTAAGCATTCGAAAAGTATGCCAAATCTTATATTAATACGTATGAAGAATAACACAGAACCAAGTCCAACTTAAAATTATCCAAATCTCAGATTATAGACAGAGAAGAATGACATGAGATTTTAAGAGCTAGACACCTGGCAGTCAACATGCACAATAACAATAATAAAGATTCAATCCATCAGTCACTGAAGAAAAATTCACGCAGTCACACGATTAGATATCATGTGAGTAGCTAGAAAAGCATCATTTAGCGAAACTCTAAATGCATCTCCCCAAAATTAACTTTATTAAACAACCAACCAACTAACTAACTAGTGAATAGTATGAATCATGGATCTTGAGTCGGTGGCACAGGGTTTAGGACTCTCGCCGACCATGCACATGGTCCGGGTTCGAGCCCACGCCGACGCACACCTGATATCTATGGTCGGCCTGCGAATTTTGGGCTACCGATATCCACGCTGAAAATTCCACACTTGTACCAAAAATACGGTGTGGAATCAAACTGTAATCAAAAATAAAAATAAATAAATAATAAAGGTTTTTTGTATTTTCCAATGAATGAAAAACAAAACGATATTGTTTTTACTGACGTTTCGCTATTTAATGCTAATAGTTTTCTCAAAGTATTATTAAACCGGAATTTACAAAATCCACTCAACTTATATGTAACAAAGAGTTAGGGGATGAGAAAAATATAGACTTAGTTCAACTTCAAAGGACATATTGAAAGTCAAAATAACAATGAAGATCGTTCAAACCAAATATCAAAGGTAATAGTATATCTGTTATTATATCAAAACAAAGTTTACTAACTTGATCATCGTTCGTTAGTGTGCGGTCATTTTTGGTTGTCAAGTTGGCGAATTGGTAAAGATAACAAAATCAAGTGTAGATTGTTGGATTTTATCAGTGTAGAATTATGAAAGTAGTGTGTGTTTACATAGTGAACTTGCTTATCACATTTGTGTTGATTTTGCTACTTCATGGGGGAGGGGGGTGTTGTAGCCAGGTCAGATTCTGTTTTAGTCCATCATTCCTATTCAGGCAATTTGGATTCCACTTGATATGAAGTGCTTCTGATATTAGACGTTCTTTGTGGTTCCTGGAGTTTTTCTGGATTATTTCAATATTGTCAAAATCAATTTTGTGGCCAGATTCTTCAGCATCTAGACCTATGGCTGATGATTTTTGAAGTTTTTCCAGTTCAATTGGATTTCTTGATGGTCGAAGAGATGCTCTACGGTGTTCATTTCTTCTGATTTTGATTTCTCTCTGGTGATGTTTGTCCGATGTAGATCGTATCACATTCCGAGCATTTTATTTTATAGACACAATTAGATAGAGAATCTTTAGGGATTTGGTCTTTCATATGGACAAGGTTCCTTTGAAGTGTGTCCGATGTTTTGAAAAAAACTCTAATGTTGAGCTGATTGAGTACTCTTCTGATATCGTCTGACGTCTCTGCTCTATATAGAATGACGACTGTTGATGTCCATGTTTTCGGAATGCATTTTCGGCCATACTTAATGTCTGTGTTGATCTTGTTGATGAAGTTCCTTGGGTAGTTGTTTTGCTTGAGAGTTTCAGTAATGTTTGATATTTCTTCTTCTTTTTCTTGCTCATCCGTTATCAGAGAGTGTGCTCGTCTAAGAAGACTTGAAACAACTGAAATCTTTGCGCTGATGGGGTGTGATGATTTGAAGTCTAAATATTTATTGGAGTGAGTTTTCTTCCTGAATATGGATATACTAAAATGTCCCTTTTCCTTTCTCTTAACTAGGCAGTCTAGAAATGGTAGTTCACCGATGTCTGATTCTGCTTCCGAAGTGAACTGGATTTTGGGAGATACACAGTTTATTTTCTCCAGGAATGAATTGTGTAGATCTCGCTCGTTTTGGTACTACACAAGTATCATCCACATATCTAAACCATATTTTAGGAGTGAGTATGCTTGAAAAGATATTATTTTCGAATTTATTCATGTAAAGATCGGCAACTACTGGGGAGACTGGTGAACCCATAACAACACCATTTGTCTGTCTATATCAACTCCCTTTAAAAGTAAAATAATTACTTTCTAGACAGAATTTTAAGCTCTTAATTATTTCACTGGTGTCCAGTGGACATCTTTGTGATAGTGTTGTATCTGATTCTAGTAGACTGGAAATGATATCAAGACTTTCGGTAATAGGGATGCTAGTATACAGTGAGTTAATATCATAGCTTACCATAATGTCTTCTTTATCAATTTCTCGGTGTTCTATTTGGGATTTGAAATCATATGAATTTCTTACAATATTTTGAGTGTCCTTTTGTAGTGGTTGTAGTATCGAGAGTAAGTATTTAGAGAGGTTGTATGTCGGTGAAATACATTACTGGTCTTAATGGAACTGTAGGTTTATGTATCTTTGGTTGACCGTAGAATCTTGAAGGTACATAAGATTTTGGTTTCGGATCAAAGAGTTGGCGAATAATAAAGAGCATCGCAAACAGACTACAGACCTTCATCAACAGCTGTATTCGCTCAATACTACTCCAGATCAGATGGCCGGCCAGAAAAGATCAGCAGACGGGATCTCTGCAAGCGAACCAACACGGAGGGAACCAATTGTGCAACAAATATGGGGGAAGAAATGGAGTTGGATTGGCCATACTCTGAGGAAAGCAGCAAGTGACATCACTAGACAAGCCCTCGAGGGGAACCCGGTTGGGTAGCGGCGAGTTGGTCTTCAGTGCAAGGGTGACTTGAAGGAGGTCATGTGAAGAGGAGATGAAAACATGTGGGTAGACTTGGAGCCAGGTGAAAACTCCAGCAGAAAACCGAACGCAATGGAGACGCGCGGCTGAAGCCCTATGTTCCTCTAGGAATTAAAGGATATATATATATATATATATATATATATATATATGCAGGGTGTGCGTTTCATAGATGAAGACTGATAGGAAGTGCCATAAATCGATAACAACATTTTACGTCAGTGGCTGCGGAGGTAGAAATGTTTATAACACAAATCTGGATTTAGTTAACGTTACGATTGGAAATTGGACAACTTCTCGTCCATTTGTTTAATCTTGGGTCGATCGCCAACCAATAAGAACGGTTTGTTGTCCGCTGACCTAGTCTACCTTTAATGTTTTTAAAAATATATAGTGAATATGATCCGTTTTTCCTTCATAAAACTGTCGGTTACCACTTCTCTTATTTTCCGCCGTTAAATATACACACAGAAGTGGCCAGATACAGCATCTTGTACTTTGGGCTTATGGAGATCAGTAGGCGACTGGCGAGGAAGAAGAAGAAAGTCCTTCTTAAAGAAGCCGAAATTCTCCTCTTAAGGACATCACTGAGTAAGTCACCTTGAAGTGAAGGCTCATTTAGCTTCCAGCTGTCCGTAGACAGTCATTCCTTGTCTTACCTCTTCTTTCTCCCTTCCTGCAAAGGTGGTGCATTTTTCACTTAATATCACCTTCAGAGAGTTCCAGTGTTCTTCCACACCTGATACTAGATCATAACAGTAATTACGCATACCTGAAGTTAAATGGCGAAATCACGTCAGTTAGAGGACGAGTAAAGAAGACGGCATGCTTCCTCCTAGATAAGAATTCTGCAGTAGTATGTACTGTGACCAAGCCCACAGACTTCAAACTACGAGGCATTCGCGTAGACCATTAAGCGATATATGGCGCTACTGCCAGCTAACGTCACTTGTAGGTAACCTAGGTAGGTAGGTAGTCACTGTCTACACACAGCTGACATGATATACACCACTCGTCACGATTTCTCACTACACAACTCCAAGCAATCCATTCTGCAACAAACTGATAGTCAGCATTAGAATACTTCCTGTGTGTTGGTGTGTGGGAACTCGATCCAATCCTCAGTGGGTTACTGGGAGATACTGAGGAGTCGCGAACTAGGATAAAGCAACTGTCCAATACTACCTAATATTGAATGACTACCTGTTATAATCGAGTGTTACCCAATGTGTGGTTGTCATCTAATTTGACTAGAATGCTTCCCCAGACATGACACTATGACCAACTGATTATTTGCAGACATTCCTCAAACTGAGATGGACACGAAATTCACATTCACTTGCGACAACCGTGACGTGCTTTCACTATCATTAGTATTATTATTAACATTATTCAAAATACACGGTATACATAGTACAGAGATCTTCGGAAATCCAAGCCATGAATGAATAATCAATGTTTCAACTGTTGTATGACACTGAAAACCCTCAAAAACTGAAGCCAAATATCAGGTAGTCGAAAACTGTCCTATCAGGTCGTCATGTTGTAAGTGCCTCCTGCATGAATCATGACATCACTGTTATAACTACGATCGCTTGTTCATTCTAACACCACGTAACTAATGTCACTTCGTCATGTGACTTGAAATCAATCGAATCTCAGGAAATCAACGCTTCATAATGATGTACACCATACATATTTCACCCTCATTGTGACTCCGAATACTGTTCAAAGTAGTCCGCTAAAGGGACAATGAACACTCTATCCAAGCTGAGCAGTGTAGCGTCAATCCAGAAAACATGAACATCTGTCTTTCGCCTGTGAATACTGAACTCCACGAGAATTTTCTTACTTTCGACACCACCTACAGGCAGTAGGTGGACATTAAACTATTGTCAGACTAAAGATAGTGGGTGGCACAGAACACTCCTCCACATAATATTCATTTCCCATTCCCCACTCAGATCGAATTACAACAACGTGTTTCCTATCCTAATGAAAGTCAATGAATGTAAACGACGTCTTCTTCAGTTAGTAGTCCGAGAGGACATCAGTCTCGACATGAATAACTGGATGTTCATTGTTCCTTCACTCAGAATGAATGAATAAATGAATGGATCAGCCTCTGTTGACATTAGCTCCCACGAAGAGATGATGTATAGTTACTGCCTAGATTTCAACTTTGGTGTTATTTTCTTCCTGTTTAACATCAGTAGTCAACGAATGGATACACCTGTCTGCTTTCAAGTGGGTGGTAGTCACTCAGTCTCACTCAAGCTACAGTCAAGCACTCAGTTTTCCAAACATCAAGTATTATATCTCAGCCTAGTGAACCACGACGTCCACCACGTGTGCAAATGATGTCACTTCTATCATTGATTTATGCTTGTTGTAAAGCTTCTCAATCCCGGATAGGGTTTCCCCCATAACCACCGATAAGCTTCAACAGCCATAAAGGATGACTCAATCCAAGATTCCAGCCGACTGAAGCTTCGCATCCGACCACAGAATATTGACAATCCACAAGAGTTTGGCATCACCTATACTGTCTGTCTGTCTGTTTTCGACATAGAACTTTGCACAAATGTGCGGAAGTTCAAGTCGCCACATTCCGTGTAGCACGCGAAGCAAGAGAAGAAAGTACAAGAAAAGCATAATAGAAACAGTGAGCAGAGGTGTGAGACAAAGGAGTAATAAAGAAATACAAAACAGTTTCATTGAAGATCATAAGTCACAGGGAGTGGATGCATCTGCGCCACTGAGAACGATTTTGAGCCATGTCACCAATTGTTTCCAACCATAGATTTTTACCGTCCCGAGGACCCCAGCCTGGAAGTCTACACCTTCCTACGTGGCTTAGACCAACTGTTGTGGATTTCATTGACTGATGCCAAGTTTTTGTTTGACCGCCGCTAGCTTTTTTCCAGCCTGACCCTATATCCGCTAACATAGCTCGTCGAGGGAGGCGATGACTTGGCATACGTAACACATGTCCTAACCATCTCAGTCTTTGTAGCTTCACGACTTCGTCGATTGATTTCCCCTGTTTACCTAGAACTCTACGCCTAACCTCCATGTTGCTCACCTTATTATGCCACTTTACACGGGAAATAGAACGCAGGCACCTATGATCAAAGACAGCTAGTCTTTTCATGTCTTCCACTCTCAGTGGCCAGGTCTCACAACCATAAAGGAGGACGGAGCGGACTGATGAGCAGTACACCCGCCCTTTGGTCGATAGTCGAACATCTCGTCTACGCCAGAGTCGGCGTAAACTAACAAATGCGAAACGAGCCCCTTGTATTCGTGCTGAGATTTCGTCAGAGATCAGCCCGTTGGGGCTGATGGTACTTCCCAAATAAGTGAAGCGGTCAACGTGCTCTACCACTTCACTTCCTATTTTTAAACTAGGCGTCGATGTAGTCCAGTCCTGTAACATCATCTTGCATTTGGCGGGAGCGAATCGCATGCCAAACATTCGTAGATTGCTGCTCAAGGTGTTTAGAAGACTCTGCATTTCGTCAGCGTCTTCGCCTAGAAGGACTATATCGTCTGCATATTCCAAGTCAACGAGATTATTCCCAGGTAGCAAGTCAATCCCTGAATCGCTGAAGTCACCTAGGGTTAAGTCCATTAACACATCTATGATGAAGTTGAATAGAAAAGGAGATAATGGGCATCCTTGACGGACACCACTGGTCGTCATCAGTTCAGATGACAGCTCGCCGTAAGCCCTCACCTGGCTGTATGAGTACGAATAGAGTGCCTTAATCAGTGCAATATATTTTCTTGGAATTCCCTTTACAGCCAAGCATCTCCAGAGAACTTCCCGATCGACAGAGTCGAATGCTGCCTTTAGGTCAAGAAATATAATGACTGTTGGACGCCGGTAGGAATGCCTATGTTCTAGAATCTGTCGGAGGGTGAAGATATGATCAATACACCCTCTTCCTGGTCTAAAGCCTGCCTGGCTCTCTCGTGTTTGTGCTTCCCGAGCACCACTCAGTCTACGCATGATTATTGAGCCTAAGACTTTAGATACTATATTAGTCAAGCTAATCCCTCTGTGATTATCACAGGAAGACTTGTCTCCCTTCTTGTATATGGGGATAATCAGTGACTTACACCAACCCGATGGGACTTCTTCTGATTCCCAGACGCTGCCTAGTACCTCAGTTAATCCGGACAGTAAGCTGTCTCCACCGTACTTAAATACCTCTGGCGTCATTCCATCAGGTCCCGCTGCTTTGCCTAGTTTCAGATTGGTGACAGCTTTAGTAACCTCAGTTAGTGACGGAGGACCTGTATCTATATCCCATTCAGGGAGGTGTTGGATGCTCGGAAGGTTGAGCGTGGCTGTGGGCAAATTAAACTGCTCCTCATAATGCTCTTTCCAACGATCCAGTCGTCTATCCTGGGAGCTAATTATAGTGCCATTTTTTTCCGAGATTGTCTCACTAATGATTTGTCTTCTCCCACCCGTTTCCCTGATGAGTCCAAAGAGTTGCCTGGTGTTGCCTATCCTCAAAGCTTTCTCCATCTCTTTGGCTTTTGTCGCCCACCACTGTTCACGGTCCTTGCGGAGACTTTTCGTAAGTTTCCTCTTGTGCAGCTTTCGCTCCTCATTGAATTCGGAGCTCGCCGGAATAAGTCTTCTAGCATCTATCAGTTCGGATGAGGCGGTGGAGATCCAGTGGTTTTTACTCACCTTTGGGTTTACCTTATTCACAGCTTTTACAGCTGTATCTATGGCTGCCTGGATATTTTTCCAAGCTTCTTCAGGGTGAGCACAGCTGTCGAACACAGATATGTGTTTAGCTAGTTCTTCCTGAAATACGGATTTAGTTTCCTGATCGAGCTGGGGACGTGATGGTTTTACCGCCAGCTGTTTCCTACGTCCGTTCAGTCGTAAGCACACCCGAGCGCGGACCAGTGCATGGTCGGTATCTACGCACGTGTTCCAGAAGGAGCGACAATCTCCTACCGACCCACGCCAACGATAGCTTATTGCTATGTGGTCTATTTGTGTCCAGCGTTGGTTTGATGAAGGGGGTCTCCAAGTCAAACAGTGTCTCTCCTTGTGTTTGAAGTTAGTGCTTACAAGAAACAAATGATTATCAGAACAGAACTGTAGGAGACGGTCACCGTTGTCGGTTCGCTGGCACGGAACTCCATAGGTGCCACCGACATCCTTCTCAGATTGACACAATTTCCCTACTTGAGCGTTAAAGTCACCAGCTAGAACGACTATGTCTGAGCGTTTAGCCTTTCTCACCAAACTAGACAGCTTTTGGTAGAACTCATCCTTCGTTTCATCTGAACTGCAGTCAGTGGGGGCGTAGGCGGAGATTACGAAAAGGCATCGGCGAGTAGTGCAGTCCTTCCTCCTTCTTACTGATCCGTTCAGGCGGACAGCACACATTCGGCTATCTACCGGGATCCAGTCAAGCAATGTCTTTTCTGCCCTAGTACTCAAAGCTATCCCTACGCCAGCTAATCCTCGTGAACTAGCTGTGGCATCTCCTGACACCCTCAAGGTGAATTTTGCAGATTCAACCTGTTGGCCAGGTGGGGTTAGGTGAATAACCACACTTGGGTCTTGTATGCGTGTTTCTGAAACACAGCATACATCAATGGCTCGTGATGCCAGGGTCTTGGCTAGTGATGCTTGTTGTCCTATTTGGCAAAGTGTCCTAACATTAAGAGCTCCTATATGAAATTGGTGGCGCGGCTTTAAGAGGCTGTCGGTGGTGGTTTTTTGGCTTCCATCGTTTTTAGTGGACGCAGAGTGGAGAGGAAGTGGAGAGCTATCAAGTCGAGGAGTTGCATCAGTGGAAGGAAGGCAAGATGATAGAGATGAAGATGAAGACAAAGATGAGTGAGTAATAGAGAGGTTTCGTGTGCATTTCGGATTGTGAGGGCGATTGTTACTTCCCGGCTGCCCACACCGTGGAAGTTGGTTGCGTGACCGCAGAGCCCAGGGGACAACTGCTTGAGGCCGGTCACACGCGGCCTGTTTTTGTTTGTTCTTTTTTGTTTGGTGTGTCTCAGTAGCAGATTTATCACTCCCGCCCTGTGACACGGCAGCAGGAAGCGCGGTCGTTGTTAATCCGGGCCACGGCCGATCCGGCATGAAATTTTGTAATTTTGTATTGGACATGATGTTGGATTGGGTAGCTGCTTTTTGTTTAACCGCTATCCAAACAACCTGCCTGGCATGGTAGAACCTCAAGAGACATAAGTCTCAGCCAGTATAGCTTGATTAGGTCATTGCGGTGTTCAAGCCCGACCACCACGTCAAGGTAGCAGCTTTCGGTCGGGCATCACCTATACTACTGAGTATTGTACACGTCTGATCGACAGGATTGGGTCAGACACTCAAGAATAGAAAGCTTCACTATCCAACCTTCGGGTGTGGTTTGGAATGCATAATATAATCCTACAAGGAGTCATTCGTCACCACATTAGCTACGCCTCTAACCTTCCCAATTCGACAGCGATACAGCCTTCAGCATTTCAAATATCAAAGTGTCCTCCACACAACCTACTAGAGACAATGAGAACCACACTTTAAGTAGATTGTGGATCTAGTTGATATCCTCGAGAAAGGACAAGACGCACCACCTCAATTTCATTTCTACATACTATCAAACATACTTAGTATCTAATTAATCTGAAGAAATCCTCCATCCCATCCCAAACTCAGCTCAACTCTACTGAAAGCTGATGTTTCAACATAGACCTTATATTCAGATTCCAATAGAATCAGTCAACGGGAAGCTCGAACTGATTTCAATGAATATAAAGTTGCTGAGATACTCAGCTGATGATGACCTACTCAAGGTGATTCCGATTACTATGCTAATAAAGTACATCCACGTTTTCACATTCCAATATGTGCTAACGCTGTACACAAAGCCTCAGGATGGTCGGGGGTGGGTGCCTTGCGCTGCGGGTTGGCCACCCCTCCGCACACCTCTTGAAATGCTCCCATATGACCGGGCGTCTTACATAGCCTCTCCTGAGGAAGTCCTACTCACTGCCTTCACGTGGCGGAGGTGTTTCTCACCAAAGTGAGAGGGCGAAAGCGGATGCCTGGCGCTCTCCACCGGGTTGACTGTCCATTGGATGACAGTCTAGGGGAGATGGCTAAACCCTGATTCCAAACCTGCAACGATTGGCGTATGAAGCTCACTGGAGCTCACCGGCAGACGTATGGACAAAGGGCTTGTTGGATGTCCTGGATGTCTGGCCCCATTCAAAAAGGCGTATGAACCGAACTCCAGTCACCGGTTGCCAATGGATAGTGGACTCCTTACTCCACTCCTACTGCCTTGTAGGTCACACTTGGTTGTGTAAAGGCTAGAGCTGCACTCTCAAACAAAAGGCCGAGCGATTCTGGGGACATCACTCGTACCAAATTCCCATGAAACTTCATGAACTCTCTTACAAATTGCCGCGCCTGGGCAGCGATGATTCGAGACGTTCATGAAGCCGGCTGATCCTCCCGTAGGAGATAGCCGAAGTAAAGTAAGTAAGTAAGTAACGCTGTACACGGTCAACGACGAACGTTTTACTAAAAAGCACAAATGAAAACTTGAAAAGATGTATATTGTTAACGAAATCGAATTTCAAAAACCGCGAGGTGAACGAAAAAGTGCGTAATCGCATAAAAACATATATATACACACATAACAAACTAAAAGCACCATTCAGCAGTAGAATGACAAATATTCAACAGGCATGAGTAAACTTAGTTTCTGTAAGCGTATAACATGCGTACATGAATAGTTTTATAAGCGTGTACAGTTAGGGCTTAATATAGGAGGTGTTACACAATTTACCACCCACCCACCCACCCACCCAACAGAACACTGAAATATTAAATAAAACATTTAAGTGTTCGACAATAATATGAGTTTGCATCATAAATAGTGGTGATAATGCATAGAAAACTGATGTTGTTGTATTCACCTGAAGAATACACAGTTTAATCCAGAGTTCTGAATTCAAAACAAAAAGGGAGGGACAGTTATTAAATATGAATAGTCAATGCACTAAAGACAATTGGACTCAAAATGATAACAGAAAATTTGTGTTATTATGGTGAAAATCACCCGGGGATCTGTAGACTTTAGATGAAAACGCTACATAAGTAGTAAGTAAACATTGCACACGATTGAATTTTAATCATGCAAAACAAATCGTCAATGTCTAAACAACAGAGCCATGTGAACAACTATGCATGAAAATATCGATAACTTGAAAGACCAGTTTTTCATATGGTAATCTTGAATACACAAAATAAAAATTCACAATAGGTCAAATAGTAATTAATTGAATGTAACGTTTAGGTCAGTGAACTCTCCAACTTGATGGCGCTGTTTTGACGAATTTTGCTCCTCACGTTGCAGTTCTAGTGAATGGAAGTGTCCGCAAGTTGTTCAGTTGACCTTTATCTTTGTCTTGATAGTATTAGTAACGCTGGCTTGACTCTGTCAACATTCCTGGCTTTTGTTAAATTCGATCGTCCAACAGTCATAAACTTTTGATTCTCCAATGGCGTACTAAATCGGCCATTATAGGGAGGTTGAAGTGGTCGTTGTACACCAACCCGTCAAGCCTAAACGTGAACGCAGTTTGCCACGAACAGAATGATAGATGATGGTCGCTACCACTCGCGTTGAAGTGATAATTCTAACTCCTTCATGCGATGTTTAGAAGGAAAACTAGCCCCGACAGCTTCACTTCCAAGTGAAGACACATCAACAAATCGATGCAATTCTGCCGACAAGTACGACTGGGGTAAAATGATCGCAGAAGCACATATGATTGCTCCCCAGGGGTTTCAGATACTGGAAGACCACAGTGCAATGGAAGTGTTTTCAAAAGGTGATTTGAGGTTAGTATTTGCTTGGTTCGTTGGTTGGTTGTCACTTGCATCCACATATGTATACATCTCGTACATTATCTGTTGGTTTATGAAGATACGAGGATAGCACAGTAAGAGTAAATTACTCAATTTTAGTACATGTACTAACTATTCCTTGTAGTATAGCCTTCTCAACGTATAACTTGGAATGTATGCAAGTGGAAGGAAGGAAAGACGTCTTTATGGCTATTGGTTACCATTATAATTTACGGTGTGAAGAAACACACTTAATACTGGGGCCGGCTTATCTGAGTGATCAGCTTCTAATCGTCCGCTTGTGTATCACAGATTCGGATTCACCATACTCAATCTCAATAGGCAGTCAGTATTCGTTTTATGCTTGTATCATTTTTCGTCACTACTTGAGTCTTAACTGGGGTGTCGGGCTACAAGCTTTGAGGTTTGGGGAGAGTTAGTGGTGTGATTTTGACGGGGTAAGGTTACTAGACTGACACGCACAACCTCCCTTCATTCTCAAACTGCCTAGCAGCTAGTGAATCAATCACGCGGGACTTACAAGTACGTCAGTTGGGAATAGTTCTGCTGAAATATTCTCCCCAATACATTACATATACTTGCTGAAAACAACTTCAATGACGGACACTTAGTTGACCTGCACAGAGTGAACAAGATTATTGAGAATTCGGCAAATGTTTTGCGTGACCGAAGGATCACTCCTGGACACAATGAGTCGATCAGTGTGTCGGCACAACAGTTGAGTCCTGATGAAATGAAGACGACTGAATTCTCGGAAGCGATGTCTATGAATTCGAACAGTGCTGAAATGCTAGTAAATTTTCAGAACGCACCTCAACCGGAGTTAGACATTTCAGTCGATCAAATGCACTTCACAGCATTACAGGAACAGCTTGAGCTGAAAATGACTCACCCTAATTCATCATTCATAAATGATGTCGATATAGCTGCTAATGTCTGCAAGAATCCATCAGGTAAGTTGTACGAATAAATTTGTTTATCAATTGGCGGCATCAATACTTCCCTTGCAAATTCCATTATCAACAGTTAGTAGTCTGAATAAGGAATAAATAAGTAGTTAGTGATGTCGCTAGTTCTGCATCTTATACGTCAAACATCTGAAGGTAGGTAGGAAGGATCTAGTCGAGAAAAGATTACTTGGTTTACAAACTAATTATTCGTAGAATGAATATAAATTTAATTGTGCATTTACCTAACGCGACTTTTGATCGTCAGGTGATGTATTCAACTATGAGTAAAACATCGTTGTGTTCACTTTCTTCCCCTCTAATAATAAGGGAAGAGTAAATGATGAGTGTGTAAATGAGTGACTATCTGGCGAGTGAACTTCTCGTCAGTCAGTCAGCTACCGATGTGTTTATCTGATATGCAAAACTGGCGTTATGTGTTGTTATGTTTCACATTGCCGGTACTCCAGATAAGAAAGGTGAAGGAGTCTGTTATTGGTCAGGCAGCTAGCTTACCAGTTAGAAATCACAAATCCGGAAATTTTTCAAGGAAAGTGTTTATTGGCTGGATGGCGTCCGGAATAACAGGATATGCAATAATGGAGGCGTTTTCTAGATTTGGCGAAATAACCATCTGTTGGCCAAAACCACATGGTGATCATTTGAACAGCGAGTATAGCAACAAAGGTGTGTCGTTTTACTGGTAAACAGCCAGAAGCCTGATTTCCGTCTACTTCCTTTCACTTAATTGACATTGAAATTATCTGCTATTTTAGGTTATTGTTATTTGGTATTTGAAGAGGAGACCTCTGTTTCCGAACTGCTGAAGAACTCTTTCCAAATTCTCTGCATAGATGGCGACTGCTACAGAATTCCACCTTACAATTTGCCGCTCAGAGATGCGCAGGCGGGGATATATTTTATATTTCGTTGTATTCTAGGTAATACCGTGGGGCATAGAAGACATTAACTACTGCAGGCCAACTGCTACTTCTGTCAATATGCAGCATACCGTCCATGTTGGATCGCTTCATGGTTTGATGACGGCGGAGGGACTTGTAAAAGTTGTCCATGACTTCTACAAGTCCCTCCGCTGTCATCAAACCATGAAGCGATCCAACATGGACGGTATGCTGCATATTGACAGAAGTAGCAGTTGGCCTGCAGTAGTTAATGTCTTCTATGCCCCACGGTATTACCTAGAATACAACGAAATATAAAATATATCCCCGCCTGCGCATCTCTGAGCGGCAAATTGTAAGGTGGAATTCTGTAGCAGTCGCCATCTATGCAGAGAATTTGGAAAGAGTTCTTCAGCAGTTCGGAAACAGAGGTCTCCTCTTCAAATACCAAATAACAATAACCTAAAATAGCAGATAATTTCAATGTCAATTAAGTGAAAGGAAGTAGACGGAAATCAGGCTTCTGGCTGTTTACCAGTAAAACGACACACCTTTGTTGCTATACTCGCTGTTCAAATGATCACCATGTGGTTTTGGCCAACAGATGGTTATTTCGCCAAATCTAGAAAACGCCTCCATTATTGCATATCCTGTTATTCCGGACGCCATCCAGCCAATAAACACTTTCCTTGAAAAATTTCCGGATTTGTGATTTCTAACTGGTAAGCTAGCTGCCTGACCAATAACAGACTCCTTCACCTTTCTTATCTGGAGTACCGGCAATGTGAAACATAACAACACATAACGCCAGTTTTGCATATCAGATAAACACATCGGTAGCTGACTGACTGACGAGAAGTTCACTCGCCAGATAGTCACTCATTTACACACTCATCATTTACTCTTCCCTTATTATTAGAGGGGAAGAAAGTGAACACAACGATGTTTTACTCATAGTTGAATACATCACCTGACGATCAAAAGTCGCGTTAGGTAAATGCACAATTAAATTTATATTCATTCTACGAATAATTAGTTTGTAAACCATGTCTGTCTGTTTTCGACATAGAACTTTGCACAAATGTGCGGAAGTTCAAGTCGCCACATTCCGTGTAGCACGCGAAGCAAGAGAAGAAAGTACAAGAAAAGCATAATAGAAACAGTGAGCAGAGGTGTGAGACAAAGGAGTAATAAAGAAATACAAAACAGTTTCATTGAAGATCATAAGTCACAGGGAGTGGATGCATCTACGCCACTGAGAACGATTTTGAGCCATGTCACCAATTGTTTCCAACCATAGATTTTTACCGTCCCGAGGACCCCAGCCTGGAAGTCTACACCTTTCTACGTGGCTGGCTTAGACCAACTGTTGTGGATTTCATTGACTGATGCCAAGTTTTTGTTTGACCGCCGCTAGCTTTTTTCCAGCCTGACCCTATATCCGCTAACATAGCTCGTCGAGGGAGGCGATGACTTGGCATACGTAACACATGTCCTAACCATCTCAGTCTTTGTAGCTTCACGACTTCGTCGATTGATTTCCCCTGTTTACCTAGTACTCTACGCCTAACCTTCATGTTGCTCACCTTATTATGCCACTTTACACGGGAAATAGAACGCAGGCACCTATGATCAAAGACAGCTAGTCTTTTCATGTCTTCCACTCTCAGTGGCCAGGTCTCACAATCATACAGGAGGACGGAGCGGACTGATGAGCAGTACACCCGCCCTTTGGTCGATAGTCGAACATCTCGTCTACGCCAGAGTCGGCGTAAACTAACAAATGCGAAACGAGCCCCTTGTATTCGTGCTGAGATTTCGTCAGAGATCAGCCCGTTGGGGCTGATGGTACTTCCCAAATAAGTGAAGCGGTCAACGTGCTCTACCATTTCACTTCCTATTTTTAAACTAGGCGTCGATGTAGTCCAGTCCTGTAACATCATCTTGCATTTGGTGGGAGCGAATCGCATGCCAAACATTCGTAGATTGTAAACCATGTAATCTTTTCTCGACTAGATCCTTCCTACCTACCTTCAGATGTTTGACGTATAAGATGCAGAACTAGCGACATCACTAACTACTTATTTATTCCTTATTCAGACTACTAACTGTTGATAATGGAATTTGCAAGGGAAGTATTGATGCCGCCAATTGATAAACAAATTTATTCGTACAACTTACCTGATGGATTCTTGCAGACATTAGCAGCTATATCGACATCATTTATGAATGATGAATTAGGGTGAGTCATTTTCAGCTCAAGCTGTTCCTGTAATGCTGTGAAGTGCATTTGATCGACTGAAATGTCTAACTCCGGTTGAGGTGCGTTCTGAAAATTTACTAGCATTTCAGCACTGTTCGAATTCATAGACATCGCTTCCGAGAATTCAGTCGTCTTCATTTCATCAGGACTCAACTGTTGTGCCGACACACTGATCGACTCATTGTGTCCAGGAGTGATCCTTCGGTCACGCAAAACATTTGCCGAATTCCCAATAATCTTGTTCACTCTGTGCAGGTCAACTAAGTGTCCGTCATTGAAGTTGTTTTCAGCAAGTATATGTAATGTATTGGGGAGAATATTTCAGCAGAACTATTCCCAACTGACGTACTTGTAAGTCCCGCGTGATTGATTCACTAGCTGCTAGGCAGTTTGAGAATGAAGGGAGGTTGTGCGTGTCAGTCTAGTAACCTTACCCCGTCAAAATCACACCACTAACTCTCCCCAAACCTCAAAGCTTGTGGCCCGACACCCTAGTGAAGACTCAAGTAGTGACGAAAAATGATACAAGCATAAAACGAATACTGACTGGCTATTGAGATTGAGTATGGTGAATCCGAATCTGTGATACACAAGCGGACGATTAGAAGCTGATCACTCAGATAAGCCGGCCCCAGTATTAAGTGTGTTTCTTCACACCGTAAATTATAATGGTAACCAATAGCCATAAAGACGTCTTTCCTTCCTTCCACTTGCATACATTCCAAGTTATACGTTGAGAAGGCTATACTACAAGGAATAGTTAGTACATGTACTAAAATTGAGTAATTTACTCTTACTGTGCTATCCTCGTATCTTCATAAACCAACAGATAATGTACGAGATGTATACATATGTGGATGCAAGTGACAACCAACCAACGAACCAAGCAAATACTAACCTCAAATCACCTTTTGAAAACACTTCCATTGCACTGTGGTCTTCCAGTATCTGAAACCCTGGGGAGCAATCATATGTGCTTCTGCGATCATTTTACCCCAGTCGTACTTGTCGGCAGAATTGCATCGATTTGTTTATGTAGCTTCACTCGGAGGTGAAGGAGGTACTCACTTTCCAACAGGATGATAGTCAGGTACGATAACTGCAGTTTCAGGACTTTAGTAATCGGTATTGCTCATAACTATGGTGTTTTCGTCGTCTTCGTTCTCCTTCTTGGACTTTTGATTACTGGGTGTTTTGGTACCAGGGATACTTTTCCTTGCGACTGCTGTCGTTGCAGAACGTGTTCTCTTCAAATCAACAACATTTCCACCATGAAGTATCGCAGAATGGGTTGTTATGTTGTCCGTTTGAATGGATATCTGGCCCCGTTTCTCACCTACATGAAAAGACAACAGAGGTTTGTTCATCATCCAAATACAACCGTTTAGTATCAAGAAACCTTTAGATGACGAGACAAATTCAGTTCTGACTCATCATAGTGATGCATCATAATGAATTGAACAGAACTGGGAATATTCTGTTATCTATGTACTCTGGTGACTTTCCAATATGAACGCTAATATCAATACAGTTACATGTAACCACCAATCTCGAATACCGGCGACACTTGGTCTTCAAACTGTTTAGGTTGCAGACCGGCCGTAGATCGCCCAAGGTTCCGACAATTCTAAACTTATTCTAACCTATTCTTCGATAATGCCTTTCCATGGTACATGAAGATTTCATCGACACACTATGTTGTGAAACAACTCTGGCCGTGCTTAAAAAGTGAGCTGGGTGCTAAATTAAGCCCTTTCGTTCTGAAGTAACGCTAGTCTTGCTTAATATGTCCTGTGAGGTCTGGAACAATGCTGATAAAAAACCAGTAGATTCTGGTCTATTCCTGAAAATGCCTAGAAAATGAACACAGTGCTGAATTAGTGCCAGTCATGCTGAAAACCAGCACTGAGTTGTAGTCTGTGCCATTAAATAATCCATTTCATAATATATTCAGAATTTACTCACTATAGGGTGTTAGAACTATTTCAAAATTAGTGAGATTTAATTCAGAAACACAGTAAGCTTGGGTGGTTGCTAACTACAAATATTCATTAATACTTCTTTACAGGTTTAGCTGGACCTTAACTGCTGTGGTGGGCCGCTCGTAGATGGTTAAGCTGAAAACACTTGTCGGTAAACTAACTTACTAGTGTTTCACACCCATTTCTATACTTTTGTGAATAAACAGTCTACCTGTAGGGTAGGGGACTGTCTAGAGAGCTCAATAACATAACAAAAATGCGAATAAAAATTCGAGCCAATGAGACGATAGTAGAGCAATATATCATCAAAAATGCAGTAATGTGTTAATATTAATAAAAGGTTACTTGGATATACTGTTAAAGTCCACTGCTACAAATTATTAATCTAATCCCCAGAAGCGTTCGCCGTTGCAATTGTCTACTGGTAAAAGCTGTGGGCCGGCTGCAGAGTTATCTTAGGATAAGGATAATAGATTCCTGCGATAAATCCAAAGTATATAACACGGTATGAGAGGAGAAAATAGACAGTAACGCCAGTTAGAAAGCGAAGTCACCAACAGTTTATATGGCACTTCGAATTGTACTCGGAAGTTATATGTATTCAAACACCAATCGTTTTAAACAGAAACCATGTACAATGTCTCCAATTTCAACATCTAACAAAAAGTGTACAATCATATTGTTACGTACTCCACAAACCGTATCTGAAAATAGATTTAGGCAGACTTTGATTGGCTGTTGGTTAGCTGGCTTCCCATTACTCTAAAATATAGGTTAAAGCGGTAATCTTTTTATTTTGACACGGAAATTTACAGTCAGTGTAATTTGAGGCTTACCTTACCATAAAATAATGGTGTGTCAATTTTTCGGTGTGAGTGTAGTGTGATAATCACACGCTATTCGGTGCAATGGTGGTGTTTAAAGTACATTGAGATGTATGAGAATGTCCAGTAAGTGAATACAAATCAAAAATAATTTTGATGCATTTATTTTAAGTCCAAAATATGATGTATGGATTCTCGCCTACTAGGCGAATATAATTCAACTACAGTTTCTAAACATTTAATGTGTCTTTAATTAGGACATATAGATATACGTATGTATTAACTAATCCACTTTTTTGAAGTTGTCAGTTTAATGACCTGTGGGAGTTGTGCATGCTAGATCAGCATAAATCAAGTAAATTTCCTAGGTCACAATAGTGGTATATAAGCACTGAAATGTATACTATTGTTCATTTACTTGAAATCATTGTGTTGTGCATGTTAGGAATTGTCAAAACCATTAGATGATTTTGCAAAGTACTCCTACTGCCTCTACTTCAAGAAATGTGTCATCTTTATTGTGTGGTGTAACAGCTATATTCAGAAGGATAATGCTCTGCTGTGCGTTTTATACATGGGCACAATTTAAGGAGGCTTTAGACGCATTTATAAAGGTACTAAGTTGTTTATTATTGCTCTGAATGGAATCCAACACATTGTATCGGGTTGTTTCAAGTAGAAAGGATCCACCCGGTCCCATGGAATACAAGTATGTGAGGTATAGATGCACTTTTGGAAGTAAACGTTCCCCCCAAGGTGCTGACTTTAGGAATAGAAGATAAGTTGGCTGTTTGTGTAAATTTTTAAAATTTTACGGTTCAAATATACTTCATGTCAGTCAATAATTTTAGTACGGTGCAAATCCAACGGGTACAAAATAACAAAGCACCAAACTGTGTAAAACCATCCATGCACGGCGAGTTTCATGTCCACCAATGTATCTAGACGTCGGCTGTCATCAGAAGAAATGACAGTTGTGCAACCGTTCAATGAAAGGAATACTGACGTCCATGAAATCATGGATTTAGCACATGAGAAATTCGGAAAGGTGCTCCTGTATAATGATATTAAAAACATGCGGGCTAGGAGAAATAAACGTAAGTCGTATTAAAATAAATGGTGCAGTAGAATTGAAATCGGTAGAAGACCTGCTCCATCGACTGAGGCAGACAGGCTCAGTCAGTGTTCTGCAGGAAAACGCAGGCTTTGTATCGAAAATCATTTTCGCTCGTAATGATATGATAGACCTCCATCATAAGTTTCCAGAAGTAGTTGGAATTGATTGTACCTATAAAACGAATAAGATGGGTAAGTTGCAGTACAAGAAGGTATAATTCCTTCTCCAAATTTATTACAGATGGCCTTTATATCAGTTTTTGTGACTGATGGATTCAGAAGAGGAAGGACTGTTTTGTTTGCTCTTACTAGGAGAGAAAGGTTTGCAGATGTCAAGGAGATAATTGAGACGTCTACGGATTTATGATTGATACATCGAAAATGCTAACATTCACTGTCGACTGTGCAACTGCACAGATGAACGCTCTAAAGGAGGGACTCCCTAAGTGCGGTATTGTTTTATTTCCTTTCCATGCATGCCAGGCGTTCAGAAGGGAGGTCGGTTTCATTCCCATTAACCAACATAGCGAAAACAGTCCCCAAATCAACTTGCTAAAAAGTGGTTGTATCGAATGGGGCACGCGCGCAGTTATGACAGGTAGGTTAACCAATCAGAATATATTGCCAAATGTTTTGGAGTTACCAAAACCTCACAAGTATTACAGACGCTGAGGCTGGTGCTTACATTGGAAGGTACTGGCTAAGAACACGCAAATATTGGGCTGCATCGTGCAACCGGTTCACCATCAGCATGGGAAACAATACTAACAATAGAGCTGAGAATGCTCGTAGGCAGCTGAAAAGATATTTACGTAAAGGTGATCCACTGGAACTGACGCTATGGGAAATATGGAGGTGGATTGACCACAAAACCATACGTAAAATACGCCAGGGCCAGAGGATGCTCTGTAAATAGTGCAATTACGATGTAAGTTTGAAGATAATTTACTATTTTTCCTAGGTACATACTTCGCTTCAGTCTATATTACGGCGTCTCACACCGTTCGCTGCCAAGAAAGTTTTCTTGGACTCGCAAAGGTGCTCCTTCTTCATCCATTCAGCATCTTCCACCTCAGTCAATTACGCAGAAGGTGGTCACATCTTCTTCGTAAACAGGAATAAGGAGAAATCTACATCTTGGACGTACTGTGCATACAGTTTGCCATGTGGTAATGTCGTCGAGGCTTTCTTGAACTCATATCTAAATTGTGGTGTGTTCCATTTCCTTAATTTTTTTCTCTTATATATTCTGATAAATAGTGATAGATGGACACGTCAGTATAACACGACGGACAACATTCCGCGAGCCATCCGCTAACACCGGGACCAGACAACGTGTGAGATGTTGTCTCAACAGTCTGAACGAAAGAAATCCGGATGCTGCACTGCGGGAAATAGCAGAGTTCAACCGAAGGTTGGATAGTTTGGTAGCAAATGAACCGCAAACAACTTTAAGATTACGACGTACCCCTGTTAATCATTTACTTTTGTGAAAATGTTTGTATTACCTTATTGTTTCCATCTGTTTTCATAATATAAACATAATATAAACATATTTTGACGGTATTTGTCATTTTTGCAAGCCGCCATGCAATTATGTTCATGGTGGCTCAAGTGTGCGTCGGTGGCACAGTGGTTAGGACTCTCGCCGGCCATGCACATGGTCCGGGGTTCGAGCCCTCGATGACGCACACCTGATATCTATGGTCGGCCTGCGAAATTTGGGCTACCGATATCCATGCTGAAAATTCCATACTTGTACCAAAAATACGGTGTGGAATCAAGCTGTAATCAAAAATAAAAAATTTAATTAGATGTGTGTCTAAACTGCTGTCACACTTCCTTTCCCTTTAAATGCGTAAGAGTGACAGTTTAATGAGTACTTTGGTTGATTGTTTCGTGATGAGAACACTTTGGAAGCCCGTTAGAACTTACACCGAACTGTGCCCTATTTACTAGGTTTTATCAGACGAGGATTTCTGGTTCATGGCATGTCATGGGTAACAGTGACTCAGACGTATTATCACTTTTACATAGCAACCCCAAGCTTCCGAAAATTCTAAACTTATTCTAACCTATTCTTCGATAATGCCTTTCCATGGTACATGAAGATTTCATCGACACACTATGTTGTGAAACAACTCTGGCCGTGCTTAAAAAGTGAGCTGGGTGCTAAATTAAGCCCTTTCGTTCTGAAGTAACGCTAGTCTTTGCTTAATATGTCCTGTGAGGTCTGGAACAATGCTGATAAAAAAACCAGTAGATTCTGGTCTATTCCTGAAAATGCCTAGAAAATGAACACAGTGCTGAATTAGTGCCAGTCATGCTGAAAACCAACACTGAGTTGTAGTCTGTGCCATTGAACAATCCATTTCATAATACATTCAGAAACGTCCGAAAACACCTTTAAATTTCAACTGCAAAATAATTCACGAAAACACATATCCAGCAGACGCAGGAACCCATATTTACCTTGAAACTGTCTATGGCGTCTTTCACAGTATCTACCTCATGAAACGCATCCTCCATTTATGAGAGGCTTTATCGCATATCCCCGCCATGATTCTTGTTGCTATGTTGCTATGGGTTTATTGAAAGTCCACTCAACATGAATTCAATCTCATTTACATACTGTGGATAGTCGGCTGGGTTTCCGTCGAAACACCGATGTTCAAAATCCGGGCTAATGTCCCTAGAATGCGAAACATGAACAACACACGCATCATGCTGAGCATCATACATAGCATTACAATTAACAAGCAACTCAGCATAACCTACTTTCCTTCTTGCTTCCAAGACGCTTCGTCCCTTCTTTGATCCGGGCATCATTGAACTTGACCGAAATTCCAGAAAACTTCCAAAAAATACCTGTATAAAGAAGACTTGCAGGCACCAGGAAGACGAACAGAAACTATCCAAAGCTATCAGAAATTGTCAGCCAACTCTCATAAACTCTCAATGTCAAGCTCTCTCTACGCTCGACGTCACGCTGTCCCTCAGAGACTTTCAGAAACACTTTGAATAAACCAACGCGAAGACCGGAACACAGATTGGCGACTCAAGAATCCTTTATTCTTACGCCAATATGTAACCAACAATAAGGTTATTATACACAAGGTCTAAGAATCAATCATATGTTTGAATCCTGAACGCTCGAAATCGATGACTGCCTGGACCTAAATTTTTTAAAGTGGTTCTTTCTCCTCTAGCACCCTTAAATCTTCACAGATTCTTGTGAAACTGCAACTGTATGCTCAGTAAAAAGACTCGAGACACATCTTACAGGTAAGCATGTCCTAAAGGTTCTAATTTGTCTGATCTGTGAAGCCGTTTCTCACTAAGCTATCACTCCTATACTTAGCTATAATCTTTTGTCAAAACATTATGATACTGTGATATCCTAACTGCATTAGCCTTTAACGAAGTTAAAAGATACTCTTTTCATCCTCACTCTTCGCTGTCTTGAAGTCTGATTGTGGCGATGCAAAAGATAATGCAAGAACAATTTTTGATGAGAGCTATATCTTAATCGTGAATGGACTGAACTCAACCCGCACGCTCCAGGTCATTGGAGGAGTTGGACAACTGAAGGGCATTTCCTTCCAATGAGTTGGCCATTTAGGATCGCCGTCCTCTAACCATTAGTTTACACATTGGTTTATTACGTTTATCCTGCAGTTATTCAAAACCTGTCTTGATGCACATTGTTCACAGATGTTGCGTGGTTCCCCTTATATTTGTTTTAGTTGTCGTTGAAACTAGTTACTTCATTTGCTTTGAAAGTTTTACGAGCAGGTCAGTTCATTCATTTCATTGTAACTGCTTCATATGTTGCATTCATGCGTGGTTGCAATATTTCACTTGATTTTCAGCTATCAATGGGGGCGTTGATAAGGCATATCCCCTGTTTGAAGTAGCGCCGAAAGTTTTACCTTGAGGACATTTGCGCGGTCTTGTTGATTTGAGCTTGGCTGATTCGTTTCGTTTGATGTAGATAGCTGCATCTGACTTGATTCTGGTTTTTATTTGGCTTGAACTGTGTTGAATTCGTTAAAAAATAGTCGTCAAAAGCTCCCTCTAAGCCTGAAGGCACTTATCGTGCAGGAGGATGCTTGAGAATGTCTTCCATGCCGAAGGTATAGGGTGCACCTAAAATCCCTGGTGTTAACACCTGTTTGTGGCGTCTCAATGATTTCTGCAGAGTTTCGTTTTATCACTTGTGTCCATATTTTTCGTTCACAAGGGTTTCAATAAATGTTAGTGGCTATAGCCCGGAACTTCCTAAAACGGAAATTTCGGTAAGGAGTTCTGCTACAGTTTCCAAGTCAATGTCACTTTCAAGTGTTTTATTGTCTTCTGTTAGCGATTCGTGAATTTTTAATTCAAAAGCTTTTGTATTCATTTACAGTGATACCCAATGAACACATTGGCACCTGAAGACAATGGCAGCCAACCTGCACTTCCTATGTCAGTGGACATCAAAAAATCTTTTGACGGAATTATGTTCAGTCGCCGGTAAACCAGTTGGGTTCAAGTAGAAGATGCCCTAATTCAGCTAGAATTAGTATGATACATGCATATGTATGGCAGAGTACTTCTAGGCAACTCATACGCATAATGTGGTGAAGAAGTGCATACGGAAACATGAATCTCAGCAGTTGAAGTACAAATTAGTAGTCCTTCGCTGTATATATGGTACGAAACAAAAAACTAGAGGTTCAGGATTACGCGTCAAACCGTAAGAATTTTATAACATATTTCTGCAGGGCAAAATACGCGGGCTGCCAATCTGGGTTACTTATACGCTACAGGGCGGACGAGTGTCAATGTAGTTGAAGATTGAACGATCAATTCACGGTTGTTTGAACAAAACCAACTTCCCCAATTTTCGCGGAGGCATCAATACGACAGTCATCGTCTCATCGGTCGCTGTTCAGAAAGAAGTCAGTAGCAAACAGTCAGAAACCTTTAGTGGTAACGTTATTTATATGTTGGTGTAACAATAAAGAATCCTCGAGTCAACAATTGGTGTTTTGGTTTTCGCGTCCGTTATTGCTAAGCGTTTCTGAGAAACTTCAAGCGACAGCGTGAGTCCGAGCGTAGAAAGAGCTGGGCATTAACGGTTTACGAGACGAGACTGACAGTTTCTCACGGTGAAGTCGGCTTTCGACGGTTTTGGACCGTTGGTATCAGTTTGGATAGTCGCCGTTCATTTTTCCTGGTGCCGGTCAAGTCCTCTTTGAACAAGCAATATCTGGAACTTTTTTGGAATTGGGTCAAGTTCAACAATAACTGGGTCATAGAAGGGACAGAGTGTCTTGGATGAAACAGGAAAGTAAGTCATTGTGACTTGTCTGTTAATTGTAACGATGTGTCTGATGTTAAGCATGACATGGTTGATGTTACTGTTTCGCCGTTCAGGGATAACAGGAACATCAAACTCCCTAAATTTGAACCACGGTGTTTTGATGGAAACCCAGCTGATTATTTACAATTTGTAAAGGAGTTTGAGATAATGTTGGGTAGTTTTCTATTAAGTGATGAATTGAAATTGATGTATTTGATGAGATATTGCACTGGAGATGCTGCAAGAGCTATACAGTGTTGTGAGTTTGTGAAGCCAAAGGAAGGCTACGATGAGGCTATGAGCATATTACGTCAAAGGTTTGGAAGACCTTCAATGATTGTAAGGAACGTATACGAAGCTGTCAAAGGTAATGGCAGACAACTACAAGATGACTCCAAGGCACTTACTGAGTTTTTAGATAATCCTGTGACTTATAAGAATACCTTGATTTCGACGAATTGCATGAGTGACCTCAACTCGAGTTTTATACTAGAAGTAATTTCGAGACGCCTACCTACTCGACTGCAAAGGAAGTGGGTGAAGATAAGCTCCCGTATGGAGGATGAGGGTATCGATCCAAAATTTGATGATATCCTGAAACTAGTAAAAGATAGTGTCAATCAATCGATGAGCAAGTTTGCCAGTATATTGAATCTCACCCCTAGAATAGAGCAGTCTGAGGGTAAAACGCAATCATTGATGACGAAAGGGCCTCAGAGAGGTGGATATCGAGAAGGCACCATGATGTCCAGTAATGCATATAGACCTAGTGAGTGTAACAGGTTTCGTAGTACATCGTCAACAGATAAGTTACAAGATGCATGACAAGCACGGTTGTGTTTTACACGTTTGCAAGAGGTGCATACAAAGGTGAACTGTGAACCAGTAAGCAAGTTCAGTGATAAGCTAAATGTAAACCCCAGGCCTGACTCCAAATTGTGGGACAATAACGGTGCGGTCAGGAAGTCTGTAGTTGCAACTGGTAAGCCATTGTTGAATAGAGTGTCACAGAATAGAGTTGCTGCTTCAGAGTGCAGTTCTGACCCTACAAGTTTACGAGGTATTACTAGTCAGAGTGAAGATATAAAACCTTTAATGATTTGTGAGGAGGAGCCAAAATTGTCTACTTCTGTTATTAAAGAGTTTGGAAATGATGAACTTGACGGTAAATTGAATATTTGTGATAATGATCATGATAGTGCAGATTTGTCTTTGGTTGATCATGATGAAATGGAGGGAATGCCTACTACCGCTAAGTTAAATAAAGGTTCTGTAGAACTTGAACGTGAAGTAGAAATAAATGCAGGTGCAGTTGCAGAAGGCATGCATACTTGTGAGACCGTCAGTGTGATTGATCAGCATGTAGCCCACCTATCATCAGGTGCTAGTCCTAAAGCGGAGCTGATAGTAAAGGACAGCAGTGGTGGTGGTCTTGCAGGTAGACAAATTTCTGAAAGTCGAGCAACAACAGCTTTTGATCCACCGCTAACTTCATCAACTGATATCAATCAGTCGTCGTTGGTGCTGTCATCCACAATGAAAAAGACGCCCATCAACTCAAGTATCTTGTCCAATGACTATGCTAGTATCAGTTCGTTTGCAAGGACGAATATCAATGGTCAGTTTAGTGAGGATAAGCCAAGTGTAAACGAGAGAGTAATTGTTAAATTGACTTGCATGAATAAAGGCATTTCTACTTTCAAGTTACTATTTGAATGTTATTATCTTTGGTGTAAATTACTCTGTTTCTACGCTTGGTTGACCAGATACGTCGTATGTTTGTTCGTCATCTATATTCTACGATACAATGACATGAGCGAGTTGCCGTTCAGATTTGAAGATATAGCTGATAGAAGGAAGTTAGCAAATGAACTCTGCGACGATTTTCCAACCTAGGGCGTCAACCTGAGAAGGGTTGTAGGCGTACTGATGTAAGTCCTGCGATTCTTCAAAGGAATTACATCAGGACATGAACTGCGAGTTTGTGTGTACTGCTTGTATATATGTGTGGTGTGTCAGATCAGTTGGTGTTTTTGGATTCATTGTGTTTACTTGTTGTTTTCGGCTCTTGTTTCATTGCATAATTTTGTTAAAATTTTCGTCGTGATTACTTCCAATGTTGTGTCCACTCTTCTACATCCATGAATGAATTGATTGATGTTAAAGACAGCAGATGGGGCGTATACGCCGGGGAGGCTAGGCTTTTGCTGAGAATGAAATGCACACGGAGGTAATTGTTAGCTGCGGTCCGACACGCCGGGGAGAAAGAGTGTAAACGACTGAGGCTCGCATGCGTCACCACTACTAGTGTAACAACAGAAGACAAGGGCCAGGCAACAGATCGTTTTATTACGAAAATCAACACGTATTTATACATCTTTCAACTACATTATTATAGACAAGCGCAGTCATCTGATTGGTTGTTTAGGTAGACCAACGCAGGCTTCTGATTGGTTGTTTCGGGATTCCTTGACAAATAGAGTTCTCTCTGCGAATCATATTCTGCCACGTTAACTTTGCTGTGATTGGTTGTTGACTCAGGCTTGTTCATATTTTCTCACGGCCCATATTAGTGACCTAGACCTTAACGTAGATTAGTGCCAACCAATCGGCTAGCAGCCTGCTCTCACCACACTAGAACTGAGGCAGAATGAGTGACAAGCGATTGCAGTGGTAATTGGTAGCGAGTAGATAAGAGGATGTGCCTAGAGTATCGTGAGGTGGTGCCATGGTCACTTTGCATTCTGCAAGAGTCATTCTAGCAAGTGGCGATTGTGTTGCAAGATGTCAAGAGGAGGTCTCTGTCTGGAGGCGCAGGTCGTCATTGATGTGTGAGATTGTGCTGTGGGTATGCTTGTGGTGTGTTGGCTTTTCTGTTTGTTTTCCATTTCAGCTCTGTCCGTGTGACCCAGGTTCTCGCAATGGCATCCAAGTCAACGTGCATTGGTCGTGAAGGAAAAAGGGGTTGGATCCCTTTTTTGCCGGGGAGTGTCAATGGAGTTGAAGATTGAACGATCAATTCTTGGTTGTTTGCTCAAAATCAACTTCCCCATGTTTCGCGGAGGCATCAATACGACAGTCATCGTCTCATCGGTCGCTGTTCAGATAGAAGTCAGTAGCAAGCAGTCAGAAACCTTTAATGGTAACATTATTTATATGTTGGTGTAACAATAAAGAAATCTCAAGCGGCCAATCGGTGTTTTGGTTTTTTCGTCCGGGCAATTCAGTCGCCACATAACACTGGAGAAATAGCCAAACTCTTCAAAAGTAGGTTAACTAACTCCAAATCAACATATCCAAAAATAATACACCTAGGTGGCATTACTCACGAAAGTGCTGAGGATATATGTGAGGTGTTTAGCACGCACTTTGCCAAACTGTACACTCTAGAAAATGACCAGGATATAGATTTCCCTCGTAAAACAGAAAAGTGTCTAAGCGATGTAGTCTTAAACGCCCAAGAAATCGATAAAGCTATCACAACTCTTAAGCTTACTAATACTCCCGGCCCAGATGGAATGTCTTCCGTCCTCTTAAAAAATGGTGGAAATGACATGAATCTACTTCTTCTCAAGATATTTTCAACTTCGATAAGGAGTGGAACATATCCAAATAGCTGGAAGAAATCCTACGTTGTACCCATTCACAAAACCGGACCTACAGCGGACATAGATAATTACCGCCCCATCAACATTACTTCCGTAGTTTCACGTGTGATGGAAAAGATTGTAAAGAAGCAAATTGTTCAGTATTTGCTCTCGAATGACTTAATATCCCCTTTCCAATACGGTTTCCTAAATAGAAGATCGTGCATTACGTGCCAGTTAGATTATTTCGATCACATTACTGAATGTGTAGACAAAGGTCGTTCGGCAGCAACATTATTTCTAGATGTTAGGAAAGCTTTTGATAAAGTCCCACATAAAAGACTCATACTGAAACTCCTATCTTATGGAATAAGTGGAAGGCTTCTTGAGTGGATAACTTCCTTTCTTACAGGAAGAGAACAGTTAGTTAAAGTCAACCATCACTTATCAACATCCAAACCGATAACCAGCGGCGTGATACAAGGTAGTGTTCTTGGCCCTACCCTATTCATTGTATTCATAAATGATATTGTCTCTATGATCAAGTATGGCAAGCCATACCTCTTTGCAGATGACCTCAAAGTTGTCTATGATTTTGACTATAATGATATGAATATTGTTAGTAAAATCCAAGAAGACCTAAATAGTCTATGTAATTGGAGTGAAAAGTGGCAGTTAACGTTCAATCCAGCTAAGTCTGGGATAACATACTTCGGACGTTGGAAACCTAGCATGTGTCTATACATGTACGGTGACCTTGTCTCAAACACAAACACAGTCACAGATCTCGGGATAACATACTCAGATCTTACCTTTACTGAACATGCAAATAAGGTGGTATCTGATTGTAAACGTCTAACCGGCTTTGTGCTACGCAACTTTTACACTCCAGAAGCCAGATTAGCCATATATAAGATATGCATTCGCCCCAAACTTGAATACTGTGCCCACTTATACAGTAGCTTCAAGTCGGCAGACAGAAAAAAGGTTGAAAGTGTCCAAAGATTCCTTACGAAACGCATATTAGGCTATGGTCAGCAAATAGAATACCTTGACAGATGTATTCGACTGGACTTAGAGCCCTTATGGTTAAGGAGAGTGAAGTGCAATTTATTTCTCTTATTCAAAGTTATAAGAAAGCACTGTAACAGTAACTCGTCCATAACCTGGGCTAATCCTAAATCGTATGGACTACGCAACCACAACTACCTTCTCAAGGTTAACACCCATAAACTCACCACTAGAGCTAACTTCTTCACCATTAAATATTGCAAACTTTGGAACCAACTACCCTCTGAGATAAGATCCTGTGAAAGGCCTGACAGTTTCAAAAGGAGCCTAGAAAAACATATAAACATGTCCACCCTAGCCCGCCTCAAAGATCTCAACTGCTGGTAGAGTGGAGAGACAATGGCTTTTCAATATTTAACTACGGAAAGTACACTAGTCCCAATACCAATATAATAACACTTAGTAATTATGTAGGTTCAATACTTGAAATTCGATTGTCATTAAAATACTTAAAATGATTAAAATAGCTATGCGGCAAGTGTTCTCTTGCTTTACCGCTTTTATTTCCCTTATAACACTCAGTTATTGAGCCTAATGTATTCTTTGATAATACGAATTATGACACTGACTATGCTCTTATTATACATAGATTGATTTACTTTACGACTACCTGTAGTACTAACTACCCTTCTGTAGTATTGTTAAACAAATGCTGAAATTTTGTTGGTTCTGTTAATATCTTTTTATAATATGTTTAGACACGTTACTTTGCAATGTCAGATGTCTACTATATACAAGACTGTCATGATAATTTAGTACACTAAGTCCTGCCAACCGACCTTACCTTCAGTTCATACTACCTACATTGATCCCTAACTATATTGTTCTGCTGAATCTTGCTTCACTATTCACAAAACCTATTCTTTTTATTCTTTAAGGTTCTAACTTCTTGTAAAGTAATCTGTTCATTAGGACGCATGCATACATATATAATGTTCATAAAGATGTACGCGGAGACCTATTGGAAGCACTCATTAAGAAAGCTAGGGAGATGGAATATGAGGTACGAACATGTCTGGTACCAAGCAATATATTTGCGGTAGCCATAATAATCATAGTCTCAGAGCTTAACATCAAAAAAGGAGGGAGGGTGGCGTTAGCTGATCAGTAGATATGGTGGTGGTCACTAAGGTGAATCGCCCCATTCTGCAGGAACAGCAATATGCAAATTAAAGGCTCGAGATATTTCTGATTTTTATGAGGGCTTAGATCTTTATCTTGAAAAAGATAATAATGAACGCCTTGACAGATCATGCTTCTACCTCTAAATATATACTATTCGCCCAGCCTATTGTTGAGATGCGACCATGTGGGATGTGCACAGATTTATGGGGCATCTTATAAACTAACTTGCTGTCCATTGACTGATCTTTAAATACCACTTCACAATGTCTTATCTCATTCATTTTCCAATAACGTCTTTACTTGATCCTCATTTTACAGCTCTTTATGACTTATTATATTCCTACTCTCTGAAGGGTACGGTTGTACATTAAATGCACAAAAAGGTATAAAACAAAAACAACTGGCACAACTGAGGATAAATGTATTAAAACCAAAAGTGGACATCATGATAGTACGAGGTATACGTGTAGCATTATACATTGCAAATGAACGTTGTCAGCCTAGGGAGTTTTCTTTTTTTAATGCATTTATTAATGATACTTGCACTTACCTATTTCATTACAATTTAATGATTCACCTCAGCACTTTTACTTTTCTAAAACAGCTTTCAATCCCTTGTAAACGTTGTACTTACCTCAATTTTGGTTGGTTATCGTATGCCGACAACCACGGGATGAAAACGAAACGAAGTCGATTTTCCCGCTCAACCTGGAGGACAATTGTACAATTCAATAACTATACAGCCTAGTTCAGACAATGTGTATTTATATATATATCAAATATTTAACTGTTGAAACATTATTAACTTGTAGACAATCTACGATTTGATATTATATCATACTTGATCGTGCCTGTAAAAATGGCATGCATTTTCATGTAAATTTATATGTTTATATGAGAATATACATTATTATTATTATTTTTATTATAACTAAGCGTTTCTGAAAACTTCAAGGAACCGCGTGAGTCCGAGCGTAGCAAGAGCTGGGCATTAACGGTTTACGAGACGTGGCTGACAACGAGTTCATTATTTGTGCCGCGGAAACAGTTCACGATCACAGGTTCGAACAACGTCTTATGATAGGTGACTCTTATTTCAGGTGCCTGTCCGGTGACGAATAGTAGAATATTGCACCTGTTGTAAAGGCTACAACTGAGGTTGATGTTTTGGAATATGCTGAAGAGAATTTTAATAAAATTTTGACGTCACGGATGTGTATAATTTACGTAAGAATGTGAGACCGGGTAAGTGATGCAGTTTAAAGTTATTTTGCAAGCCATGCCTTTGAGACCAGATGTTATACGCATAATTAGGCAAAGCGGTCAGGTGGCTGAATATGTAGATTCGAATACAGGGATAACTAACGGAATTTGCTTCACCCTGGATTCACAGGTGCAGTTATATCGGAAATATGGGGAGGTGGTGTGTATTGACTCAACATACAATATCAATAAGGATGGGTAGGTTATACGCGATACGGTTGACAAAACTTAATCAGATATTCTCTGTTTCAGTTAGTGGCAACAGACAATGTGGGTCATAGGAGGCCTGTTTTTTGGCATGGACAAGACGAGAAAGGGCATGTGATGTCGCTTGGATCTTGGAAGAATTCAAAAGAATAATGCAGAATACGTCCATTACAGAAACTTTCATAATGGATTCGGCCAAGTGTGAGATATCCGCCGTGCGTAATAGTCAAATTCAGGCGAAAATCGTCATCTGTGCATTTCATGTATGCCGGGCTTTCATCGGGAAGGTGAGGTGAAGTTAATTAATACTTGATACATTTAGACTCGAAATCCTTTGTACGCAGGTTTCTATATCATCTTGTTAAAGCTGCGACACCTGAAAGGTAAATGCATTGATTACCAACCACTTAGATTTTATCACTATCTTAGCGTCATTCGGACGGTTGATCGCGGGGTATGGAATTATGTCAGGCGTTACTGGGCGCCTAAGAAAGAGACGTGGGCTACTGCATACATGCCGAATACCCCATTACTGTTTAATAGTACCAACAATAGAGTAGAAAGCTCTCACAGTCACCTAAGCCGACATCTCCACAGAAGGGATCCCCTACACGTATGTGTATACAAGACGTATAAGTGGTGTGTACTCGCAGAAAAGCGTCGGAGTTTTGGAGCCATCGTCGAAGTTGTCGGATTCATAAGTACCACGCACTAGAAACAGTTATGCCGATATTACGAAACTCCACTCCTTATGCCGCTAGGTTAATTGCCAAGGACTATAGCCGCAATCGTCGAATGAGCATAGAGTTGTATACTGATGATATGGCTATCATAAATGACGACGTCTACCTGCACCAAGTGGAATATACCAATTCAACTTGTACCTGCAGAACTTTTATGGCACAACAAATACCTTGCCGGCATATGCTGCTGTGTCACACTCAATTCCTGAGTTTACAAGTAAATCAAACTCTTACTAATATTTAAACTAATACTTTTAGTTGACAAAGTAATTCGACTGTATCGCAGATGGTTTTGACGGGATCCGTCACTATCAATTAGTGAGACGTGTGAAAGTTTAGTAAAGAAACCCCGCAGGGCGATACAGCAACTTAGCCGGAAATTGAACAGAAGCTTCGCAGTTATGCAGGATAATTATAGTAATGAAAACACTATCAGTGCACTGCGCGCAAGCCTGAATTACTTTCAGAATTTTCTTGTCTGAAAATGGAAGACGTATATCAATTTTCTGTCAATAACTGAAAATATACTGCCAATGGAGTTGAAGATTGAACGATCAATTCTTGGTTGTTTGCTCAAAATCAACTTCCCCATGTTTCGCGGAGGCATCAATACGACAGTCATCGTCTCATCGGTGGCTGTTCAGAAAGAAGAGTAAAACATCGTCAGAAGTAATACTATGATTTATTATTGTAATATTTGTTCACAGACCTTAGTTCAGTTATAATTTTTATATGTTGGTGTAACAATAAAGAAATCTCAAGCGGCCAATCGGTGTTTTGGCTTTTTCGTCCGTTATAACTAAGCGTTTCTGAAAACTTCAAGGAACAGCGTGGGCCCGAGCGTAGCAAGAGCTGGGCATTAACGGTTTATGAGACGTGGCTGACAGTTTCTGACGATAGAAACAGATCTGGCGGATTCAAACAGTTGGTGAAAGTTTGGATAGTCGCCGTTCATTTTTCCTGGTGCCGGTCAAGTCCTCTTTGAACAAGCAATATCTGGAACTTTTTTGGGATTGGGTCAAGTTCAACAATAACTGGGTCAAAGAAGGGACAGAGTGTCTTGGATGCAAACAGGAAAGTAAGTCATTGTGACTTGTCTGTTAATTGTAACGATGTGTCTGATGTTAAGCATGACATGGTTGATGTTACTGTTTCGCCGTTCAGGGTTAATAGGAACATCAAACTCCCTAAATTTGAACCACGGTGTTTTGATGGGAACCCAGCTGATTATTTACAATTTGTAAAGGAGTTTGAGATAATGTTGGGTAGTTTTCTATTAAGTGATGAATTGAAATTGATGTATTTGATGAGATATTGCACTGGAGATGCTGCAAGAGCTATACAGTGTTGTAAGTTTGTGAAGCCAAAAGAGGGCTACGATGAGGCTATGAGCATATTACGTCAAAGGTTTGGAAGACCTTCAATGATTGTAAGGAACGTATACGAAGCTGTCAAAGGTAATGGCAGACAACTACAAGATGACTCCAAGGCACTTACTGAGTTTTTAGATAATCCTGTGACTTATAAGAATACCTTGATTTCGACGAATTGCATGAGTGACCTCAACTCGAGTTTTATACTAGAAGTAATTGCGAGACGCCTACCTACTCGACTGCAAAGGAAGTGGGTGAAGATAAGCTCCCGTATGGAGGATGAGGGTATCGATCCAAAATTTGATGATATCCTGAAACTGGTAAAAGATAGTGTCAATCAATCTATGAGCAAGTTTGCCAGTATATTGAATCTCACCCCTAGAATAGAGCAGTCTGAGGGTAAAACGCAATCATTGATGACGAAAGGGCCTCAGAGAGGTGGATATCGAGAAGGCACCATGATGTCCAGTAATGCATATAGACCTAGTGAGTGTAACAGGTTTCGTAGTACATCGTCAACAGATAAGTTACAAGATGCATGACAAGCACGGTTGTGTTTTACACGTTTGCAAGAGGTGCATACAAAGGTGAACTGTGAACCAGTAAGCAAGTTCAGTGATAAGCTAAATGTAAACCCCAGGCCTGACTCCAAATTGTGGGACAATAACGGTGCGGTCAGGAAGTCTGTAGTTGCAACTGGTAAGCCATTGTTGAATAGAGTGTCACAGAATAGAGTTGCTGCTTCAGAGTGCAGTTCTGACCCTACAAGTTTACGAGGTATTACTAGTCAGAGTGAAGATATAAAACCTTTAATGATTTGTGAGGAGGAGCCAAAATTGTCTACTTCTGTTATTAAAGAGTTTGGAAATGATGAACTTGACGGTAAATTGAATATTTGTGATAATGATCATGATAGTGCAGATTTGTCTTTGGTTGATCATGATGAAATGGAGGGAATGCCTACTACCGCTAAGTTAAATAAAGGTTCTGTAGAACTTGAACGTGAAGTAGAAATAAATGCAGGTGCAGTTGCAGAAGGCATGCATACTTGTGAGACCGTCAGTGTGATTGATCAGCATGTAGCCCACCTATCATCAGGTGCTAGTCCTAAAGCGGAGCTGATAGTAAAGGACAGCAGTGGTGGTGGTCTTGCAGGTAGACAAATTTCTGAAAGTCGAGCAACAACAGCTTTTGATCCACCGCTAACTTCATCAACTGATATCAATCAGTCGTCGTTGGTGCTGTCATCCACAATGAAAAAGACGCCCATCAACTCAAGTATCTTGTCCAATGACTATGCTAGTATCAGTTCGTTTACAAGGACGAATATCAATGGTCAGTTTAGTGAGGATAAGCCAAGTGTAAACGAGAGAGTAATTGTTAAATTGACTTGCACGAATAAAGGCATTTCTACTTTCAAGTTACTATTTGAATGTTATTATCTTTGGTGTAAATTACTCTGTTTCTACGCTTGGTTGACCAGATACGTCGTATGTTTGTTCGTCATCTATATTCTACGATACAATGACATGAGCGAGTTGCCGTTCAGATTTGAAGATATAGCTGATAGAAGGAAGTTAGCAAATGAACTCTGCGACGATTTTCCAACCTAGGGCGTCAACCTGAGAAGGGTTGTAGGCGTACTGCTGTAAGTCCTACAATTCTTCAAAGGGTAGCGCATCAATGAGCAGTCCAATGTGCTCGGTGTGTGATTTTGTACATATGTTCATGTTGTATATACTGAATTGATATCATCTGTCATCTAGCTGTTGGTAATTCTGTTTGTGTCCGAACGACTTCCACTTGGATCATCAACCTGAGAAGGAATGTAGGCGTACTGCTGTAAGTCCTACAGTTCTTCAAGGGTAGTTCGTCAAGGCAGAATCCACAACAACTGATGTATTGATTGTACATATGTTTGTGTTAAATAGTTGTGTGAGTTCCAATCAATGTAATTGTTGGTTAATCTTGTTTGTGTCCGGACATTCCACAACTTACAATGGTCAACCTGTGAAGGTTTGTAGGCGTACTGGTGTAAGTCCTGCGATTCTTCAAAGGAATTACATCAGGACATGAACTGCGAGTTTGTGTGTACTGCTTGTATATATGTGTGGTGTGTCAGATCAGTTGGTGTTTTTGGATTCATTGTGTTTACTTGTTGTTTTCGTACCTCGTTGTTATTGCATAATTTTGTTAAAACTTTCGTCGTCATTACTTCTGAAGTTGTGTCCACTCTTCTACATCCATGAATGAATTGATTGATGTTGAAGACAGCAGATGGGGCGTATACGCCGGGGAGGCTAGGCTTTTGCTGAGAATGAAATGCACACGGAGGTAATTGTTAGCTGCGGTCCGACACGCCGGGGAGAAAGAGTGTAAACGACTGAGGCTCGCATGCGTCACCACTACTAGTGTAACAACAGAAGACAAGGGCCAGGCAACAGATCGTTTTATTACGAAAATCAACACGTATTTATACATCTTTCAACTACATTATTATAGACAAGCGCAGTCATCTGATTGGTTGTTTAGGTAGACCAACGCAGGCTTCTGATTGGTTGTTTCGGGATTCCTTGACAAATAGAGTTCTCTCTGCGAATCATATTCTGCCACGTTAACTTTGCTGTGATTGGTTGTTGACTCAGGCTTGTTCATATTTTCTCACGGCCCATATTAGTGACCTAGACCTTAACGTAGATTAGTGCCAACCAATCGGCTAGCAGCCTGCTCTCACCACACTAGAACTGAGGCAGAATGAGTGACAAGCGATTGCAGTGGTAATTGGTAGCGAGTAGATAAGAGGATGTGCCTAGAGTATCGTGAGGTGGTGCCATGGTCACTTTGCATTCTGCAAGAGTCATTCTAGCAAGTGGCGATTGTGTTGCAAGATGTCAAGAGGAGGTCTCTGTCTGGAGGCGCAGGTCGTCATTGATGTGTGAGATTGTGCTGTGGGTATGCTTGTGGTGTGTTGGCTTTTCTGTTTGTTTTCCATTTCAGCTCTGTCCGTGTGACCCAGGTTCTCGCAATGGCATCCAAGTCAACGTGCATTGGTCGTGAAGGAAAAAGGGTTGGATCCCTTTTTTGCCGGGGAGTGTCAATGGAGTTGAAGATTGAACGATCAATTCTTGGTTGTTTGCTCAAAATCAACTTCCCCATGTTTCGCGGAGGCATCAATACGACAGTCATCGTCTCATCGGTGGCTGTTCAGAAAGAAGAGTGAAACATCGTCAGAAGTAATACTATGATTTATTATTGTAATATTTGTTCACAGACCTTAGTTCAGTTATAATTTTTATATGTTGGTGTAACAATAAAGAAATCTCAAGCGGCCAATCGGTGTTTTGGCTTTTTCGTCCGTTATAACTAAGCGTTTCTGAAAACTTCAAGGAACAGCGTGGGCCCGAGCGTAGCAAGAGCTGGGCATTAACGGTTTATGAGACGTGATTGACATATACTCTAACTTTTAAACTGTACATGCTTTCTGTTTTACGTTTTCATATGACAAATATTTAAGTCCTTTGCGAATATAGTAGATAGTATTTTGTGGATCGGATGTAGATATGAGTACTAGACGGAATTTTCAGTACTGACTATGATATGTAATACAGTAAGGCAAACGTTTTTTCTTATAATTGCGCAATGAAAAGATGAGTTTTGGTAATTAGCATGGTATTTAATATGTAGGTAATGTTATTACAAGCATAACTCTGTAACGTGTCAAGTCTTGTGTATCGCTGAATCAGTAACATAAACAACAATTGTAGCGTTATCCAGTCAGTAAAATTTCGACGTTTGGTGCCACAAACTTTGCGGAAGTTAGATGAAACTAAAGGCTGCTTCCAGACGATGCGTACAACGGCATCTTAGGCAATGTCTACGAAGACAAAAATAAGATAATCAGAAGACACGTTAAAATGCATAGGTAAATAAGCCAGGCACTGTTTTGGAATGGAGGAGATTACTAGGATTATTACAAAGTCTTCCACTGATTTCATTTCTTTCGATTCCTACCATTTCTTGCGTCAGAGTTACTTACTTATAGTTCACTGTTACTTCTTCGTTGCACCCTATATATACAACGCAAGAAATTGAGAAAATGAGTGCAATACTTAAGATACGGCAATAATAAAGGTATAAGCAGATTAACACAGCAGCGAGGTGCAACAGTAACAATATTTTGTTTTCTTCCAAAACAGTACTAATGTTACATTGTTGAATTTGCAGCATCTCGTACATTATTGCATCTAATTTTATGAATTAATATTCGAAGCACTTGTAAAGATTACATTACAGGATTGCTAAGGACACTTCAAATTTGGTATTAGTCCACTTATTTAGTTTACCACATTCCATGCACCACACAAAGGTAGAGAGATAAAACTAAATGGAAGTTTTACGAGTGAAATTTTGGGGGAGAGTAAATAGTGACATGGAAAAACATGAGTTGAATAGATACGTGAGATTATACAGAGTGAATGCATCTGTGCCAGTGACAAAGATTTGCAGTTACATATCTAGTAGGTTTCTAGCTGACTGTCAACGATTTTATAAAGCAATAGCAGTTTTTCATTCGACCGACCCAAACACATTCTGAACCTTATCATGTGATGACTAACATTATCCCTCGAGGAAGGCGATGGCTTGGTATGCCAGCACGTGTTCTAGCCATCTCAACCTATTCAGCTTCCCTACCTTGAATACTGATGTATCCTCCCCCAACTAAAAATTTATGCATAACCTCAACAGCAATCGCCATATTATACTGCTTTACTCATGAGATAGAACACAGACACCTATAATCAAACACCGGTATTCTTTTCATATTTTCCAGCATCAGAGGTTACTTCTCATAGTCTAGATGGACAATATCGTCAGCAAACTGTAAGTTGATGAGACTATTCCCTGATAAGTCTCTTAAGTCAATTGCAGACCATTCTACTAATATATGTGTGATTGGATTGAAATGATGTAAGGATGACAGTTTAAGAATTCGGTCTTGTGTTACATCTGGCTCGGAAATGTATTTGCTCGAATAATTCGCAAATAGTAATCACTGAATAGAAGACATTCTTTGGACTTTATAAATAAATAAATAAATTTATTCTCATAGTACAGTACATGAGGGACGCCAGTTTACAGGCATCATCAAATTGTTACAGAAATAGAACCATATTATTCAGTCACATTTTACAATCGATAGCAAAATATGTTTTACATGTACACTGGAGATTATACATACACTTGATAAATGTTAATCCCAATAGTATAAAACATCCTTTTCACTTATGTACAATCATTTCTGTGCATAGTTGGAAAAATCCGCTAGATTGTCAGTGAGTGCAACACATCAGAAATTACAGAAGTATTGTCTTCGCATTAACAAAAAAACCAGGTCTTTGGTGGATGGGTTATAAGTGCCTGGGAAAAAAATAAAGCTTGAAGTCAATTTTCATACATAATTTTGTTGTGTACAGAATCCTTGAATTATTGTTCATTGATGTGTTATTTTGAAATCAGTGATTTGTTTATCTCATTTGATCTGCAATGTCATTGTTGGGAGTAAAATACATAAGCTTTAGACGCATTAATTAATGGATTTCTACTGCTTGTGGGTATTTACTTCTCGTGAGGAAGGTTTTTGAATTTTAGTTGTTCCGACAGGAGTTGTGGATATTAACTGCTCAGCAACATTACGGATATAAGTTCATCACATTATCTTAGGAAAGTTGGGTTGTAGTTGGTGAGGCATATATGATGTCCGACGAGCGTACATCTGTCCATGTGATGTTGTGGTGAGTTATATCTTTTTCATGTTGTCGGTTTATGTCCATTTTATTCCACTTATTGTGTTGGGTAGAAGTTTTACAAACGAAACTTCTTGTCTGTTTGAGGGTAAGTATCTTAATCGTTAATGTTTTATCTAAAATTATAAATATAGGCAAAAACAACAGGTGTAGTATTTGAGCTTATACATTAAATGGACCTATAATTTCGGAGGCTCTCAGATAGGAACTAGGACTACTGTCGTTTGCAAACTCATGTAGTTTGTCGTTAAGCACTTTTTTGAATGAGGCCAATGTACCTGCTTGACGCATTTCCATTGGTAGTTTATTCCATATCTGTGCATACCTAATCAAATAAAACTTTTGCCTGGTAGCTGTTTTACATTGTTCGATAGCTACTGTACCCTTAGTGTGTCTTAGTTTGTAGCCACTGTCATCTGAAAGTCGAATGCCATTAGTAGAGGTAAAAACTAAGTGGTTTAGAAGCTTATAGTAAAGTGTTAAGTTTAGTCTCAGGCGTCTTAGCCATAGTGTTTCTAATCCTAGGGTGTCACATCTAGTGGAGTAGTTCGCACCATTTTCGGTTCCGAGTAATTTTGACGTGAAGTACCTCTGCACTCCCTCGACTTTCAATTTGTCCTCTATGCGTATACTACTATACATGAATGAACAGTAATCAAATAAAGGACGCACACAAACCTTGTACAACAGAATTCTGGACTCATTTCTGTAAAAGTTCCTGAGTAGAAAGCCGATAAGTCTGCGTGACTTTGACACTTGTTTGGAGATATGTTCAGAAAATGATAAGTCATGTGAGTATTTCAGTCCTAGGTCCAATACAGATTCCAGTCGTAAGAGTGCATGGCCTTGAATTGTCAGGTCAAGTTCTAAATTGTTGCAACCTATGCAGAGCCAGCCACATTTGTCGACATTAAACTGGAGTTGCCAGGTGTCACACCATCTATCCATTTTTTCTAATTCTTGCTGTATGGCGTTTACTGTTATTCCGAGATCTGTGTTCTTGCATTTATAGGTCACTTTTAAGTCATCTGCATATAGTATTGGTTTACCAACACTAAAGCATTCACAGATACTGTTTATATATATTATGAATAGGAGTGGGCCTAATACACTTCCCTGGATTACACCACTACTTACTGGTTTAGGCCTTGAGATTATCGAGCCAACTTTTGTTATCTGATTCCTGTCACAGAGAAATGATTTTATCCAGCTCAGGAGAGGGTCACATATCCCTAGTGAGCATAACCTGCTGACTAGCAGATTATGGGGGACTCTATCGAAGGCTTTTGTTATATCGAAATATAGCACAATTACTAGTTCTCTGTTGTCCCTGCTTCGTGTAACTTCATTGAAAAAGTCTATGTGACAGGTCGCACATGATCTCTTTTTGAGGAATCCGTGTTGTGATGGGTTGATAAGTTCATGTTCTAGTAAGTTGTCTGACACTTGGTCTTTAACCACTTTCTCCATTATTCGTGATATTACCGGTGTTATATTAATAGGTCTATAGTTGCATGCACTGGTTTTGGCCCCTGCTTTGTGCTTAGGTAATATGTATGTGGTTTTCCACACTTCAGGATAAGTTCCAGTTTCCAGTGACAGAGTAAATATTCTAAGTAACAAGACTACCATTTCCGTGCTACCATTTTTGTATATGACAGATGGTATGTCGTCTGTTCCAGTACTGCCATTTGACTTCAATGTCTTAATCGCTGAGTCTATATTTTGTATATTAAAATCTATTTCTCCTAATTTGTGGTTACTTTTGCAGGTCATTTGGAAATTTGGGGTCGGGTGCACTCTGGTGTCATTGCAAAACCACTCACTGAGGAGTTCACTTATACCTGGGGATCGTTGTATATTACACCCCTATGTTCCAAGATGCTTACATTATTGTCTTTACTGCTTTTTAGACGTTTTTGCAATATCCTACAAAGTTCCTGAGTTTTGGTGTTACCCATTAGCGCTTTATTTTCCTCATGTTGTGACTTCATTTTGTGTTTCTCTTCAAGCAGTTTAAGAGTTTCATGTATTTGGTTTAACGCATTAAATTCCTTAAATACATGGTATTTCCTTTCAATTTCTTTAGTTTTAGTCGCGTTTTCCGGTCAATAAATGGAGTTGGTGTCTTTAGGGCAGATTTTAGGGGCGCGATTGTGTCTCTTGCTGAGCCAACTGTTTTGTAGAAAATCTCAAGTGATACTTCTAAGTTATTGTTGATGAAGTATTCTTCCCAGTCAGAACTTCTCAACAGATCTGATAGGAATTCCCAATCAGCATTCTTATAGTCCCTATATTGATAGCGCACCGGGGAATTTTTAGGTGTGTATTTAGTTGTTAGTCGGAGGGGTAGCGTGCAGTACAATATGTTGTGATCACTGTTATCGAGTTTATTTCCCACCTCTATCGAGATGGGCTCTATGTTATGACAGAGGATTAAGTCAAGAGTATTTTGGTTCCTTGTAGGGAGGCGCACGCACTGCTTCCATCCTCCTATGTCTATAGCTTGTAGTAGCTCTTCATGGATTCTTGGTCCTGTACAGGTATCCCAGTTTACTCCAGGTAAGTTGAAATCTCCACATACTACTTTGTAGTCGAAGTCCAGCGTGGCTACATGCTCTAGTATTTCTGCAATAGTTATATCAGTCATTTCAGGGCTATTGGGGGGTCTGTATATACATCCCACGAGAATTTTACTTTCGTTTGTGTGGATGCTTATCCACTTAGATTCTGGGAGTTTGTCAGTATTTGGGTTATTGAAAGTATTGGAGTTAGTGGATTTATAGGCATATATTAAGCAACCGCCTCCTCTTTTGTCAACTCTATCGTTCCTATAGATGTCGTAGTTGTCTATTACCAGCTTTGTGTCAGGTATATCAGTAGTAAGCCAGGTTTCAGTCACCATTATTAGTGTTGGCCGTTCTATGTATGCCAGGCAGCGAAGCGTTGTTATTTTATTAAGGAGAGATCTAGCATTCAGGAGCATAATTGTTAGTAAACCAGAGTTATTGGAGGAGAGGTTAACATGGTTACTTGTCACTATCCCTACGTTATGTTTGGAGGGGCTCTGAGGTGAGACAGAGTCAGTGTGTGTACTATTTCCTGGATGAACTGTGCAGCGAGTGGGGCTATTGTTTGCTGCAGCCGAAAATAATCCTGTTGCATATTTTGACTATTAGCATCCATGGGTCGGCATCTGCGTTGATCTACTGGTGATATATGGTCTGCCCTGCAAATTTGCTGGACCTAGGTACCCTGTGTTAAGATTACCCTGGTAGTTGTACCTCATGGGGCTTTCATAGCCATATGCATATTGGCTCACGTCACGTGTGTGAGTGAAGTTATTGAGGGGATCAAGTGTCGACCTGTTCTCATTAAGTTGATGAGGTTTAACATAGATAGTGCGAGAGTTGGACGAGAATTTTCGTTAATATGGTGCCTATATGAGTCCCGTTTAGTGCCCCATATATCCTGAGGATCCATTCTACGTTGCATTCCCAAGTTATGTGCGTTGTTAGGCATGTTACTTCTAGTTCGGGAAGGGGTATTCCTTCTCACATGCTGCGTGACGTCTTTGGGAATGTGCTTCGTTACCCATGCTTTGTCATTTTTTAGACTGACACGCTGCTTATTAGACTTATTACGAGGGAGGTATGTCGAAGTCTGGGGTGGGACTCTGGGTTTTGTGGTCTTTTTTGCGGTTTCTACTGAGGGACTCTCTGGCTTGGATCCAGATTGAGTGTGGTCTGCCAGTAGTTTCTGGTCAGCCATAGTTTGTGCGTCTATGTCAACCTCATGTAGGTCAGCAGGTTTTCGAGATGTGCTCTCGTGCACTCTAAGACTGCACCCAGTGGCACTGCTCTTACTGAGTTTTGGGTCGCTCTTACTTGCCGTTTTTTCTCCTAACACTATACACGTGACTTGCTGTGCTTCAGTGTCCGTCGACACTTTAGCACTGATACCAGATGTATTTCTCAGTGTTGTCAACTTTGTATCGAAGGAGTTCTTGGTTGCTTGCCTTTGGTTTGGTGTTTTATCCGAGACTACTTTAATAGTCTTGAATTTAGTGGCAGTAGCCAGAAGATCTTCGGCCATCTTAAATCGTTCAGCTGTTATGTAGCTGTCGAACCTAAAGAGTATAGGACAAGGATGCTTTAGGTCTTTTTTGCTTAGGCGAATGCACTGACAAGGTGCATTCAAGAGATTTGCAGCCTTCAGCAATGAGTGCTGGACTGACTTTATGGGCTCGCTATCCGGTACATTATACACTATTGCGTTTTGTTTTGAAGCCAGCCTTTAACAACTTCGCTGGATAGAAAGTCGATGGCGTTTTCTAACTCCTTCGCATTTTCTGAGTCAGTATGAGTCATTCTAGAGGTCATATTAAAAAGCTTTAGGATTGTAGGATCCTGCATTTCTTTTTTCATACGTGAGATAGTTTCGGGTATACATTCTAGTGAACTTAATTTCGTTTTTAATTCATCTATCTGTAGCTGCATCTCTTTAATTACGCACGTTAAGTAAGAGAGCTCTACTTTTTCAGACAGAACATCTTCCACCTGTATTACAGGGGTCAGAGTTATGTTCGAGGCTTTTATGTTGGGTGAACTACTAATAATATGGGGAGGTAATGTGTTATTAGACGAGCATGTGCTATTTTCTAAATTACTGGTGTTCACACGAACACGCTTTATAGAATTTTGAACCATCGTTATTAAAGATCAAATATTAGTAACCAATGAATGATTATAAGCGAAAACACGTGTCAATCTAGTTGAAGATTGAACGATCAATTCTTGGTTGTTTGCTCAAAATCAACTTCCCCAATTTTCGCGGAGGCATCAATACGACAGTCATCGTCTCATCGGTCGCTGTTCAGAAAGAAGTCAGAAGACAACCATCAGAAACATAATTTCAATTATTAGTTTTATATGTTGGTGTAACAATAAAGAATTCTCAAGCGGCCAGTCGGTGTTTTGGTTTTTTCGTCCGTTATTACTAAGCGTTTCTGAAAACTTCAAGGAACAGCGTGGGCCCGAGCGTAGCAAGAGCTGGGCATTAACGGTTTATGAGACGTGGCTGACAGTTTCTGACGATAGAAACAGATCTGGCGGATTCAAACAGTTGGTGAAAGTTTGGATAGTCGTCGTTCATTTTTCCTGGTGCCGGTCAAGTCCTCTTTGAACAAGCAATATCTGGAACTTTTTTGGGATTGGGTCAAGTTCAACAATGCCTGGGTCAAAGAAGGGACAGAGTGTCTTGGATGCAAACAGGAAAGTAAGTCATTGTGACTTGTCTGTTAATTGTAACGATGTGTCTGATGTTAAGCATGACATGGTTGATGTTACTGTTTCGCCGTTCAGGGATAATAATAATGTATATTCTCACATAAACATATAAATTTACATGAAAATGCTTGCCATTTTTACAGTCACGATCAAGTATGATATAATATCAAATGGTAGATTGTCTACAAGTTAATAATGTTTCAACAGTTAAATATTTGATATATATATAAATACACATTGTCTGAACTAGGCTGTATAGTTATTGAATTGTACAATTGTCCTCCAGGTTGAGCGGGAAAGTCGACTTCGTTTCGTTTTCATCCCGTGGTTGTCGGCATACGATAACCAACCAAAATTGAGGTAAGTACAACGTTTACAAGGGATTGAAAGCTGTTTTAGAAAAGAAAAGTGCTGAGGTGAATCATTAAATTGTAATGAAATAAGTAGGTGCAAGTATCATTAATAAATGCATTAAAAAAAGAAAACTCCCTAGGCTGACAACGTTCATTTGCAATGTATAATGCTACACGTGTACCTCGTACTATCATGATGTCCACTTTTTGTTTTAATACATTTATCCTCAGTTGTGCCAGTTGTTTTTGTTTTATACCTTTTTGTGCATTTAATGTACAACCGTACCCTTCAGAGAGTAGGAATATAATAAGTCATAAAGAGCTGAAAAATGTTAGGTTTAATGGGATATAATGAGGATCAAGTAAAGACGTTATTGGAAAATGAATGAGATAAGACATTGTGAAGTGGTATTTAAAGATCAGTCAATGGACAGCAAGTTAGTTTAAAAGATACTGTCAGTCTCGTCTCATAAACCGTTAATGCCCAGCTCTCGCTACGCTCGGGCCCACGCTGTTCCTTTGAGTTTCAGAAATGCTTAGTAATAACGGAGGAATAAACCAAAACATCGATCTGCTGCTTGTTATTTCTTTATTGTTACACCAACATATAAAAGGAATAAACGAACTAAGGTCTGTGAACAAATATTACAATAATAAATCATAGTATTACTTCTGACGATGTTTCACTCTTCTTTCTGAACAGCCACCGATGAGACGATGACTGTCGTATTGATGCCTCCGCGAAACATGGGGAAGTTGATTTTGAGCAAACAACCAAGAATTGATCGTTCAATCTTCAACTCCATTGACACTCCCCGGCAAAAAAGGGATCCAACCCTTTTTTCCTTCACGACCAATGCACGTTGACTTGGATGCCATTGCGAGAACCTGGGTCACACGGACAGAGCTGAAATGGAAAACAAACAGAAAAGCCAACACACCACAAGCATACCCACAGCACAATCTCACACATCAATGACGACCTGCGCCTCCAGACAGAGACCTCCTCTTGACATCTTGCAACACAATCGCCACTTGCTAGAATGACTCTTGCAGAATGCAAAGTGACCATGGCACCACCTCACGATACTCTACGCACATCCTCTTATCTACTCACCATCAATTACCACTGCAATCGCTTGTCACTCATTCTGCCTCAGTTCTAGTAGTGGTGGCGCATGCGAGCCTCAGTCGTTTACACTCTTTCTCCCCGGCGTGTCGGACCGCAGCTAACAATTATCTCCGTGTGCATTTCATTCTCAGCAATAGCCTAGCCTCCCCGGCGTATACGCCCCATCTGCTGTCCTTAAAATCAATCAATTCATTCATGGATGTAGAAGAGTGGACACAACATTGGAAGTAATCACGACGAAAATTTTAACAAAATTATGCAATAAAAACGAGGTACGAAAACAACAAGTAAACACAATGAATTCAAAAACACCAATTGATATGACACACCACACGTATATACAAACAGTACACACAAATTTGCAGTTCATGTCCTGATGTAATTCCTTTGAAGAATCGCAGGACTTACACCAGTACGCCTACAAACCTTCACAGGTTGACCATTGTAAGTTGTGGAATGTCCGGACACAAACAAGATTAACCAACAATTACATTGATTGGAACTCACACAATTATTTAACACAAACATATGTACAATCACTACATCAAAAAAGTGGATTCCGGCATGACAAACTACCCTTGAAGAACTGTAGGACTTACAGCAGTACGCCTACATTCCTTCTCAGGTTGATGATCCAAGTGGAAGTCGTCCGGACACAAACAGAATTACCAACAGCTAGATGACAGATGATATCAATTCAGTATATACAACATGAACATATGTACAAAATCACACACCGAGCACATTGGACTGCTCATTGATGCGCTACCCTTTGAAGAATTGTAGGACTTACAGCAGTACGCCTACAACCCTTCTCAGGTTGACGCCCTAGGTTGGAAAATCGTCGCAGAGTTCATTTGCTGACCTCCTTCTATCAGCTATATCTTCAAATCTGAACGGCAACACGCCCATGTCATTGTATCGTAGAATATAGATGACGAACAAACATACGACATATCTCATCAACCAAGTATAGAAACAGAGTAATTTACACCAAAGATAATAACATTCAAATAGTAACTTGAAACTAGAAATGCCTTTATTCGTGCAAGTCAATTTAACAATTACTCTCTCCTTTACACTTGGCTTATCCACACTAAACTGACCATTGATATTCGTCCTTGCAAACGAACTGATACTAGCATAGTCATTGGACAAGATACTTGAGTTGATGGGCGTCTTTTTCATTGTGGATGACAGCACCAACGACGACTGATTGATATCAGTTGATGAAGTTAGCGGTGGATCAAAAGCTGTTGTTGCTCGACTTTCAGAAATTTGTCTACCTGCAAGACCACCACCACTGCTGTCCTTTACTATCAGCTCCGCTTTAGGACTAGCACCTGATGATAGGTGGGCTACATGCTGATCAATCACACTGACGGTCTCACAAGTATGCATGCCTTCTGCAACTGCACCTGCATTTATTTCTACTTCACGTTCAAGTTCTACAGAACCTTTATTTAACTTAGCGGTAATAGGCATATCCCTCCATTTCATCATGATCAACCAAAGACAAATCTGCACTATCATGATCATTATCACAAATATTCAATTTACCGTCAAGTTCATCATTTCCAAACTCTTTAATAACAGAAGTAGACAATTTTGGTTCCTCCTCACAATTCATTAAAGGTTTTATATCTTCACTCTGACTAGTAATACCTCGTAAACTTGTGGAGTCAGAACTGCACTCTGAAGCAGTAACTCTATTCTGTGACACTCTATTCAACAATGGCTTACCAGTTGCAACTACAGACTTCCTGACCGCACCGTTATCGTCACACAATTCGGAGTCAGGCCTGGAGTTTACATTCAGCTTATCACTGAACTTGCTCACTGGTTCACAGTTCACCTTTGTATGCACCTCTTGCAAACGTGTAAAACACAACCGTGCTTGTCTTGCATCTTGTAACTTATCTGTTGACGATGTACTACGAAACCTGTTACACTCACTAGGTCTATATGCATTACTGGACATCATGGTGCCTTCTCGATATCCACCTCTCTGAGGCCCTTTCGTCATCAATGATTGCATTTTACCCTCAGACTGCTCTATTCTAGGGGTGAGATCTAATAGACTGGCGAACTTGCTCATAGATTCATTGACACTAGTATTTACCAGTTTCAGGATATCATCAAATTTTGGATCGATACCCTCATCCTCCATACGGGAGCTCATCTTCACCCACTTCCTTTGCAGTCGAGTAGGTAGACGTCCTGCTATTACTTCTAGTATAAAACTCGAGTTGAGGTCACTCATTCGATTCATCGAAATCATTCCATTCTTGTAAATTAGCAAATTATCTAAAAACTCAGTGAGTGCCTTGGAGTCATCCTGTAATTGACCACAATTACCCTTAACAGCCTCGAACAAATTACCTGCAATCATCGAAGGTCTTCCAAACCTTTGACGTAATATGCTCATAGCCTCATCGTAGCCCTCTTTTGGCTTCAAAAACTTACAACACTGTATAGCTCTTGAAGCATCTCCAGTGCAATATCTCATCAAATACATTAACTTCAATTCATCATTTAATAAAAAACCACTCAACATGATCTCAAACTCCTTTACAAATTGTAAATAATCAGCTGGGTTTCCATCAAAACACCGTGGTTCAAATTTAGGGAGTTTGATGTTCCTATTATCCCTGAACGGCGAAACAGTAACATCAACCATATCATACTTAACATCAGACACATCGTTACAATTAACAGACAAGTCGCCATGACTTACTTTCCTGTTTGCATCCAAGACACTCTGTCCCTTCTTTGACCCAGGCATTGTTGAACTTGACCCAATCCCAAAAATGTTCCAGATATTGCTTGTTCAAAGAGGACTTGACCGGCACCAGGAAAAATGAACGGCGACTATCCAAACTTTCACCAACTGTTTGAATCCGCCAGATCTGTTTCTATCGTCAGAAACTGTCAGCCACGTCTCATAAACCGTTAATGCCCAGCTCTCGCTACGCTCGGGCCCACGCTGTTCCTTTGAGTTTCAGAAACGCCTAGTTATAACGGACGAAAAAACCAAAACACCGATCTGCTGCTTGTTATTTCTTTATTGTTACACCAACATATAAAAGGAATAAAAGAACTAAGGTCTGTGAACAAATATTACAATGATAAATCATAAGATTACTTCTGACGATGTTTCACTCTTCTTTCTGAACAGCGACCGATGAGACGATGACTGTCGTATTGATGCCTCCGCGAAAATTGGGGAAGTTGATTTGGAGCAAACAACCAAGAATTGATCGTTCAATCTTCAACTCCATTGACAGTTGCCCATAAATCTGTGCACATCCCACATGGTCGCATCTCAACAATAGGCTGGGCGAATAGTATACATTTAAAGGTAGAAGCATGATCTGTCAAGGCGTTCATTATTATCTTTTTCAAGATAAAGATCTAAGCCCTCATAAAAATCAGAAATATCTCGAGCCTTTAATTTGTATATTGCTGTTCCTGCAGAATGGGGCGATTCACCTTAAGGAAACCCACCATATCTACTGATCAACTAACGCCACCCTCCCTCCTTTAATAGGAACATCAAACTCCCTAAATTTGAACCACGGTGTTTTGATGGAAACCCAGCTGATTATTTACAATTTGTAAAGGAGTTTGAGATAATGTTGAGTAGTTTTCTATTAAGTGATGAATTGAAATTGATGTATTTGATGAGATATTGCACTGGAGATGCTGCAAGAGCTATACAGTGTTGTAAGTTTGTGAAGCCAAAAGAGGGCTACGATGAGGCTATGAGCATATTACGTCAAAGGTTTGGAAGACCTTCAATGATTGTAAGGAACGTATACGAAGCTGTCAAAGGTAATGGCAGACAACTACAAGATGACTCCAAGGCACTTACTGAGTTTTTAGATAATCCTGTGACTTATAAGAATACCTTGATTTCGACGAATTGCATGAGTGACCTCAACTCGAGTTTTACACTAGAAGTAATTGCGAGACGCCTACCTACTCGACTGCAAAGGAAGTGGGTGAAGATGAGCTCCCGTATGGAGGATGAGGGTATCGATCCAAAATTTGATGATATCCTGAAACTGGTAAAAGATAGTGTCAATCAATCGATGAGCAAGTTTGCCAGTATATTGAATCTCACCCCTAGAATAGAGCAGTCTGAGGGTAAAACGCAATCATTGATGACGAAAGGGCCTCAGAGAGGTGGATATCGAGAAGGCACCATGATGTCCAGTAATGCATATAGACCTAGTGAGTGTAACAGGTTTCGTAGTACATCGTCAACAGATAAGTTACAAGATGCAAGACAAGCACGGTTGTGTTTTACACGTTTGCAAGAGGTGCATACAAAGGTGAACTGTGAACCAGTGAGCAAGTTCAGTGATAAGCTAAATGTAAACTCCAGGCCTGACTCCGAATTGTGTGACGATAACGGTGCGGTCAGGAAGTCTGTAGTTGCAACTGGTAAGCCATTGTTGAATAGAGTGTCACAGAATAGAGTTGCTGCTTCAGAGTGCAGTTCTGACCCTACAAGTTTACGAGGTATTACTAGTCAGAGTGAAGATATAAAACCTTTAATGATTTGTGAGGAGGAGCCAAAATTGTCTACTTCTGTTATTAAAGAGTTTGGAAATGATGAACTTGACGGTAAATTGAATATTTGTGATAATGATCATGATAGTGCAGATTTGTCTTTGGTTGATCATGATGAAATGGAGGGATATGCCTATTACCGCTAAGTTAAATAAAGGTTCTGTAGAACTTGAACGTGAAGTAGAAATAAATGCAGGTGCAGTTGCAGAAGGCATGCATACTTGTGAGACCGTCAGTGTGATTGATCAGCATGTAGCCCACCTATCATCAGGTGCTAGTCCTAAAGCGGAGCTGATAGTAAAGGACAGCAGTGGTGGTGGTCTTGCAGGTAGACAAATTTCTGAAAGTCGAGCAACAACAGCTTTTGATCCACCGCTAACTTCATCAACTGATATCAATCAGTCGTCGTTGGTGCTGTCATCCACAATGAAAAAGACGCCCATCAACTCAAGTATCTTGTCCAATGACTATGCTAGTATCAGTTCGTTTGCAAGGACGAATATCAATGGTCAGTTTAGTGTGGATAAGCCAAGTGTAAAGGAGAGAGTAATTGTTAAATTGACTTGCACGAATAAAGGCATTTCTAGTTTCAAGTTACTATTTGAATGTTATTATCTTTGGTGTAAATTACTCTGTTTCTATACTTGGTTGATGAGATATGTCGTATGTTTGTTCGTCATCTATATTCTACGATACAATGACATGGGCGTGTTGCCGTTCAGATTTGAAGATATAGCTGATAGAAGGAAGTTAGCAAATGAACTCTGCGACGATTTTCCAACCTAGGGCGTCAACCTGAGAAGGGTTGTAGGCGTACTGCTGTAAGTCCTACAATTCTTCAAAGGGTAGCGCATCAATGAGCAGTCCAATGTGCTCGGTGTGTGATTTTGTACATATGTTCATGTTGTATATACTGAATTGATATCATCTGTCATCTAGCTGTTGGTAATTCTGTTTGTGTCCGGACGACTTCCACTTGGATCATCAACCTGAGAAGGAATGTAGGCGTACTGCTGTAAGTCCTACAGTTCTTCAAGGGTAGTTTGTCATGCCGGAATCCACTTTTTTGATGTAGTGATTGTACATATGTTTGTGTTAAATAATTGTGTGAGTTCCAATCAATGTAATTGTTGGTTAATCTTGTTTGTGTCCGGACATTCCACAACTTACAATGGTCAACCTGTGAAGGTTTGTAGGCGTACTGGTGTAAGTCCTGCGATTCTTCAAAGGAATTACATCAGGACATGAACTGCGAGTTTGTGTGTACTGTTTGTATATACGTGTGGTGTGTCATATCAATTGGTGTTTTTGGATTCATTGTGTTTACTTGTTGTTTTCGTACCTCGTTTTTATTGCATAATTTTGTTAAAATTTTCGTCGTGATTACTTCCAATGTTGTGTCCACTCTTCTACATCCATGAATGAATTGATTGATTTTAAGGACAGCAGATGGGGCGTATACGCCGGGGAGGCTAGGCTATTGCTGAGAATGAAATGCACACGGAGATAATTGTTAGCTGCGGTCCGACACGCCGGGGAGAAAGAGTGTAAACGACTGAGGCTCGCATGCGCCACCACTACTAGAACTGAGGCAGAATGAGTGACAAGCGATTGCAGTGGTAATTGGTAGCGAGTAGATAAGAGGATGTGCGTAGAGTATCGTGAGGTGGTGCCATGGTCACTTTGCATTCTGCAAGAGTCATTCCAGCAAGTGGCGATTGTGTTGCAAGATGTCAAGAGGAGGTCTCTGTCTGGAGGCGCAGGTCGTCATTGATGTGTGAGATTGTGCTGTGGGTATGCTTGTGGTGTGTTGGCTTTTCTGTTTGTTTTCCATTTCAGCTCTGTCCGTGTGACCCAGGTTCTCTCAATGGCATCCAAGTCAACGTGCATTGGTCGTGAAGGAAAAAAGGGTTGGATCCCTTTTTTGCCGGGGAGTGTCAATGGAGTTGAAGATTGAACGATCAATTCTTGGTTGTTTGCTCAAAATCAACTTCCCCAATTTTCGCGGAGGCATCAATACGACAGTCATCGTCTCATCGGTCGCTGTTCAGAAAGAAGAGTGAAACATCGTCAGAAGTAATACTATGATTTATCATTGTAATATTTGTTCACAGACCTTAGTTCAGTTATTATTTTTATATGTTGGTGTAACAATAAAGAAATCTCAAGCGGCCAGTCGGTGTTTTGGTTTTTTCGTCCGTTATAACTAAGCGTTTCTGAAAACTTCAAGGAACAGCGTGGGCCCGAGCGTAGCAAGAGCTGGGCATTAACGGTTTATGAGACGTGACAACACGTGCAAAAGCGTCACCTGATTTGAACGTACCGGGCGTTATGAAACTCATAAACTGACGCAATACTTTTGGAGGCAATATAGCGTTTCCTCAATAAAGTGAGAACTGGATATTTTGGCTGCATAAAAGGAGTAAGTGATATCCTGGCAATACCAATGACTACAACAAATCTAGGACTTATGCCCTACAACTTTCACTTTACAGAATACTCCAGCAGATTTTAAATAGGCACTTGACAAATATCAAACTTATACAGGAAGTCAGCAAGATTCAGTGGACCAGTGGAGAATGTTGCTAAAGGCCAAGTGTCAGAAAACTCACTACAGCAAGAATTAGAAAAAATGGATAGATGGTGTGACACCTGGCAACTCCAGTTTAATGTCGACAAATGTGGCTGGCTCTGCATAGGTTGCAACAATTTAGAACTTGACCTGACAATTCAAGGCCATGCACTCTTACGACTGGAATCTGCATTGGACCTAGGACTGAAATACTCACATGACTTATCATTTTCTGAACAAATCTCCAAACAAGTGTCAAAGTCACGCAGACTTATCGGCTTTCTACTCAGGAACTTTTACAGAAATGAGTCCAGAATTCTGTTGTACAAGGTTTGTGTGCGTCCTTTATTTGATTAATGTTCACTCATGTATAGTAGTATATGCATAGAGGACAAATTGAAAGTCGAGGGAGTGCAGAGGTACTTCACGTCAAAATTACTCGGAACAGGAAATGGTGCGAACTACTCCACTAGATGTGACACCCTGGGATTAGAAACACTATGGCTAAGACGCCTGAGACTAAACTTAACACTTTACTATAAGCTTCTAAACCACTTAGTCTTTACCTCTACTAATGGCATTCGACTTTCAGATGACAGTGGCTACAAACTAAGACACACTAAGGGCACAGTGGATATCGAACAATGTAAAACAGCTACCAGGAAAAAGTTTTATCTGATTAGGTATGCACAGATATGGAATAAACCACCAATGGAAATGCGTCAAGCAGGTACATTGGCCTCATTCAAAAAAGTGCTTAACGACAAACTACATGAGTTTGCAAACGACAGTAGTCCTAGTTCCTATCTAAGAGCCTCCGAAATTATAGGCCCATTTAATGTATCATCTCAAATACTACACCTGTTGTTTTTGCCTATATTTATAATTTTAGATAAAACTTTAACGATTAAGATACTTACCCTCAAATAGACAAAAGGTTGCGTTTGTAAAACTTCTACCCAACACAATAAGTGGAATAAAATGGACATAAACCGACAACATGAAAAAGATATAACTCACCCCAACATCACATGGACGGATGTACGCTCGTCGGACATCATATATGCCTCACCAACTACAACCCACCTTTCCTAAGATAATGTGATGAACTTATATCCGTAATGTTGCTGAGCAGTTAATATCCACAACTCCTGTCGGAACAACTAAAATTCAAAAACCTTCCTCACGAGAAGTAAATACCCACAAGCAGTAGAAATCCATTAATTAATGCGTCTAAAGCTTACGTATTTTACTCCCAACAATGACATTGCAGATCAAATGAGATAAACAAATCACTGATTTCAAAATAACACATCAATGAACAATAATTCAAGGATTCTGTACACAACAAAATTATGTATGAAAATTGACTTCAAGCTTTATTTTTTTCCCAGGCACTTATAACCCATCCACCAAAGGCCTGGTTTTTTTGTTAATGCGAAGACAATACTTCTGTAATTTCTGATGTGTTGCACTCACTGACAATCTAGCGGATTTTTCCAACTATGCACAGAAATGATTGTACATAAGTGAAAAGGATGTTTTATACTATTGGGATTAACATTTATCAAGTGTATGTATAATCTCCAGTGTACATGTAAAACATATTTTGCTATCGATTGTAAAATGTGACTGAATAATATGGTTCTATTTCTGTAACAATTTGATGATGCCTGTAAACTGGCGTCCCTCATGTACTGTACTATGAGAATAAATTTACTTATTTAAAAGTACTTTCGGTTTGCATAGGAGTTCTCAATGCGGAATATATTCCTTCAAGTATTTACACAGATTACAACTTCAATTAAATGACTATGACGTGGAAGAAATTCCATTCTTCATCACTTAACTTAATGAAAATAATCATGTTTTTTATTCTAAAAACAGGAGCATTCGTAATTTTTCACTTTAGGTAAATACAGTGACATACAGTCGCACAGTGCAACTCGATGCACAATAGTATATACACAAGTAAAATGAAAAATTATGTCCTCTTTACCTTCTAAACAACTTGTTTTTATTTCGGGATAATAGCTTTCTTTCACGTATGAGACTGAGTTATGTCTATGAAATCGCAATATTACATCAGTTAAATCTTACCCCAAAACCAAGGCCACTTAAAACCCATAGCAACATAGCAACAAGCGTCATTGAGGGGATATGCAATAAAGTCGATCTGTCAATGGAATACTGCAGTGTAGTAATTTTGGAATTCATGTACATGAATATGTTTCGGTGGCAGAAGCTGTTGTTTCCAGTTCATTTGTTGGTAGTTGTTATTGTTGCTAGCTTTATTAGTTACCTAACATGTATAAGTCCGCAAAAACAATGCTTTTCACTTTCATGTTTTTACGTCATGCAACAATCTACGAGCAAACCTGGTAAAGAGAGAGCGATCAGAGTTGATTTTAACAAGGTTTTCCTACCCAACATGTCGGAACACCTTAAAGGACATAAGAAGACAAGAAAAAATCATGTTGTTGTTGAGTACTGACTCTCACACAAAATCATAAAACTGTAGTGTACCTTGGACCATTGAATTTTTGTTTCAACGGAATCACCCACTTTCTGCACTGCTTCATCTTTCGAATTGCGACGCCGCTACAGGTGCTTGGTTCACTCCCTTGCCATCATTCAGCTCACTCTTCGAGCTTACCACCCAATCGAGGTATCAGATAAGTTGTACGACATCTTTATAGGTGACTCTAAAAAATAGCGGCCCAAACCGAAACGACCTTTTAACGCAAAAATGACCTTGACAGGGACAACTTCGGCCAATGAGAAGGCTCAGAAAGAAAGGCGCATAATTGTAAATATCGGTTTATATAAAAGTAGGCAATGGATAAAGGCACACACGGGATGTCGTTATGTGTTATCGCGATGTTGTGTTTGGGTTGTTCGACGTTGTTTTCAGGTGTTTTTCAACTGAAATACATTAAAAATACCATATTTTAACGAAAAACTTTAAAAAAATGGTGGAAAATAGACGCTTTCAGCAGTTTTAGTGAACATGAATCTGTCATCGAATTTCGTTATATCTTTGCATGTGGAATGTTAAAACTCTGTGTAAATTGTTAATTATGTTAAGAAAAACGAAATAAATTAGGCTATTGATGTATATTTTGCGAAATTCTGAAGGGGTGTTTTGAATCTCTGAGGTATGAAAACTTGGTAACATTCAGAACAGTTTACAGCCATAAAGGAGTGTTAGTTGATCCATTCGCAAGATAACAGTTAATAAACAATTTTTTCTTAAAAGTTACTTTGGTTTGGAGTATTTTCGTACTGCTAATTATTTGTTAACGGATGTCTTACTATTGTTGATTTGCAGGTCGCAATTGTAATTTACGGAGTGGTTCACTTTATTTGGAGGCTTTAATGAAGTGCAATTGAAGAATTTCCGCGTTATCGTTGGGATCTTTGTGACACTATAAAATCATTTATCAAAATAAATATCCCTTTAATGTTTTAACGGTGTTCTTTAAAGAATTCACTACTACTTCCCTTTGCCTGTCGAAGGAATAGTGATGTAGCCGGTTTCGGGATGCGTAATGATTTAATTTGAAAGAATGATAATTTGCGCAACATAAGAATACTAGGAAAATTTCCTTCAATAGGATGTACCTATAACACAGTATTTTCGATGTACATAGCCGTCCTACATTTGTTATTATGTATACGTAGTAATTGCAAAACAAACCTAAGCTCAACGTATATTTTTTTCGCAAGCCCTGATGAAAGATAATCTTTTACGCAGCCGGATTGAATGTAACTGAAACATTTCACGGGAGGATTGGTGATGCACTGAGGAAATAATAACGGTTTACGATTATCACGCATTTCACACAAGTATTACTACGTTGCCTATCAACTTCGTTAACTATACAATGTCCTCGCAATGATAATTAAGAGAGATACATGTAGTCGACATAAATGCATATATTTACAAAATAACAACAGTTAAACAGTACATATTCACATTAAAAAAGGGTTTATAACAATTCAGTGGAAAAAATCGCAGTTGTAGTTCTCTATGGCTACATCATAATCAAATTAAAGTCCACTAATCGTTTCATCCACAATATGTGGATATGTTTTCCTCAGGTGATTGTGACACTGGACCCGTCTTTACAGCTTTCAACACCACCTGATCCTTCAGAAGAAACTGGTTATGATCTTTCCATGCAAAGATTGAGATTGTATTCCTTTGACCACCTCATGTCACACTGAGTAATATCTAAGGATATATACATATCAGGTGAATTAGTCTTACCTCAGGTGAACGATTCCTAATCTTAGCAACAATGAATATGTGAACAAGGGAGGGAACAATAGTAGAATCGGTAAGAATAGTCCATATATCCCATAATAAACTTGAAGAACTTCCGATTTATCTTTCACAGTTTGTCTTCTGCAAAATGCAAATATTACACAAATGCCTCTCCCCTCTGTCCGTTACAATAAACTGAAAAAGACTAAATATTCAAACTTTATACTTCTTTGATTAAGTTACCCAGTAATATTCACTTTTTTAGTGGGTCCACATGTGTATCACATCTATAAAATCTGTACATGCGTTAATTTGTCTCCTTAAGCTGAAGAATGTAATGTTTACGCGACTTTTATTACTATCATTTTAAAGCCCGCCTCAGTAACGTATGCTACGTATTAGCCGCAGCGTTTACGCAAAGTAAAGCCTACCAATCACAATATGCATACATGACCTTGAAGTGCTCAGCCTCTCCATAAGGTTGTGTGCCTTTATCCATTGCCATAAAAGTAATGCAATCATAATAAACAGTTACAAAGAATGGCGTTCGCGTATATGTTGCAAAAAACCTCCCAGTTTCTCATGGGAGTCTTCATAGTCATATGAAACCAGTTTCGGTACATAAATTCATCCAGGTAACTGTAAATCATGGGATTTCTCGATCCATTAACCACTCTTATACGTATTTTTAGACGACTCCAAAAACTTTAAATGGAACTGGGTTCCATCCAAAGGATTCCGGAAACCGTCCGTATGATTAACAACATGATGAATGTACCCATGGTTCGATAATTGACGGTATCCGCTCCATTCATCTGTATGAATAGTCGTCCCCGGCAACGCCGAACGCTTATTAATAGGCACTAATACTGCTGCACTGCGATTGGGAATCGCCGTTTCATAAGCTGTAGCTGTGACTGCTCTTTTCAGGACCCAGAAGTTACAGATTATTAAAATTTTCGTCAAAGGTAGTTTAGACCTTGAGAAAAAAGTTCGTAAGGGATCTGTAAACTAAAAAACAACGACAAACCTTCTTGAATCGATTTCCTCCTTCGGCACTCAATACATCTGTATACAAAGCCATCAATGGCCTCTGTGTATTTTTGTATATGTGTTGAGTACGTAACAATGTGATTGTACACTTTTTGGTTATTTGTATAAATTCGAGATATTGTACATAATTTTTGTTTAAAACGCTTCTTGTTGAAATATACATTACTTCCGTGTACAATTGAAAAAATACACTCTGCTGTTGGAGACTTCGTCTTCTCCCTGGTCACTTCTGCTTACTTGCTCCACTCACACCGTGTTGTATACTTCGGATTTATTGTAGGAGCCTACTACTCTCAACCGAAGACATTTCTACAACCGGAACACAGCAGACGCAGTCCAAACAATTAACGTGCCCGTGGATTATATAATTAATTTGTAGCCGAGGACTTAGACGTTATATACAAGTAATCCTCTTTGTTGCTATAACTCGTCACTGTATTTTTGGTAATATATTGTGATTTAACACTCCACTGACTTGGATTATTACTTTTATACTTGGAATGTTAGTGAACTCTAATATTACCCAGTCGGTTACTTTTTTTTTCGACCTGGGATATGTGGGTAAAAACGTGGGCAGTTTTCCGTTGAAATGTGGGCAAAGTGGGATAAAGTGGGCTGTAACATGGGTAAAGTGGGAAAACGGGGTAAAAGTGTTGAATTGTTCGTTGAAAACGTGGGAAAAGTGGGTACATTTGTTATTCCGGCACATGGGATAAGTGGGTAAAAACGTGGGTCAAGTGGGAAAACTGGGAAAAAGTGGGACAAAACATTTTTCACTGACATGGGAAAACGGGGAAAAAGTGGGAAATGTGGCCAAAGTGGGTAAAATCGGTTGCATTTACACCATCTTTTGCCCACGTGTTTGCCGATCTAAATTACCCTTTTTTCCCACGTTTGCCCACGTTTGCCCATGTGAATTAACCGACTGGGTAGTCCCCTACATATGCATAACTCCTCCGCATTGGCAAATTTTCGACAAAGCTATCAGTCCGTTATCCAAACAGTAATCGAAAACATCCATGATTACTTCCGAAAATGACACAGTCAGCTGATTCCTTGCTCAAGGTTACTTCTTCGTTCGAAGGTCACTTCGGTTTGGGCCGCTATTCTTTAGAGTCACCTCTTTATATATTAAAATTGATATTTCACTAGTGTAAGATACAACTACGTCCCAGACACACTTCCCGTCTCAAGTCTTTTAACTTTGATTTCGCTCGTCTGTACTAACCCAGCTGGCATTTTTTCGGGCGCATTGCAGACTTTTTGGGGCAAAAACTCCGGGTAGATCTACTTACGTGTGACAGTGTCCGGAATTTCGCCTCAAAAAGTCTGCAATTTGCCCTAAGTCTATCCCTAAAAGTCTGCAATTTGCCCAAGTCTGCCCAAAAGTCTGCAATGCGCCCGAAAAAGTGCTAGCTGGGAACACGCTAGGTAGAGTACTGCTAAGGTTATAAAGCGGTGAAGTATTTAGCAAGTGTTGTTATTTGAGGTCTACATTAAGTCAAACCTAACTCTCACAAGTAGTGAGCTAGTGTTTCACCGTTTGCCTAATTTGTAGATAAACGTGTCAATAGTTCTCCGTGTTCATCATCTTCATAATAATAGTAATATATTATTTTGTACATGAGGGACGCCAGCTTACAGGCATCATCAATATGATAAATTACATATACGATTAGTAAGCGTCTCTCTGTCTGAATTCAACATAGAACTTGGCACCGAAGTGCAGCAGTTAGTATTTAATAATAATGATTTAATAAAACATTTTTTTCCTACCTGTGTAGGTTACACCAAATGTACAGGCATGGGTAAGTATTATTTAAATTTCATAAATTTGGTTTATGGTTAAATTACATGGTTGCTGACGTTTCTGTCTTTGGTTTGTGGGAACAATATGATAACCAGTCATTCAATGGAGCACATCAAGAAATATCGGAATATAGTCTTCGCATTAACGAATAACCCAAGTATGTATTGGATAGATGACAAATACTTGGGAAAAAATAAAGCTTGAAGTAATTCCTCAATATAACTTAGGTGTGTACAAAACTGAATCTTATTCCTGATTTATACCCAAATTTGGTAATAATTAAAATAAGTGATACACTTGTATAGTTCGGTCAGCATTTTCATCGTAACATCACGAGTGAATTGTACTCAATGTAGAATAATGATAGTATATATTTCCCTATACATGGGTGTTTCCAAGAAAAGAAAGCTATTTTTGCAGATAGATCAGTTGTGTTATAGGTTACAACGTGACGTATTACAAATTAATACTTTTCCATTGGTATAAGAGTATAACCCACAAATGTAATCCAGGTTGCGTCGTGGGGGAAGGTGGTACGTAATTCACGAAGGAATTGTAAGATATGGGACCAATAATGTTTGCAGGTCGTTTGTCGTTGTAAATGGTCAAAGATCCACATACTTCATTCTCATTCAAAAAGTCAAATGGAAGCTAAATGGTGAGACAAAAAGAAGACAAACAACAGCAACGCATAAGAAAGCAAGAGGAGTCCTTAAGGAGTGATTAGTAAATATATACATATGTATTCTGTTTAGTAACTATGGTTATTTTTGTGCACTGAGTAACTAGTCCTGTGATGATAACTTTTGTATTATTTGTGAACTAATATTACTGTCCTGTGTAGAAATGTTTATCATCTAGTTCCAATAATATTAAAATTTATAATTGTAGTTTGTTGTAACTACACGTTTAAAGAACTTAAAATATCTAAGCAGGGTGAAAAAGAGGGTGTAAGAGTCAGACGTATAAGTGCATTGTCATCTTTGAGCAGTTTGGTGACTGAGGAGATGAACACTGGGAGTGTTTGCATCACGCACACGTTTGCCTAATTTGTTGATAAATTTGTAGATAAATCAATAGTTCTCCGTATTCATACTAACTATTTTGTTTATTTTCACGTAGAGTTATAGAAAATTTTCTTGCCTCGTTTGTATTTATATTTGTTTTTATCACTCTGCTAATAAAGCCTCTTATCTGCATGATGGCTGACAACGGCTTTTCGGCACAGATGGCTATAACCCTGCAACTCCCAACTTTCTGGACACACCGTCCTTCTGCATGGTTCGGTCATGTAGAAGCTCAGCTTGCCCTTAAGCATATCCACTCAAGAAATCGAGGTCAACCTGGTTATTGTGAGTTTCCCCAGGATCGCAGAGGAAGTGTCTGACATTCTAGAGGGTTAGTCTGCAAACCTGTATGAGCGCCTCAAACTGGCACTAATTAAGCGAGTTGCGCTAACTGATCAACATGAAGTGCAGGAACGTTTTCGTGATGTTCAGCTTGGTGACTGTAAGTCTACACAAATGCTATGACGAATGAAACAGCTAGTTGCTGATTTCAGAATCGGTGACGCCTGAAAACAAGTTTGGTTGCACAGATTGTCGCAGACAGTTCATGGCATTTTAGCCCCGTTCCACAACTTTTCCTTGCCGGAATTAACTGAGGCGGCCGATAGAGTAGTGAGGACCACTGAATCCAACAGAGGCATTTCGGCTGCGGTATCCGATGGTCCTGCTCAGACCAGAGATTCTTCTGTGGGGGGGGCATCAAGTCCCGACGTGTTGGCTCATATAATCAGACTTAACGAGGAGGTATGTAGTCTTAGGCGGGAGATGAGCGCCAGAGGTCGCTCGCGTAGTCACAAACTCGCCTCGTAATAGATCCTCTTCACCTACTAGCAGTAAGCGTCGAAAGTCTCGAAATTTCCCTCCTGGGGTGTGATGGTAGCATCCACGTTATGGTTCGAAGGCCCCAAAAGTGCACTCGCCCTTGCACATTCGATGTGCAACAGTCAGGAAACTAACAAGCCAGTGCGGAGTCGGTGTATAGCCAACCTTTGTTTATGAGTAAAGAAGTGCTGTGATTTTTGCGATTGAATCGCTTCTTTAGGATTTCTGTGAGAGCATACATCCTCGCAGGCCTGTCTAATGCGGTGCGTTCTTCGTTCCTCATATGCAAACCTCGAGCTCGAGAGATGGAGCTAGGAGCGTTGAGCAATAAACCTAGTGTGCCTAAGTGGTGGTGTTTGAAGTAACTTGTCGGGAGCTTAAGTTTCGTACGATCTTTTGGTTCTACAAATGACTTTCTATGTGGGGAAACTTTTAGCGTTTAAAGTGGAAAAGCAGTATCTAAGCATGTGTTTGAGTTCTGGTAAAAGATGTTCAGAGCTGTCAAAAGATTATCAGTCTTGAAGTATTTACCCCATTCAGAGTATCTTAGTATTGGTTCTACGAAAGTCCAGATGCTCCTTAGAGAAGTCGAGGATATGCTCCGTAATAAGAAAGGCAATGGTGCTGGAGAAGTTACAGAGACTCATATCTGAAAGTCCTCGGGTTGTAACGACATCTGACTATCTGTTCCGAAACAGTGTGCTGGAGCTCTCTGTAGACCTTTATATAACTTGTTGTAACACTCGATGGATTGGGGGAAACTGTGAAGTCTAATTGATCACATCAGGGAACACGTTTACAGGACCTATGGACTCCATGAAGTACACCATGGTTTCAGTACAGGCATGTTCTGTGTGACAAACCAACTCAGCTTGCAGCGATTGGATATCATGCTGGGATATGAATGTCTCAGTCTATTTGATCTTCCTAGACTCTGAGGAGGCATCTGACACTGTTCAACATGACCGTCTGCTACCCAAAATGTCATGTAGTCACGGGGGGGTCGCTTCAGTCGTGTTTGGAGGACTACCTAAATGGAAAAAATTGTGCCTGAGGCACAGTCGTGTCCGATCATTTTGGCAAACTTCGGCACCAGGAGAATCACGAGGTTCTATCCTACTCTAATTAATATTTTTGCCTTTTATCAATGACCTACCATACCGTCTGAACTGTGTTTCTTGTGTACGCCTACGACCTAATGGTTCGCAAAGCAATAAAGCTCTCAAAAGACTCGGATAGGCTGCAAACAGCCCCAACGCTTCTGGGAGATAGGGCGCTGGCCAATGGTGTGACTCATCCTGAAAGAGTACAAATAGTGCAATCATGCACCTGTAAGCTGCAGAATGCAAGTTTCACCCTGTGCAACAGAAACTTGTCCTGCCCAACGTCTGAGAGTGACTTAAGTCTATGATGAGCAGCCAAAGAAATTAGGTCACTTGACACTTAGCTGTCGTCGGCCTAGGGTTGACTTAACTGATGCCTACAGGATCACCAATGACCAGACTCAGCCAAAAGTAATGTCATTAGGTATGTGCATCCTCCTGGGAGTCTATAAGGATGGCTCACCAGAGAACAAAGTGTCGAGTGCACTACCATTTTCCACCGTGGGTTTGCCGCCCCTGAAAAACTTCACCGCCAAATGTAACTACGGTACAAGCCGTGGACAGCTTTGTACGGAGGCTGGACAATTATGCATCAACCCAATGGTTGCATGCGAATTACTCATCCCCTTGGAATCCACTACAGTACCAATGGGTGAAAACCTAGATTCATCGTTTTACATCTTCAGACTCTCTCTCTCTTAACCTCATGACATTCCACTACTACGTCCCTTACACCAGTATTCTTATAACTGTTATTATTTATTATAACCATCGATATGTGCAGATATATATATATATATATACATAACAGTTTCGAATTTCACCAACTGTCTGCTTTCACGTCTATTTGTTCAATTTTAATTTTAGGTCTACAAAACCTACACTAATCATATCTGTTATTATAATATCCTTTTTTAGACGACGTTTCGGAGAAAGAATCAGTCCCATTCATCAAACCAACACCGTCCTCACATACTTCCTACGTCTTGATGTCCTGTTCTCTGAGCTGGATAGTATATTAGCGTAGCTTCCATTGCCCCACTACGAAACATCTTCAGCGGATACTTCGATTTGAATTGAAGTGAGCTTCTGGATTTCTCCACGAGTTTATCAGTCATCTCTCCTGGTGGATCACCTTGAACGTCGTGATTGATTGTTTTTGTGTGTTTTCATTTCATACCCTCTAGGCTACTCGTATTGGTACTGATTGTTCCCTTGACCTGAAGTTTGACGCTCTGTGTGTGTGTGAGATTTCCTTCTTATCGATTGGTAAATTTTGTCTATGTCGATGTGTCTATTGATTGACGATTCACTGGAGTACCAGGCAGTCTTCTAAAGATTCTCTAGCATTTTTGGTGTTTCCTTTGTCTAATATTTGAACGCTGGTTGTCCCAGGGGAATTGATGTCCGTGGTTGTCTGTATGCAGCGATATGAGCGAGGGAGTGGATATCATGTCTTTTGACGGCTAGTTTATGTTCATGGATATGAAGACGAAGCGGATATCCACTTAGGCCAATTTAGCTAGTGTTTTTCGCAGTTGTTACAATTTATTTTGTAGATGATGTTGGTTTCCTATTCTTTTGTTTCTGAGTCTTTTGGTTGACATAGAGCTAGCCAGCCAGCTGAGTGGCCAGCTTGAACGCGGCACGCGGTTTCAGGATATCTGTGTTAGATGTCACATTGGGGACAACCATTTTGAAGATTACTCACTAACATCTAAAAACGACACAGATAGGCTGGGAATCTAGACAAAGGCGAAAGGCTGTCGAAGGTTAAGAAGTCAAGTTTAGCAAAGGTAAAATACAGGAAACTATGAATAAAAATAAAAGTAAGGTAGGAAGGACATAAGTTACTGGAGGCATCGATATTACTTGGAATCATTGTGTAATAGCACACGATAAGTTTCATTGATTGTTTGTTGCTTCATTTGATTCATTGTGGCGAACGTGTTGCAATTTCCTTCTTTCTTCCCTTCCCGGTGATATTTAACGAATACTGTTTGAACTTGTTAAGCATGACTATATGTTATGTACTGCTGCTGAGTGAGTCATTAGAGTTTTCCCCGTCGCCAATTATGTGATGTACTCGTCGAGTAGTTAATAGTCCTGACGCAGAAAGAGGGAAATCAGAAGACCACCAGGTTTACGGTGATACTTGTATTTTCCAGACAAGCAAAATAAATGTCACACAAGTGTGTGAGTGGAAGGGTACTTAGATGTACGAAACGTGTGTGAACAAGAATATATAAAAGTGTACAAAGCAAGAGTATATATAAAATGACTAATACACATGAACCAATAAGACGTCTTACCATGATTGGTTGCAATGTCATGTGATAATAAGGTCATACATTGCTTATTTAGTTAGTGCACAGACAAAAGCATTATGTCAGTTATAATGGAATATCGATCCATATACACAGCAAAATATAATAGACTGTCAAAAACAAACACACATCATGTGGGTGCATATCACTACATTCCTTCCAGATGAAGTTCTTTATCCGTTGTCTATTTATATATATATATATATATATATTCTTTCTCTTCTTTTGATCTGTGTTGTTTTATTATTATTGTGTGACGCATCCATCTTGGTGCCATATTGCACCAAGTTTTTATGCGTTTAAATAAATAAATAAGCCAGCTGAGTGAAGTGATTTTGTTGGTTTGTGTGCGACGTCAATTCCCAAAGGTTTAAAGAGTCATGCAGTGATTTCTGAGATGTGCTCTATAAGTGGTAGAACGACTTCATTTGTGCTTTCCTTGGGGGGGGGAGGCTTTGATTCGGTAGGTTGGCTTGGGGGTGGATGTCTTTTGTTGAAATTCCGTGGATATCAATTCTTTCGGAAGACGTTCCATGAGATATCTTCCTTCAATTTTCCTTAAGGTGGGTAAAAGTGCTGCAATGCTTTCTGCTTCTGTTGAATAGTGCTTGTACACAACTCCTTTTGTGTGTTATTGCTGTTGTAACTGAGTATTTGATCTGTGTGGGTTGATTTTCTATAGACTTGAGTTTCCAATTCTCCTGTGGTTGTCCGCTTGACTAAGACGTCCAAAAATGGGATTTTGCTCTCGCATTTCTATTCTCTTGTGAATTTGATGTCGTTGAAAATACTGTTTATTAATTTGTGAGTTTTATTCAACTCGTTTCTTTTGATTATTACGAATGTGTCATCTACGTAACGTACCCAAATTTTGAGTTTGATCTTTGGTAGGGTTATGCTTTCACTGCTTCTACAATCAAACCTGATATTGGTGATCCTATGGGTGCTCCTTTTAACGTGTTCACATATTTGACCGTTGAATTAGAAGTACGTTGTTAGGCATAGGTGTATGCATTCCATTCAACTTGTGTCTCATTTTTGATTGTTGTGGGAGGTGTTCGCCGTTGCTGAGTAATTCCTCCATGGTTTCTTTTGCTAGTTTCTGTCCAATTGAGGTGTATAATGCTGTGACGTCGAAGAATACGATTATTTCTTGGTCATCTATTTGAATGCCTCTGATTTTCTCTAGAAATTGGATAGTAGAATTGATGGAGTGGTCGCAGGAATTTGTTAGGTGTTTCAATTTTCTCTATAGTTCTTTGGATAAATTGTATGTTGGGGTTCCTGGGAGTGATACAATCGGCCGTAACGAGATGTTCGGTTTGTGTATTTTATGCCCGTCGTAGGATCAGGGTAGAACTGGTCCATTGGATTTCATTCGCCATTGGTCTTGCTTTTTGATCTGATCTGTGTTTGGTGGGCTTGCTTAAGGTTCTTTGGATGCGGTTGTCTAATGTTTGCATGCGATTTGTTGTGAGTTGTCGATATACATCCTCACTTTGAATAATTCTTCAGCTTTCTTGGTGTATTCGTATTTGTCCATGACTACTGTGGTTCTTCCTTTGTCATCTGGTGGAATTACGATGTCCTTGCTATTTTTCAGCTTTTTGAGGGCCTTTAGTTCTTGAGCGTTGAGTTATTTCTTCTGTTTGACCATAGGTACGATTGTTTGGCGTACCTCTTCTTGTGTTTCGTCGTGAGTGCCTCCATCATCAAATCCTACCTGCTTCATGAAGATTGCGATAGGTGAATACAAGCGGAGGTATCCAGATGAGGTATTCGTAATGTATGACTTTACAAAGGGGTGCACCCAACGTTGGTCAAGCGATAAGGGAATATGTACATGGATGTCGTGTGAAACAGGGGGGGGATTAATGAAAGACGTGTAGGTCCTCCGCCAGCTCCTGGTAAACTATGATGTGCCTTCCACTACTTCTGTCGTCAGTTTCGTCGCGAAGTGAGACAGTAATCCACAGTGGAATCATCGGGATGTGATATCACACTTTCGAGGACGGTGGACGATGTGTGAAAATAGAGCGAAGTATGCAGTTCTAGCGAGAAGGATAAAGGGCCTTATGAGGAACAAAATTTGACTTACTTCCTCATAAGGCCCTTTATCCTTCTCGCTAGAACTGCATACTTCGCTCTATTTTCACACATCGTCCACCGTCCTCGAAAGTGTGATATCACATCCCGATGATTCCACTGTGGATTACTGTCTCACTTCGCGACGAAACTGACGACAGAAGTAGTGGAAGGCACATCATAGTTTACCAGGAGCTGGCGGAGGACCTACACGTCTTTCATTAATCCCCCCCCTGTTTCACACGACATCCATGTACATATTCCCTTATCGCTTGACCAACGTTGGGTGCACCCCTTTGTAAAGTCATACATTACGAATACCTCATCTGGATACCTCCGCTTGTATTCACCTATCGCAATCTTCATGAAGCAGGTAGGATTTGATGATGGAGGCACTCACGACGAAACACAAGAAGAGGTACGCCAAACAATCGTACCTATGGTCAAACAGAAGAAATAACTCAACGCTCAAGAACTAAAGGCCCTCAAAAAGCTGAAAAATAGCAAGGACATCGTAATTCCACCAGATGACAAAGGAAGAACCACAGTAGTCATGGACAAATACGAATACACCAAGAAAGCTGAAGAATTATTCAAAGTGAGGATGTATATCGACAACTCACAACAAATCGCATGCAAACATTAGACAACCGCATCCAAAGAACCTTAAGCAAGCCCACCAAACACAGATCAGATCAAAAAGCAAGACCAATGGCGAATGAAATCCAATGGACCAGTTCTACCCTGATCCTACGACGGGCATAAAATACACAAACCGAACATCTCGTTACGGCCGATTGTATCACTCCCAGGAACCCCAACATACAATTTATCCAAAGAACTATAGAGAAAATTGAAACACCTAACAAATTCCTGCGACCACTCCATCAATTCTACTATCCAATTTCTAGAGAAAATCAGAGGCATTCAAATAGATGACCAAGAAATAATCGTATTCTTCGACGTCACAGCATTATACACCTCAATTGGACAGAAACTAGCAAAAGAAACCATGGAGGAATTACTCAGCAACGGCGAACACCTCCCACAACAATCAAAAATGAGACACAAGTTGAATGGAATGCATACACCTCTGCCTAACAACGTACTTCTAATTCAACGGTCAAATATGTGAACACGTTAAAAGGAGCACCCATAGGATCACCAATATCAGGTTTGATTGTAGAAGCAGTGAAAGCATAACCCTACCAAAGATCAAACTCAAAATTTGGGTACGTTACGTAGATGACACATTCGTAATAATCAAAAGAAACGAGTTGAATAAAACTCACAAATTAATAAACAGTATTTTCAACGACATCAAATTCACAAGAGAATAGAAATGCGAGAGCAAAATCCCATTTTTGGACGTCTTAGTCAAGCGGACAACCACAGGAGAATTGGAAACTCAAGTCTATAGAAAATCAACCCACACAGATCAAATACTCAGTTACAACAGCAATAACACACAAAAGGAGTTGTGTACAAGCACTATTCAACAGAAGCAGAAAGCATTGCAGCACTTTTACCCACCTTAAGGAAAATTGAAGGAAGATATCTCATGGAACGTCTTCCGAAAGAATTGATATCCACGGAATTTCAACAAAAGACATCCACCCCCAAGCCAACCTACCGAATCAAAGCCTCCCCCCCCCCAAGGAAAGCACAAATGAAGTCGTTCTACCACTTATAGAGCACATCTCAGAAATCACTGCATGACTCTTTAAACCTTTGGGAATTGACGTCGCACACAAACCAACAAAATCACTTCACTCAGCTGGCTTATTTATTTATTTAAACGCATAAAAACTTGGTGCAATATGGCACCAAGATGGATGCGTCACACAATAATAATAAAACAACACAGATCAAAAGAAGAGAAAGAATATATATATATATATATAAATAGACAACGGATAAAGAACTTCATCTGGAAGGAATGTAGTGATATGCACCCACATGATGTGTGTTTGTTTTTGACAGCCTATTATATTTTGCTGTGTATATGGATCGATATTCTATTATAACTGACATAATGCTTTTGTCTGTGCACTAACTAAATAAGCAATGTATGACCTTATTATCACATGACATTGCAACCAATCATGGTAAGACGTCTTATTGGTTCATGTGTATTAGTCATTTTCATATATACTCTTGCTTTGTACACTTTTATATATTCTTGTTCACACACGTTTCGTACATCTAAGTACCCTTCCACTCACACACTTGTGTGACATTTATTTTGCTTGTCTGGAAAATACAAGTATCACCGTAAACCTGGTGGTCTTCTGATTTCCCTCTTTCTGCGTCAGGACTATTAACTACTCGACGAGTACATCACATAATTGGCGACGGGGAAAACTCTAATGACTCACTCAGCAGCAGTACATAACATATAGTCATGCTTAACAAGTTCAAACAGTATTCGTTAAATATCACCGGGAAGGGAAGAAAGAAGGAAATTGCAACACGTTCGCCACAATGAATCAAATGAAGCAACAAACAATCAATGAAACTTATCGTGTGCTATTACACAATGATTCCAAGTAATATCGATGCCTCCAGTAACTTATGTCCTTCCTACCTTACTTTTATTTTTATTCATAGTTTCCTGTATTTTACCTTTGCTAAACTTGACTTCTTAACCTTCGACAGCCTTTCGCCTTTGTCTAGATTCCCAGCCTATCTGTGTCGTTTTTAGATGTTAGTGAGTAATCTTCAAAATGGTTGTCCCCAATGTGACATCTAACACAGATATCCTGAAACCGCGTGCCGCGTTCAAGCTGGCCACTCAGCTGGCTGGCTAGCTCTATGTCAGCCAAAAGACTCAGAAACAAAAGAATAGGAAACCAACATCATCTACAAAATAAATTGTAACAACTGCGAAAAACACTAGCTGAATTGGCCTAAGTGGATATCCGCTTCGTCTTCATATCCATGAACATAAACTAGCCGTCAAAAGACATGATATCCACTCCCTCGCTCATATCGCTGCATACAGACAACCACGGACATCAATTCCCCTGGGACAACCAGCGTTCAAATATTAGACAAAGGAAACACCAAAAATGCTAGAGAATCTTTAGAAGACTGCCTGGTACTCCAGTGAATCGTCAATCAATAGACACATCGACATAGACAAAATTTACCAATCGATAAGAAGGAAATCTCACACACACACAGAGCGTCAAACTTCAGGTCAAGGGAACAATCAGTACCAATACGAGTAGCCTAGAGGGTATGAAATGAAAACACACAAAAACAATCAATCACGACGTTCAAGGTGATCCACCAGGAGAGATGACTGATAAACTCGTGGAGAAATCCAGAAGCTCACTTCAATTCAAATCGAAGTATCCGCTGAAGATGTTTCCTTGTTGGGCAGTTGAAGCTGCTCTATTATACTTGTCGTGTATACGAGGTCCGGCGTACATAAAAATCCTGAGGTTAGGAAGTCAAGTCTGTTATGAGGTTTGCTTTCCTAATAATAGCACCTTTATTTGGAGTTACTGAGAGTACATATGTGGTATTGTGGCGTGAACCACAGAGTTGTTTTATTAGAATCACGAATCTCCACCTCACGATGAAGTAGCGAGGTCACTGAAATGAAAATGGGTAACACCACCTCGTGAATAATGATATGGGAGATAGAATATTGGTTTCTTATCAAAGCTGTAATTTGTGTAAGGCGTGGTAAGTTCGGTGGTTTTGTAATGTTTAAACTATGGTGTCTGATCTGATAAACTGTGATGAAGATTTTGACGCAATAGTTTTGAAATAATCGGGCGACGTGTGAGAGGTGGACAATTTCAAAATTTGACCGAAACTGATATGTGTCATTCCAACGTTACGCTCATCAATCAGGTCCGAACATCTTCAGGGAAATTAATCGAAATTAACCTAACAGAGATTTATATAAAAACAGGACATCTCCTGTTTCTTTAAAAACTTTGTTCAATCGACTTGAGTCATGAAACAGGCATCAACATGTATGATAAACAAAATTGCATGAGCTGTGATCAAAATTTGATCTCAGACTTACAGATATCAGTCTTCTTTTGTGAAACATTTTTATCAGAGTGTGCTTAACATCAGAATTTTAGTGATTACGTTCGACTAAAAGTTCATGGTCGTAGATAACTGAATATGTAAAAAATTACATGTATATGCGGTGAACAATGGTGTGTGTGTGTGTATGGGTAGGTAAACAGTCGCAAATAAATGATTAGCCTCTTCGTAAGAAGATATAGACAGTTGAGAATTTAAGCCAAGTATGATTAATTAGTGATGCATATCCATTTTCTTATTTAATAATCAGGATTTAGCGTGCATTAACTAATAGTCCCCACCTGCACTGTACAGCTGCAATTGTGACAAGTTTTTTCTTTTACGGCAGTCGGTAACATATACTGTTTATTACCAAAAATGTAATGAAGGAAGTAGGCGTTTCAACCACACCCCTAGAAATAACTCTTCGCAATGCTGATCTTTTCACGGTATTCCGTTTTTCACGATGTCCATTATAGTGAGCAATAGCCTAACATATTCGTTATCATCATTTCTTAAAATTGATTTTATCTTATACAACTGGGCTTGTGTGAGTGTAGGGGGTTGATTTCAAAGGACTAACACGAGGTGAAGGGACGCCCTCTAGTTCAAAATAACTGTGAATGATTCTGTTGTGATTTGGTTTAGTACTCTTTAGAAGTTCTGAAGCACATTTCTGAGGACTTTGTGATTTGAGTTTTCAGGTCTAAATCTAGTGACTCATATCTTCAGCTTCATCGTCACCTTCTGTCATCGGAGGGGAAATGATTAGAAGGCGAAGACTCACGACGGTCTGCTCGCCGTGGAGTGACTGTTGTCACGCTTGGTTTGACTGGAATTATGACTGATGACTTTTCATAGAAACTTTGGGAGTTCATCTTGCATTTTTACAACTGTTTAACAATCAACTGACTGACCGTAATTAAGTAAAAAAGGTTTTCAGTGCACGATTTTATCTTCGCAGCCCCAATGCCAGCATAGCTAATAATAACATTGAATGGAAACAATGTTTTATTGACAATCGATAGAATTAGGTAACGTGGTTTCCTGAACGTTAATGTGGATGGTGAAAATCAGGAAGGTGTTAGTAGTGACGAGTTTATTATTTAAAACTCTACAAGATCATTTCAGCATTCTGATTTCTGTTTATTTTCCTTAAATTGTAACAGTTAAAATGTTTGAAAAGTGCTCACAGTCTCCTCATAGTTTAAAATTAGAATTCGAAGTTCTACTCGAAGATATAAACATATTTGGTGCTTGGCTACTGCTGTAATAATTCAAGTACAACCTTCCCTGGAACTGAAGTCTCCTATTCAAGTATGTTCCACTTAGTCTTATACTTAATTTAATAAAATTACAAAATTCGGATATGCATCGAAATGACTTTCTATCCTGGTAGACCATACTGCTAACTAGTTGATACTAAATAATTCCTGTTATGCACTTTATAGGGCAAAAAAACAAACAATTTTTGTTTAACGAAGAAATATTTCTTTTCAACGACTTCATTCCTCCACTGTGCAATCGTGTATTTATAATGTGGGAGAAAGAGTCTTTCAGTATAAAGAAATAATCAACATGATTCCAAGGTGGGGTAGACAGCATTTGAAGACACGAGTGAATCAAGGCTGTCTGCCTGTCATCACCGATGATATTCTTGATTGTGGTGGACTAGATTATGCAACAGATTGTGACTGTTGAGCGAGAAGGCAGGAATACGATGGACCACCGATAGCAAAGACTTCATCTAGAAGATCTGGATTTCAAAGATGATTCATGCCTAAAGTCGCAAAAGTCTGAAAATCCAGAAGAGGAAACCAACAAGATGACCAAAGAAACTGCGAAGACAAGACTGCAGGTGAACAGAGAGAAGACGGAAGTGGTGAAAATGACCAGCCAACAGCAACAGTAATCACCATCAATAGAGAAGAGATTATACAGGTTACTTCCTTCACTTATCTAGGAAGCATCGCTTCAACCACAGGAATTCTGACCAGATGTAGATGTCAAAGTCTGAATCGGAAAGGTTAAGATGCACCTTCATCAACCTAGAGCCAGTCTAGGAATTTTCTGCACTGCACTCAGGATGAGGAGAAAGATTCTGTTTTCCAACATGAATGTGAATTCAGTCACTCCTTCTGTGTTGGTCAGAAATATTGTGTATCATGAAAAGCATTTCTAACAGGTTGCTGCAGACTTTTATCAACAGATGCTGCCTTCACTGGATCCATATTAGAGACTGAATCGCTGGTCGGTCGGGCAGAAAGAATTAGCAACAAGAAACCCTGGCTGGGAACAAACCAACGAAGAGCCTATCGTTCAATAAATATGTAGGAGAAAATGGAGATGGATTGGGCATACGCTGAGGACACCGTCGAATGACATCGCGCGCAACGTGGGCCGTCGCTTGAGTGGAAGCCAAATGGGAAACGATGAATAGGTCGTCCAAGTGTGAGTTGGAGGAGGAGGAAGAGATGAGAGATTATGAGCAACTGTGGACTCAGCTAAAGAGGACAGCAGCAATTGGAACAAGGTGAAGACGTGCTGTTGAAGCCGTATGTTCTACTCGGGACCCGAGGGAGCAATAACAATCATAAACAATATTTAGTCAGGAATAAAAGTTAAATAGCTCGTATGTAACTAGAATTATCGGTCTACTCCACTCTGTCCACTTCAGTATGGTTAGAATTGATAGATAAAGACCCAGCTGACTGGACAACTAGTGTGTACTGATGTTAAACTGACATTTATGTATCGCTCATTCAAATGACAACTGAGAAAACACGTGTGTGATAACTGGAGTGGAATGATGGCATCACCAGTAATTAGCTGTCGTCACCCAGGTGGTGAAGTTCCAAAGGAGTAATCTGGAGATCGTCGGTTTGCATCCTATCACAACTCAAGTTTATGATCACCAATTGAGTACACTAGTATCAGTCCAAAGCAATCTGAGGTAGTTGCACCTTCCTTCTCTCTTGTAATTCAGTACGAATTGAAATGACAGGGAATAAAGAGAAAATATGTTGGGTTCACTAAGTTATTTCCTCTTTTTGAAACGCATTCAATATAAAACTGGCATTTTGGGCACTGGATATTTTACAAAAGCGCCGAAAAGCTGTTGGTGTTAGTATGCTATTCGACTCTAAGGGGGACCAAACATCCATCGATGAACAACCACACAATCCTCCAATACATTCTCTCCCACCTAATAGAGCCTATACAAGCTGGCGACTGGACAGAATTAAAGAATCTGGTTGCATGGAACAGATTTTAAACCAAGGATGGTCATGGTAATTGAAGAATGGACTTCCTTTCCTCGAAACAATCGTTGTCATGAACAAGGAGAATTAGCTGTGATGTTAGATTGTAAAATAAAACGAATAGAAGAAGGCTGAGTGCACACTAGCCAGCCTTGTAGTCAGATATAGTGTTTGTGCACAACCAACCAAACGCGGTAGACGACGCTCTTATGAGAAGGCAGGTGTCCGTCGTTTGAGACTCCCGACTAGAAGAAATCAGCTGCCCTATACTTCTTCTATGATATTCGTGGATATCGGTTTGTGATGCGATTCACATTAATTTCATCTGTGAGAGATGTTAGTGTGGATCGTGGGATTTGTGTGAAGGTTTTCCGCTCTGATCATCAGTTGTCTGAAATGAGACTGGGTGATGAGAGAATAGAACTTGGTTACTACGCTATAGTAGGGTATATAATACAATAATATTTACAGTAAATCCATTTCAGAATAGAATTATTTAAAGGAGATTAGAAAGTTATATGATAACCTTGATATATGATTATGAGCAATGAATTGTGTTCAAAATGTCATCAGTAAGTTATACTGTATGCCATTGAGTGATTATATCAAGCAATTGCAATTTACTCTGTGTTGGAAGATTACTTTTAAGAAGAACCTTTTATCTTCGTTTCCATGTGAATTTCCTCTGAAGATGACTGTTACGAAGGTGACTGAGTCTTAGAACGATGAGTGATGCTTGAATCTTGGAAAGACGAACGAACCAAGAATTTAAGCTTTATTCATTTTACAATGAAGCCGGAATGGCTTAAACGTATAAAGGGGAAAAAGAGTGTTAATAGCGGTAAAGATATGAATATAATTAGATACGTATTATAAGAGAAGTTCACAACATTCACTGCGGCTTGAAAAGGAATGAGGCATTATGTCACGCTTCTCTGGTACGCAAATTGTACGGCCGTATACGTTGTTGTTTTTCCAAAAGAATACGCCCGTTGTTCGTTTCAGTTGTATTTTCTTCACGAAGAATATTAGGATCAGTGGTCGCATCCCATTTACTTGTTGCTCAGGAATTGCGTCGCCCTCCGGTATTGAATTTTCAACTTGATCTATATCTTCGCCTTTGGGTGTCAGATGATGAAGAGCAACTGTATCTTCACGTCCATTACCGAAGCGAACGTGAGCTAATTGCGGGTTACAATTCAACAGCTCCACCTCTTCAACTAGAGGATCGAATTTGGACTGACGAACACTCCGCCAGAGAAGTACAGGTCCTGGTGCAGTGAGCCAAGTAGGAAGAGTTGTCCCAGATGTCGATCTTCGGTTATAAGTAAACAGTCGTTCGTGTGGCGTGGCGTTCGTTGCAGTACAGAGCAAAGATCTGATGGAATGCAAGGCGTCGAGTAGAACAGACTCCCATTGTATGATAGAGAAGATTTGTAGCTCAGGTGGATAATTTTGATGTGGTTTTGTTCTCTGAGCTGGATAGTTAGTTTGCGAAGCTTTCATCACCTTACTGGGTGACATCTTCAGCGCATACTTCAAATTGAAGTGTGCGCTGAAGATGTCACCCAGTAAGGTGATGAAAGCTTCGCAAACTAACTATCCAGCTCAGAGAACAAAACCACATCAAAAAAAAGACTCCCATTGTGCCGTTGGTAGACCCCGCGATCTTAATGCTAGAGTGATAGCACGCCAAAGTGTTCCATTGAGGCGCTCGACCTGCCCATTGGCTTGAGGATTGTATGAGGTAGTACGACTGGTTGCTACGCCTTTCTCCAGAAGAAATGCCCGTAATTCGGTAGACATGAAAGCAGCGCCTCTGTCGGTATGTATGTAAGAAGGCATACCGAAAATCGAAAACAGTTGGCAAAGGCAATTCATTACCGTTTGAGACGACATGTCGGGGCAGGCGAATGCAAAGGGGAATCGAGAATATTCATCGATCAGCGTGAGCAGATAGTGATTGCGGCTAGCTGACGGTAGAGGTCCTTTAAAGTCGATGCTTAACCTTTCAAAAGGTTGGGTTGCTTTTATGAGTTTGAAATTAGAGGGATTGTAAAATTGAGGCTTTAACTCACAGCATGTCACGCATTTACTGGTTACATTGCGCACCTCGTCAAGGGAAAATGGAAGGTTTCTCGAGCGTACAAAATGCATCATTCGGACAACTCCAGGATGGCACATAGAGTCATGGAGAAATTTCAAGTCGCACACTGACTGCAAGGAACCGCAGAAACTACGGGAAAATGTATCAGCAGCTTGATTATCCCTTCCAGGACGATAAATGATGTCATATTGATAAGGGGATAGCTCAATTCTCCAACGCATTATTTTATCGTTCTTGATTTTGCCTTTATGAATCTTGTCAAACATGAATGCTACTGAACGTTGATCAGTGACAAGTTTGAAGTGATTTCCGAGAAGGTAATGCTTCCACTTACGAATTGCTTCAACCACGGCATAGGCTTCTTTCTCAACCGATGAATGATGTTTCTCACTTCGAGAGAGGCTTCGAGAAAAGAAGGCGACAGGTTTACCATTCTGGTTTAATGTAGCTGCAATTGAGACATCTGAAGCATCTGTTTCAACAACAAGGGGTGCTTTCGGATCAACTACCACAACGACTGCACGTTCTAAGTCGTCTTTCAGTTTGTCAAAAGCATTTCGAGTTTCGATATCAAGAGGGAAAATCCGATTATTTACCAATGGGTGGATTTTATCTGAGAAGCGAGGGATCCACTGTGAATAATAAGCAAATAATCCAACGGCCCGTTGTTGAGATTTGATATCTGTGGGTGGTTCTAGATCACGAAGAGGTTTTAGCCGATCGGGATCTGGTTTGATAACCCCCTTTGAAACTTCATAACCGAGTAATTGTATGCTTCTGCTTGAGATCACACTTTTGGAATCATTAAGGGTTATTCCATAATTGCGTGCTGCTACCATAAACTTGTTTAGATTTTTGTCGTGTTCCTCCTGAGTTTTGCCGCAGATAGTGACATTGTCAATGTAGGCAAACGTGCTTGTGAGTTGTTCTTTACTGATCAATTCATCGATAATGCGTTGAAAACAAGCTACGCCATTGGTAACACCAAAAGGAATTCGGCAAAATTGGTAAAGTTTCCCACAAGCCTCGAAAGCAGTATATGGTTTATCTTCGTTCCTTAGGGCAATTTGATGATAAGCATTCTTCAGATCAAGAGTGCTGAATATGTCATATTGTGCGATTTTTTCTATCATTTCGTCAATCCTAGGTAATGGGTAAGCATCCAGAAAAGTGAATCGATTGATTGTCTGACTATAATCAACTACCATCCTCTTTTTATGGCGTTCGTTTGACGTAACAAGAACTTGAGCTCGCCAAGGAGAATTAGAAGGTTCAATAACACCTTCTTGCAGTAACCGGTTGACTTCGGTGGAAATAAAACTTTCATCTTCACGAGAATAACGCCGGGATTTTATCGCGATCGGTTTACAGTCTTTTGAAAGATTTTCAAACAGAGTAGGCAGGTCGACGCGAACACAAGGTAGACCACAGAGAGAAAAAGGCGGCTTTGATCCCCCAAAAGGAATCTCAATGTGTTTGTGAAGTTTTAAAAAATCATGTCCAAGAAGGACGTCTGCACATAAATTATGAAGAATGGAAAATTTGAATAGATCATAAGTGTGGTTTTTATAGCAGATGGATAGAAAACAATGTCCTTCAGTATGACTAGTAAGATTCGTACTCGCCATTGTGATTCTGTTTCGAGACTTATGGACTTTCCAGTTATACTTACGAACAACTGAGGAAGAGATGTAGCTCTCACTGCTTCCGGTATCCACTAGAGCTTGCATTGATTTCCCATTGACAGTAAGCTGCGTAACAGCATCAGTGAGACTTTGAGGTGCTGAAGCCACAACGAGAGATGAAATTATAGAGTTAACTGAAGATGGACCTTTTTTCGTAGATGGCGCAGACCTGCAAACCTTCTGAAAATGTCCTTGCTTGCCACAAGCTTTGCAAATTGCATCACGGGCGGGGCATTTGGAACGAGGATGTCTACGATTACCACAGAAAAAGCATTTGGATTCAACGGCAGCAATTGTTGTTTCATTGACGGAGGGTGTGGAATCTGATGAATGAGGTACATCATGTAAAGAAATGGATTCGTTACGATGTTCTTCGGCTGTAACCGCTCTGAATGAACAATCTGTAGTCAGCGAGTTGAGTCGACGAACAAACTGATCCAGATTTTCGCCAGATTCTTGTTTACACGTTGCTAACAAGTGTCGAGCAAACACTTCGTTGCAAGGCTGCATGTAGAGACTCTTGAGAGTGTCGATAGCTTCTTCGTATGTTTTGCATTCAGAAATGCATTCGTATACAGAAGTAGAAATATGATTGAAGAGAATATGTAGTTTCGAAGGATTTTCGGATCCCATTGATTCAATGAAGTAGGAAAAAGTCGCAAACCAGTGATCCCACTTCTTGGCAGTTCCAACTGCGTTAGGTTCTACGTCGAACCGATCAGGTCGGAAAAACCGTTCCATGAATATTGTAAAATGAATAAATTGTTACGAAGGTGACTGAGTCTTAGAACGATGAGTGATGCTTGAATCTTGGAAAGACGAACGAACCAAGAATTTAAGCTTTATTCATTTTACAATGAAGCCGGAATGGCTTAAACGTATAAAGGGGAAAAAGAGTGTTAATAGCGGTAAAGATATGAATATAATTAGATACGTATTACAAGAGAAGTTCACAACAATGACAATTAAGATTTTTTTCCGGAAACTCTCTTCCCATCAAAATTAGCCTGCTAAACACCGACCGCTTCAATCACAAATTGTCGAAAATAATTTAATAACTTCTGATTTGACTGGTATTTTCTGGCCAACTTTTGTGTATAAAATAATAAAAGTGTAGGAAAACAGGATTTTACTCTACTCCACTTCTTTTATAGAGTGTGTTGAACATGCAAACAAGAAGAATTGTGGGACATTAAACAACAGTAATTTACATCCCATGCTACCCTATCCTCCATTAAAACAAACTCGACGAGTTCGACCAGAATCTTATCGTCGTGTCAAATGTTTGAACTATTATCAACTAAGTGAGTTATTAAATTTTACACAATTTCTCCTTGTCTGTCACGCATGTTTTCTGGTGTTCGATCCTCGGCCGGCGGACTCATTTCCTTCGCTAAGCCAATAGTCGTAAGACTGGTATTGAGAGAAGGTTCGGTATGTTGCTAGCTGCATTTGTTGAATTTGTTTCATGAACCGATGGGATCCAAATAACTATATGTATGTTTTGGTTTTCATTCAAAGTGAATAAGGGGATAGTGAGGCAGAATAGTTGTTTTGTATTGCGGTGTGACTAACTCTTCAGCGGTACTCATTATTTAAATCTTGACAGGAAGTTTAAATGTTACTCGTAAAATGTCAGATAACGATGACATTTTAGCGATATACGGATCAGATCACAATGTGTGATAACGATCATCGTCAACCTAAATGTAAGTAAGGCTTTTGTACACTGTGAAATTACTGGGTATGGTTTGAAAGATTTTGACAAGGATACACATACGACTACTGGACTTCCTTAGGCAATCACTTGCTATGCTTACAACGAGTTCTTTTGTATTCTGTGATTGCCTGGTGCAGCAAACAATCCCGCCTGTTATCAGTGTCCATGAAGACATGCCAAATTTGGGACATGAGATCTACTTTTTTGGTCTGCTATTTGTATACAGTTCAGCTGACTTCAATCTATTCACGGTTGATGACAGTCTCGAGAAGTGAGTAGACGACTTCTACGCTTGATTTTTATTGCTGTGTGGCTTTGTTTACTCTTAGCAGGAATGGTTAAAGAGTATGTTTTCCTATGCCTCACACTGTTACTACACTTATTGAAAAATGATGATGATTAGGTGAGGAAGTGCTGTTTAAGAAACCTTACTTTCCACATGCGTCGGTGTTACAGCGGTTAAGACGCTCGCCGACCATGCAGATGGTCCGAGGTTCGAGCCCCGGCCAGCGCACACCTTTACCTCGCTAAGCCAGAAACAATACTAGTAAAGAGGAAAGGTTGGGCATGAGGCTAGCAACCCCATCCTGTAAAAAATCAACACTGCTACGGAATCTTCAAGCCTATAGCTTGGAGCCCTATGTTCCACTGGGAACGTGAAGGAAAAAAAACTATCCACATAGTTGATTGGCCCTATCGGTTCTGACTGTATATATCAAACAGTTCGTTGTTTGATATTCAAGTATTGGTTTGTAGGGATTAGATTGATTGGTTACAGGATTTCATCATGAGCTGACTATTGGATAGAGAACCATTGGAAAACCTAGGAGTACTGTCAGAAAGCTGTTTCGTCCTTGTCTGGGACTCTTCGGCAGCAGGCACTCGCTCGGGGTTCAAACCCCAGGAGCTTCTGGTTACAAGCCAACTGGGACCCGATCCAATGGTCCGTGAATTCTAACTTCCGCCATTTCGAGACAGCGCAACCGCTAGCCAATGTCTTCGGTGAGTATTTTTCCTCACATCCGACCTACTGCACCCTACTGGTCACGAGTTCATTGTTTGATGATTCGGTGTATGTGTATTCTCTCAACAATGCCTAAGATCCTTCTGACACGGTTTGTTCTTCTACTGTTATTTCAATAATCTTCACCATAATTTAGGTAGTCTGTAGCTAGCTGTGGCAAAGTCGCCTTATAATAAAATGCTGAATTGCTTTACTGCAAACCATTTCCTTCTTGCTTTCACGAAGATGCTTAAGGAGATGATTGATTTGCCGCCTTATTATTGCATAAACTCTCCGGTTGACAAGTTGACCTAGTTAGTGGCTACTTCGTGTGCATGTTTCATGACACCTTTCGTAAACTACCATGTCGAATTGTATATTTGATTTTGTAATCGTTGAGGTAATTAAAATCACTTTTAAATTTTAAATGTGGACGTTATAAAATACTGGCTTATTATTTTATACTTTAGTAGTTCAATTGCCAGTTGTTTTAATTCACTCCAGAGTAGTAATCATTCCGAACAACAACAAGACCAAATACAGTCGTCATTATATTCCCCTTTTTTTGCATTTTCTCTTTGGTATTAGTGGTAGTAACACGGAAACCCCAAATTGTATCCGAACAGGAATGATGATGTAATCATCAAAGAGAATCAGGTGGTGTGGGGGTGCTGATGCTGTTGCTGCCGCCGCCAGAGACTGTTTAAATCCAAGTCGTCGAAGAATATTCGAATGCCTAGAACGATATCACTTCGAAGAAGACGACAATGAAGACAGTTGTTCTGTTTGATTGAATGCACCTCGTATATTTTGGGTTCAGCGTGTATAATATCCACTTGAATACGATTCATTTCTAAATACAGTCATCAGCATGAAGTTATTTGTGTAACCTTTATTGCTTATTCTTCTGCTTATTCAGCTGTTTAATGTGAAAGAGATGAATACTTTGTACAACTTTGAAATATATTTTGATAATATATGCCCTTTTATAAATGAATGAATACAGGTGTGAGTCAGGATAGAATTACTTCAAATCGATGTAAATACTTATAATACCAATATTATTATTATTAATAATAATAATAATTATTATTATTATGATTACTCAATACACTTATTTGCTTTTATGAATTTAGACAAAGTAATAAGAAGACGTGATTTGTCTGAATCGTGTATTGTGCATATTTGCTCGCAACACATTTCTAACAATCTGATCATATACTAGGACCTGTCATAGGAGTACATATATATGAAATTGATAGAGTTTCGAGGTGAAAAAATCGACACTTAGGTCTAGTTAAAAGGACATATTGTAGGTCAAAATAACAATGAAGGTCACTAAACCAAATAACAGAGGTAATAGTATATCTACCCTCGGTTATTATCAAAACAAAGTTTACCAAGGACGGTAGGTTTAGTGTGATAACGAATTTTGCTTTGAACGCATAAAGGGGGGAGGTAAACTTTCTAGTTGCTTCCACAAACTTTAGGGTACGCCCACTCCTAAACACGTTTTATGGATAGGTCTAAATTATGTGTAAACACCAATTTTATGTCCTATCTCTATAAAATGTCTCGCAACAGAGAAGCTAGGTGTCCTGTTCCCACCCTTAATGGGTTCTGAAGATTCCATTTGCTTCTGGAGCTATTTAGGAATGTGATCTGAAGCCAGCACTTACTTTCAGAGATTGATAAGTCCTTCCTATGTATGTATGTGTGGCCCCACACGTACAGTCAAATTGGTAGATCCAGTGGGATGTGACATCATTTTTCTCATGTCATAAGGGCTTTGATGGATGGATATATTACCTCCACATTCTGAATTATTGTGGTCTGAGCTGCCTAAAAAGTCATCTCAACAGAGGCGTTCAATCTTTGTCTAGTTATCAAGCTTCTTTGATGTCCCATATAGGGTAGCTTGATGTACACGTCTTTCTTGGGGGTGAGTTGTAGAGGGGATCTTGATGTTCTAACTACTTGATATCTCCTGATGAACTTATCTGGTCAACTGTTATCAACCAGAGTTTGTGTCAACTTCCTTTCTTCTTCATCAAGTGTGTCTTCAGTGCATATTCGTTGGATTCTACTTCTAAAGCTCTTAGGTACCGAACAGGGCGGAAACTGTGGTAATTAAGATACTATCCTGTCCATGTCGGTTTTCTATAAATAGATCGCTTTCGTGATTCGTCGTCAACTAAACAATATTTCTAGGAAAGATAAACAATTATCTTCCTCTTGTACCAACAGACGTAAGTGATATGCTATTCTGAACTTCAATCATTCGACTTAAAATTGAGGTGGCAGAACAAGACTCATCACTTATGATGAAAACGTCATTTACATACCTTCTATAAAGTGGCACGTTTTCGATGAAATCCTCCGATAAATTCTCAGTGTACGATATATAGATATCTTCTAAAAGGGGCCCTATCGAACTTTGCATAGCAACACAATCAACTTGACGGAAACAATCGTCATCACATGTAGACCTAACATTGCTAGTACATAGAAATTATGTCAAAATGACTGCTCCAAACTAAATGGCTTTTTATCAGAAATCAGCCATTAGTCCAAGGAAAACAGTCTAACTTTAAATCCCTCTAAATGTCAAACAGTCAATATCACCTTTAGGCATAAATCTGACCTAATAAACAAACTGGTTAGCACTCACGAGGTGTGCAACATAGGTGAAGCTGAAATAAAGACCAAGTCGGAAATTAAATATCTTGGCGACAATCTATGCTAATTTCATATCTTGATGATTTCTAAGAAAATATTCCGTCTTACCTTCTACATCAATAAGTTAAGACATTCTGGAATAACCCAAACCTTACTCCTACAATTCGTGAACTCTCGCATTCTGCCTATTATTCTATATTGTTCCCCCTTAGTTTTTCCAGGGCTGGCTACTGAAGAAAGACTATACCTTATTACGCAGGATGTTTAAGGTTGTAAGCAGGGTAAACAACGTGCCACTTAACCAACTTGTTAATATTCTGGTTGACAGGCACATGGACTCATGAGAAAAATGGTCTAAATCCATTCCATATAACCCACACCACCATCTTCATTCAAAGCTCTTCTCTTGTGTCTCATCAGGCAGGACCAGAAGCCTCTACAGAAAACTATATGCTCGGACTAGCAAGTACAAAAACTCAGCCATGCCCTACTTGGCTCGTGTTCTGTGCGATAAAGAAAGTATTAGGCGTGAAACCTATAAATTACCAAATAGTCAATAGAACAGCTGGATCTCGTCTTTTTAACTCATATCATTTGTAGGTACAACGTTTTCCTTCCTTTCTTTTCCTTTTCCCTTTTTTGTTATGTGCTGTTTTGTTTCCCTCTTCCTTACAAACTATAATTAAAACATTCTTCTTCGTTCTCTCACACTCTGTATATCTCGATCTTTTTGTTCCTGCTTACGCCAGTAAATATGCCGGTATCTACTTTTCTAACACCTTCAAACATTCTGTTCACTTTTGGCTTTGCTACCGACCGATATGCTAATATGTTGTGGTTAGAACTAAATGAGACTACCCAAAATCCATGTAGAATTTTATTTATTTTTAATGTTTTTGATGTGGTTTTGTTATCTGAGCTGGATGGTTAGTTTGCGAAGCTTTCATCACCTTACTGGGTGACATCTTCAACGCATACTTCAATTTGAAGTGAGCTTTTAGATTTCTCCACGAGTTTATTAATCATCTCTCCTGGTGACCTTGGACGTGACTGGTTGTTTGTGTGTGTTTTCACACCTTCTAGGTTACTTGTATTGGAACCGGTTGTTTCTTTGACTTGAACTTTGACCCTTTGTGTATAAAGTTTCTTTCTTATTGGTTGATAACTTTTGTCTATCTCGATGTGTCTATTGATTGATGATTCACTGGAATGCCAAGCTTCTAAAAATTCTCTAGCATTCTTGTTATTTCCTTTGTCTAATATTTGAACGTTGTCCCAGTCGAATTGATGTCCGTAGTTGTCTGTGTGTAGTGAAATGAGGGAGTGGATATCATGTCTTTTGACGGCTAGCTTATGTTCGTGGATACGAAGACGAAGGGGACGTCCACTTTGACCGATGTAGTGTTTTTCGCAGTTGTTACAGTTTATTTTGTAGATGATGTTGGTTTTGTCTTCTTTCGCTGTTGAGTCTTTTGGTTGACATAGAATTGAGTGAAGCGACTTTGTTGGTTTGTGTACGACGTCAATTCCTAGAGGTTTGAAGAGTCTTGTAGTGATTTCTGAGATATCTTTTATATATGGTAAGGTAATTTTCTTTGTGCTTTCCTTGGTGGTTTTTGCTTTGGTAGGTTGGCTTGGGCGTATATGTCTCTTGATGAAATTCCGTGGATATCCATTCTTTTGGAAGACGTCCATGAGATACTTTTCTTCAATTTTCCTTAAGGTGGGAGTGCTGCAGTGAGTCCTTGCTCTCTTGAATAGTGTTTGTATGCAATTCCTTTTGTGTGTTATTGGGTTGTTGCTGTTGTAATTCAGTATTTGGTCTGTGTGAGTTGATTTCCTATAAACTTGAGTTTCTAATTCTCCTGTAGTTGTTCGCCTGACTAAGACGTCCAAAAATGGTATTTTGTTCTCGGATTCCTCTTCTCTTGAGAATTTGATGTCGTTGAAGACGTTGTTTATTAAGTTGTGAGTTTTATCTAACTCGTTTCTTTTGATTATTACAAATGTGTCGTCGACGTAACGTATCCAAATCTTGGGTTTGATCTTTGGTAGAATTATATTTTCGAGTCTTTGCATCACTGCTTCTGCAATCAAACCTGATATTGGTGATCCCATGGGTGTTCCTTTGACTTGTTCATATATTTGGCCGTTGAATTGGAAGTATGTTGTTAGGCATAGATTTATGCATTCCATCCAGCTTGTGTGTTGCATTTTTGATTGTTGTGGCAGTTGTTCGTCGTTGCTAAGTAATTGCTCCATGGTTTCTTTTGCTAGGTTTTGTCCGATGGATGTATATAATGCTGTCACGTCGAATGATACCATTATTTCTTGTTCATCTATTTGGATGCCTCTGATTTTCTCTAGGAATTGGATAGCAGAGTTGATGGAGTGATCGCAAGATTCCGTTAGGTGTTTTAGTTTTCTGTATAATTCTTTGGATAAATTGTATGTTGGAGTTCCTGGGAGTAATACAATTGGTCGTAATGGGATATTTGCCTTGTGTATTTTTGGTCTGCCGTAGAATCGGTATATTCTTCTCTGTCCATGACCACTGTTGTTCTTCCTTTGTCGGCTGGTAAAGTGACGATGTCCTTCCTATTCTTCAGCTTTTTGAGGGCCTTTAGTTCTTGAGCGTTGAGTTGTTTGTGTTGTCTTTTCTGTTTGACCATTGGTACAATTGTTTGGCGTATCTCTTCCTGTGTTTCCTCGTTCAAGTTTGATGATTTGAGTAATGATTCAAAGGCAGCGAAGAAATCAGTTTTTGAAGCATCTCCGGTGTTGTAGTTTAATCCTTTTTGTAGTAGTTGTTGTTCCATTTTTGATAGTGGTTGTTTTGATAGGTTGACTACGCAGTCTATGGGCGTATTGTCTGGTTGTTGTTTTTTAATCTTGGCTAGTTTGGTTTTGAGGACTCTTCGTCTTTGTTCTCTGTGTTTTTCACTTTACAGTGTAATTGCGGTGATCAGCGTTGACAGGTGTCCCTGGTTGAGGGTTTTCTCTAATTTTGCTTTTTGGATATCTATAATTTGTTGATATTTGTTGATCCGATAATGTGCGTCTGTCAAAGTTCAAGTCAAAGAAACAACCGGTTCCAATACAAGTAACCTAGAAGGTGTGAAAACACACACAAACAACCAGTCACGTCCAAGGTCACCAGGAGAGATGATTAATAAACTCGTGGAGAAATCTAAAAGCTCACTTCAAATTGAAGTATGCGTTGAAGATGTCACCCAGTAAGGTGATGAAAGCTTCGCAAACTAACCATCCAGCTCAGAGAACAAAACCACATCAAAATCATCCACCTGAGCTACAAATCTTCTCTATCATATCTATTTTTAATGTATTAACTGGATGCAATACTGTAGTAAAATGTTGAGAATTCCATTCTGTATCACAAGTGCTGTTATGGAATAAAGCAAATTATTATTATATCGATATAGCAACCAGCCTTTCTTCCAATAGGTAGGCACCTTTCCTTCTTTCCAAACCTTTTGCAATAATGGCGCGAGCACATCTGACGCAGTCTCTGTGCCTATTCTCAGTGCTTCGGGGGAATTCCGTTTCCCCTTGCTACCTTTCCCATTAGCTCTCAGTAGCTTGATCGTATTGAGGATTTCTGCTTTCGTTGCAGGATTTCTGTCCACTCGCAGTTCTGTGTATGCTGTTGGTGGTGCTGGTGGTATTTCTGGACGAGTTGCAGGTGATGTCCGATTTAAGAATCCTTTGAAATGAGCAACCTATTGTTTCATTTGTTTCTCCGCCATGGTAATCAGGTTCCCATGGACACCTTTTATTTTCTTCATCATGTAGCGTGATCTCTTTCCGGATAGCGAGCAACCTGGTTATCTGATATAATGTTCTGGAGTCTCTTTTACCTGCGATCTGTCTGCCTGCCTCCCTGTTCTGCTTCAGTTGCCAGCCAGTATGTCGTAGAATTGTTTTTTGTCTCTCCTGGCACTCTACTTCACCTCCTTTATTCATTGCAGTGTACATTGCTGTGAACTTTGGTTCTCCTTTTGTTGACCATCTCTGCATTGAGTCATCCTCTCTTTCACCACTCCCTCTTCTCGCTTCTATGAGCTTTCAGGTAGGTGTCCATTGAGAGCCATTACTTGTCATGTCTCTCTTCCTTCCTAGAACAGTCGTACACACTTCCTTGAACATCACCCTCAGACAGCTCCAATGTTCTTCCATGCACGTTTCCTCAGTAATAACACGTAGTGTATCCGATTATGTTCTGATCTGATCTGTAGTGAAGGTAGGCATCCCTTTTAGTTTTGTCTTTCAGTTTCTGAATGTTGAACTTGAATTACAGTGGCTTGTCTTCAGTTATTCCGCAGAATTTCAGCTTCACCTCCAAAGTTCCTTAAAACAGACGATGGTTTGAGCACACATATGCTCACCTTCTTGACTTTGTGCCCAGCAGGCTAGCTGCATCTCCACTTTCTTGAGCAGCACTGAGGTGAAGTTTAACTGGTTTATGGTATGTCCGACAGGCGAAATCCATGTTGCTTTGTGTATATCCGTGTGCTTAAACACGCTCCCTATAATCACCAGATCACTGAAAGTGCAGAAGTCTGCGAATATTTCTCCGTTCTCATTCATTTCTCCAGGTGAGAGCCTCTCGACCTATGATCAGTTCGCCTTCATATTGCCCATGAGGACTCTGATGTCATCACTTGGGATGCTGTCCATTACTGTGAGTAGTTTTCTGTATCATTTTCCTTCTTGTCTTGTTCCATGTTGTTTGTGGGATTGTGCGTATCAGTGAATCATGATAGCCACTCACTGCCTCAATGTGTTCGTGGTTGTCTTCTCGGTGACCGGAGTAGATTATTGACTCTTCAGTTGACAGTTTTGATAATTCACACTCATTCCATCTGCTCTCATAGACACTCAGCACTTGTACGCCAAATCTTCGCATTTCTTTGGCTACTTAGGCAGCCTTCCCAGCCAGCCTCAGACATTGTACGGATATTCCACGTCTCCATTCTTATTCTTTCTTTCATCGAGAGAACACAGACACATCGGCTGACTGGCTTTCCAAAGGCTTGTTTTCACCAGCCCGATGTGTCATTTCGCTTCTCCGATTCCGGCGAAGAATAAGATTGTTACTTGAATTTTTTGTATTTTCAATATTTTTTTCAGCGTTGAAGTTTCCCCATCAGTTTCATTGGTTTTGTCAGGTAGGGTTGCTAGCCCCACGCCCAACCCTCCCTATTTACCCGGTCTTGAGATCGGCTAGAAAACCAGCAAGCAATTTAACTAGGCGAGGTTAGTTCTTAGTTAAGAAGTCATTCAGAATTACAAAAATTTCTTATCGTATGAAAGAGGGAATGCATACGATTTATTTTCCTGGAAATAAACCTCAAATTATCGAAGTGAGTTAACTGTCCATTCCGTCTTCATTTTCATTGAGTAGATCTTGTTGAACATGTGTAGTGGTGAATAATCCCTTAGACTTATTAGCTCACAACTTTCATCACTCAGCAGTGGGTGCTGACCCTGACTGTTTACTTCGACCGGTTACGCTGGGATTACGTGATCAGTCATCGACACCATTTATCACGATGTCGTCGACCGTCTGGTTGGTCGTGTGCAAACTATGGCTGACTGGCTAGCAAGCATTTATTTTAAAGACACAGTTAGATAGAGAATCTTTAAGAATTTGGTCTTTTACATGAACAAGTTTGCGTTGTAGTGTGTGTGTGTGTGTGTCTGTCTGATGTTTTGAAAAAAACTCTGATGCTGTGCTTGCTGAGTACTCTTCTGATATGGTCTGACGTCTCTGCTCTCTATAGAATGACAACTGTTGAGGTCCATGTTTTTGGAATACGTTTTCGGTCATACTTAATGTCAGTGTTGATTTTGTTGTTGAAATTCTTTGTGTAGTTGTTTTGCTTGAGAGTCTCAGTAATGTTTGGTATTTCCTCTTCCACTTTCTCTTTCTCATCCGTTAACATCAAAGAGTGTGTTCGTCTAAGAAGACTTGAATCAACTGATAACTTTGCGCTGATGGAGTGTGATGATCCGAAGTCTGAATATTTGTTGGAGTGTGTTCTCTTCCTGAACACAGATGTACTAAAATGTCCGTTTTCTCTCCTCTTAACTAGTCTGGCAGTCGAGAAATGATAGTTGTAGTAATTTATTGTAATAGTAATATTAGATTTTCGAGATGACGGAATTATAAGAATCCAAACAAAACCCAGAGAGGGCAGCAATCAGGAATTTGTATTTAGCGGAATTATTATGCAATTCATAAAAGAAACATATCAACAGTCAACAGTAAGTATTTAAACAATACAGAGATAGAAATAGTCAATCACCACATCCGCCACACCTCGAATATCTCCTTGCGTATTTATAACGATGTCTCGGTTTGCTTGCAAGTAGCTGCGACCTAACTGATTCTGTGATATTATTTTCATCAGTATTATCTGGACCTATTTCTGAATTATCTACAAAATCAGGATTATTAGCGGAATCAATAATATTATAATTGGAACGACCTACTTCATTTATTGTCACTTTGTCCAGGTGTCCGTTATGAACTGAGTGATCTTTGATGTTTAATATCTTCACCACTCGATTTCCCATTTTTTGTAGTGTGATTCCAACAGAAGGTCTGTAGTCATTCCCTTTGTAATAATGTACATTAGAAGTCGTGGACATCAGATGCTTTTTGAGAATTCGAGATTTGAATAGTTTTGCAGGACTTTCACAAGAACTTGTATGCTCTGCATTCAACAGACGCAGTCTATGCATGTGCAACAATTCCTCCATTTTAATCAGTTGCTGTCTCATCTCATTCAGGTCTTTTCGTGCTTTCGACAGTTCACATTGCAACTTGGCTACCTCATTTTTGAATACAGTTGATGCTTGCGTTGCTGAACTTGCAGTGGAGGTTTTCATTGGATTAGCTTGAGTATTTTGAAAAGTTGAAAGACACATAGACTCCATTTTACTAGACAGCTTGGGAGAATTATAAGAATGTTGAGCAACATAAGTACTCGAACTCCTGCAAACCGTCTTGATGTGTCCAACTTTACCACATTTATAGCACTTAGCACTCCGAAAACGGCAAGTGCTTCGTAGATGTAACTTTCCACAGGATAAACACAGTTTAATGTTTTTGATCTCTCGCTGCATTCTATTACCTGTGGACGGCAGTTTGGATTGCTTTCCATGACCACTTGTATTTTCGACTTTAGAAAGCATAACATCAGATACTGACGTAGTGGGAGCAGAGTATTCATTATTGACATCTTCATATGTAATACATACATCTTTAGCAGTTTGAAAAGTACAAGAAGGAATCTGAATCAACTCCTTCTCTAATTTAGGAATGTTGATTCCAGCAATTAGACGATCACGTAGTTGTGTATGCAGCTGATCTCCAAAATTACACTTTGAGGCTTGAATTTGAAGTTGAAGAATAAATTCTCGAATCTTCTGGTTGGGAGAACGTACCAGTTTGTTGAACTGAGCCCTCTCTCTGGTCTCAAAAGTAGTTACATGGAAGTGATCTATAAGAAGTTCACGGAGCTTAGCATATGGCAGCGAAATGGGTTTATCTGGAAACGCCAGATTCTTCACTAGGCTATATGCCTCAAGCCCAATAGTAGTGATGAAATGAGCAGGTATTTTGTCATCCCGAACATTCTTTGAAATGCACCACGCATCAAAGCATTCCAAATAATCAGCAATCTCCCGCGGAGACCCATTAATGGGGAATTTTCCCAGGTTACTTAGCTCCATCGCGACGCCAATTTGTAGTAATTTATTGTAATAGGAATATTAGTATTTCGAGATGACCGAGTTACACGAATCCAACCAAAACTCAGAGAGGGCAGCAATCAGGAATTTGTATTTAGCGGAATTATTATGCAATTCATAAAAGAAACATATCAACAGTCAACAGTAAGTATTTTAAACAATACAGAGATAGAAATTGTCAATCACCACAAGAGTTCACCGAGGTCTGATTCAACTTACGAAGTAAACTGGATACTGGGAGATATATTGTTCAATTTCTTCCAGAATTAACTTTGTAGATCTCGTTCGTTGTAGTGTGGTGAGAGCAGGCTGCTAGCCAATTGACAGACATTAATTTACGTCAATGTCTAGGTCACTAATATTGGACGTGAGAAAATGTGGACAAGGCTGATTCAACAACCATTCACAGCAGACTTAACATGGGCAAATAAGATTCGCAGATATATGGCTTAACGGTCCGAGAAACCAGAAACAACCAATCAGAAAACTATGTTTGTCTGCTTGGATAAGCTATAATAATGTACATGAAATACATATAAATACGTACTGATTTTCGTAATAAAACTATCTGTTGCCCTTGTCTTCTGTTGCTACAGTAGCACTACAAAAGTATCATCTACATATTCTAACCATATTTTAGCAATGAGTATGCTTGAAAAGATGTTATCTTCGAATCCATTCATGAGACGATCGGACCAAAATTTTTCCAACTGTTAAAAGTGAACTTTGTTTGCGCATATATAAAATGCTTAAATCTCTTCACCTGAATGTATTCACTTTCACTTTTATCAGTGTTATTGATCGAATGACTGAAATTCAATTTCTAACCAATAGGATGTTAGACAGCAAGTGATGAATAAATAAACCAATCAAAATCATTGAAGAGCTCAGATGTCCTTGTGATACTAACTGGATTACAGGATACTGCAGCCAACGAGTCAACAACTATGCACAGCAGATACCACACCATAACTAACGAAATAACCTCGAGGAAACCAGTCAAATTGTGAGGTTTTCACGATGGATTTACATGTCAAAATAGTAACATCAATAACGATAAGAAAGAGGGAGATTTAGTTGTGAGGTTGACGATTTGATCGCTCAACTCAAGGTTATTTGGTTGATAATTGAGTGAGGTATAGGATAATTTGTAATAACAAATCAGTGGCTGCCTATTTACGCGAGGTCTTAATATCTGCGTGTTTCATGCATTCTCTTCCCTGAGCTTGGATTCCTTCTTTTTTGGACGGATAGGAGGATAGCTTAATTTTATGTATTGACTCAGTTAACCACTAGTGAAATCCATGCACACACAGAGAAGTCAACAGCATAATATGACTGGTCTTATGGGGTGGGAGAGAGACGACGATGATGAGATGACACCTGAAATCATTTCGCTTCATCACTCATTCCGAGACAGCAGCATAGAGTAGACGCATGTTAATTGGGGGTTGATGTTAGCCAGTGTGATTCGCGAAAATCAATGGGATAGGATGTTGAAAACTTGCTCTGCTGAACAATTCACAACTGAATGTGCAGAAGTAAACGACTTCCTAATTATATCGAATGCCCATCCTTCATCATCTGGCAGACAGGCACCAAGAAGCACTTTCACTTCGCTTACACTATACTTATTCTCTTCACATAAATCATGCAGATATGTGAAAGAAGGCGTGTGATGAGTGGGAAGGATTATTTCTCGTCAGCAAAGGGAATTAATTCGCTACCAACACTTGTGTCATTCATCAATCAGCTCATTATGTGTGTGTACAATCACCGTCCAGATTGTTCACTGCACTTCACTCCACTTATAATTCTCTTTTAACTTGCACACCACATTTGTAGGCGAATTAAGTCGTTGTTGATGTCGATTCAAACATTATTATGAACAGAATGTAGATTTCCACTGGTCAGTTCGATGAATAACCACCTATTCGTGTATTTCACCAGCTCACTGATGGCTGCTGAATGGATTTCGTGAAGCTGCGGTGGGAAGTCATGAGCAGTACAGTTCACCATGTCAAGGCGAGACTGATTATCAACGAAATGATTTATGGGGGGGGGGGGTGAGCGTTACATCACGCAAGCGTTGACAAACTTACGATCCATGTATGGGTCATTGATTTCTAGCAGGCCAGCCAACTAGGCAGTGAGCAAACCCAAGTGGCTGAGTCTTCAACGAGCCTGGCCTCGTAAATTGAAGGACATAAATGTCTCAGACAAAGTCATGTTCTCATTAGATGTGACGTCGCTATTTACCAATGTACCTCTCATGGAAACTGTCTGCTATTTATGTGATTTGATTGGTACACATAGTTTAGAAATAGTGTTGCCGACAATCCACCTGAAAGAGCTTTTATTGAGATCCACGTTGAATGCTCAATCCACCTTGAATAATGAGATATTTAAACAGAGAGATGGCATTGCAGTGACATCACCACTGGGTCCCCTGTTGGCTGATTGTTTTATGGCAAAGCTTGAAAATTCTCAAATTAGTCAAACCAACGGTCATTTCGACATTTATAAAAGATACGTAGACGACAATTTCTTTATCTGAGATAATAACGTAATTCTTGATGACGTCTCGTTTGCTTTCAACAACTACCATCCTTCTTTACAATTCACCGTAGAAAAGAAATTTGAACTAAGTATTCCGTTTCTTGATGTGTGCCTTAGCAGACGTAACGACGGATCTCTCAAAAGATCTTTCCACTGGAAACGTACATGGAACGGACAACCAACTAATTGTGTGGTGCTGATGGACAAAGAGGACTATATCGCAAAGATGAAAGCTGTGTTAAATGACCCGTTGAGGTTTAGAGTTGACAGTTGCCAGAAAGATAAGACAGATGCTGTCAAAAAACGTATCCTAAACGCCTTGAGAGATCTCCTATAGAAGAAATTGATTGACAGCAACACGTACAATGATTTGAAACCCTGGGGGTCCCGCTTGCCACCGATGTATGGCGTTCAGAAAATACACAAAGAACAAGTCCCCCTGAGACCTATACTTTCGATGATCAACTCGCCCCAACATAAGGTGGCACGTCGGCTTGCAGAGAATTTGGAACCTATTCGTCAACGGCTAGGCGTGCACACGGTGAAAGACTCATTTCATTTCTCTGAAAGTGTAAACCAAATGAACGTTCTAAATAAATTCATGGTGTCATTTGATGTAACCTCCCTATTCACAATGATTCCAATCAATGAAACTATTGAGATCATTTGTCAGCAGTCCGATCTTCTCCCACTCCCAGAATCGGAATTCAAACGCCTACTGCTTATGTGTACCATGGATGTGCAATTCCAATTTGACAACACGTTTTACCGCCAAATAGATGGTGTAGCTATGGGCAGTCCACTTAGCCCTGTTCTAGCAGATATTTTCATGTCAAATCTTGAAAGAACAAAGTTGAAACATGCAGTCGACGAAACATCTTCCTACTGTCGTTCTGTTGATGACACATTTATAGTGTGTAAAAATGAAAGTCATGCTTTACACTTACTAAGATTATTCAATGGTGCACACGCCAATATTGAGTTCACTATGGAACATGAAAGTGACGGAAAGTTTCACTTCCTCGACATCGCCATGGAACGCCTAGAAGACGGTGGTCTTCAAAAGTCAATTTATCGAAAGCCCACATGGAAAGGACAATACTTGCATTTTAATAGCTTTTGTCCGAATAGCTTTAAACGTGGTCTAGTCAAAACTTTGTACTATAGAGCGAGGAGAATATGCTCTATAGAGAAACCAGAGGAGGAGTTTGAGTTCCTTGAAAAGATATTGAAGAGAAATGGGTATCCTCAAAAGTTCATCAACAAGTACGGAAGATCTGAAGTTACAAATGTAAAACAAATCACAATAGAAAAAAACCACTCTACGTCCAGCTTGATTATAAAGCTGAAAACATTGCAGCGATGATCAACAGAAGGCTGATTACATCACTAGCCGTAGCGTATCCTGCAGCCAAGCTAGTTCCCATCTATCGAACAACTTGCTCTTTGGTGCAATCGAAAATCGACAGATACCTTTCTCATGTTACCTCCAACTGTATATACAAATTTACGTGCATCTGCGGGAGCAGTTACATTGGAAGGACAGAAAGAAGGGCATATCTACGATTTTCCGAACATGTACCAAAAAGCTTACGTCTAAAGGGAACAAATGCTTTAAACAGTGCCATCGCCAGGCATCTCCTCGACACGGGTCATGAAGTGGACGTCGAAAAGTCGTTCAAAATTATCAATAGGCAAAAGGACTCATTTCTCCTTAAGTTTGCTGAAGCGATCTCTACCAGACGCTTGAAACCAGATCTATGTGTTCAGAAAGAAGCAGTTATTAGCCTTTCCTTGCCTTGGTAACTGGATGCCTTTTTTTCCCTCATCTGATTACGTAATCTTTGTCTTTAACCTCACCCTCCTTTTATAATTTGTAATTTTGTTTGTCTGTTGTTTCTATGATTTGAGTTCAACTCAGTATATTGCTACCTAATTTAATAGTCACTCTGCATCTAACGCACATCTCATCTTCATTATGTAACTCCTTTACCATTCTCTGCATACATTTATTTTGTTTTAACTTGAACTGCCTGTGCAAAAACTGTATAAGCGCAATCTTCTGAGCACTGTTTACTAATTGTGGAATTTTCTGTCAACTGACAACATGTAAAATTTGCAAGTATGTTAAAACATGTCTGTACTTAAACCTCATAATTTATTTAGGCTGTAAGCAGCTGATGAGAAGCCAACGAAATAAATGATGGTACCATATTATTCTGATAAAACTGTAGTTCTTGCTTTGTTCAAATTCATTAAGGGGAATAAATGTATGAAACACTCCGCTTTAGGTTAAGAAACATTTGTAGTTTTGATTGCATTGACTCAGAACTTGCCTTTTCTACAAGGCACGCTTACAGAAAACGGATACCCGGTCCGTTTTATTGACAGTAACACGAAAGATAAGCAGTCTAAACTTGTCACCAACTCAGTTCCAAAGAAAACCTTATTCATGAACTTGGAATTCAAAGGTGGTCAAATATGCTCAAAAATGGTCTCTTTAAAGCAGTCAGCAAGAGGCTACTTGCAGCAAAATTACATATGACTTTCACCAGCCGCAAGTTGTTCTCTAACTCTGTAAAAGATAAGCTCTCCCGTCTGGCTGTCTCCATGTGCATCTATCAGTTCACCTGCTCCTCTTGTGGAGCGAGGTACATTGGCCGTGGTCAGAGGACGCTTTCCACACGGATACGAGAACATATTCAAACACCATGGTTTTACAAGGGAGAAAGGAAGAGTGTGCGAAGCTCTATTCTAGAACACCTGATCGACTTCTGTCACTCTGTCAACCCTGGCCATGATTTTAAGATCATCTATCGAATACCTGCTAACTTGCTGTCCGCGTTTTCTTCGTTACAGACTTCTAAAGACAGCGAAGGCCTTGGTAATTCATGACTTTAAGCCAAACCTTTGTATACAAAAGAAGTATGTACAATCCCTACTTTTGTCTTGGGCGTAGGGAGATGGACATGTATTTATTTGTTTTGTTTATTTATTTATTCTATGTACCTTTCCCTTAATACTATGACCATTATTATTGTTATTATCATTATGATCATTACTATTGTCAATCTGAATTGTTTCCACTTGATCCACTTGTCAATCTAAGCCCAAAATTATTAATCTTATTTTTTATTTTTACAATTCTGAATTCTATCTTATCAAATTTCACACCACACCACATTACGTAACATTTTATATTCGCCTACTAGTCGCATAATTATGCACCCCTTTCCAACATCTATACACCTTATGTATTACTCCATATATGACATTGATTGTTTTGCTACTTGACATTTAACTATGATTATAATCACAAATATTTTAATTGCATTTCATACTACTGTAATTATTTCATGTATTCACACCTTTGACCTAATTCCCTCACCGGATACAATTTTCTTCTTATTATTATTATTATTTCCTTTAATTCCTAGAGGAACATAGGGCTTCAGTCGCTCGTCTCCATTGCGTTCGGTTCTCTGCTAGAGTTTTCACCTGGCTCCAAGTCTGCCCACATGTTTTCATCTCCTCTTCATATGACCTCCATAAATATATACGATTGTACAGCTTGTTCATAAATTCGTTGAAAGAGTCTCTTCGCGTCGGTGGCAGAGCGGTTAGGACTCGCGCTTACCATGCACATGATCCGGGGTTCGATCCCCTGCCGACGCACATCCGATATCAGTGGTCAGCCTGTAAAATTCGAGCTACCGATATCATATGCTGAAAATTCCACACTTGTACCAAAAGTACTGTGTGGAATCAAACTATAATCAAAAATAAAGACAAAAAAATACTGTGTTCTTAATGCTACAAAATGGGAATTAATAAATTATTGAAAAAAATAACACCTTGTTAGACCATTCAAATATTTATTATATTAGGAATAAATTCTAATTGACTGATAACGCCGTCTGATTTGAATAACATCATGGCTCGACAGCTTGTCCTATGCCGTAGGTAACATAGTGATTTCAGTAAATTTATACACTTGAACTAGATTTGTCGACTGAAACAGAGGACCGGTATGTTACTAGGCTATTCAAATACTAGTTGAGAATACATGTGCATGTGTGGGTGGGTGTGTGTCAATTTATGCTAACCAGTTCACTTATAATCCTACGATGAACTGAGTGAATTCACAAACTAAGGAAACAACTATGTACACACTCGCTCCGTGACACTTTTCAGTTAGTTCATCGACTGCATACAAGACCTGAATGTATCGAACAAAATTATGCTGTCCTTCAACACTGAGTCACTTTTCACCAATGTGTCACTCACGGAAACGGTCTGCTTCATATGTAAATATGTAGATGACAACCATCTCAATATTGGAATACCAACAACATATCTGAAGGAATTACTACTGAGATGCACTCTGAACGTCCAGTTCACATTCAACGACACCATCTACAGACAAAAAGATCCTATTGCAATCGGATCTCCGTTGGGTCCACTACTATCAGATTGCTTCGTGGCAAGCCTCGAGAAAGGTCCACTAAAGCCAAGTGGGCATTGACAATTTACGACTGTATAAAAGATACGTAGATGACATATTCATCATTTGTGACGACAACAATGACCCCAGTCTACTGCTGAAGACATTTAACTGTTGCCATCCAGCAATCAAATCCACTCTTGAAATGGAAAACGAGTCAAAAATTCCGTTTCTTGATGTGAAACTAACAAGAAGAGCTGATGGGAGCCTAAGAAGATCGATCCATAGGAAAGCTACTTGGAATGGTCACCTAACAAGCTTCTATAGCTGGGTAACCATTCAACAAAAGCGGAATTGAATTAAATTACTTGCCACCTGCGTCCGACGCATCTGTGGTTCCAATGTTCTAGAAGCAGAAGTAGATATTCTAAGAGAAATCTTCATCCAAAGTGGATACCCAATAAGATTCATCGACAAAAATATCAAACCGAAAATTTGGAGAAACGAAACTTCACTTGCGCCTACATGAACTTGGATTTAAAGGGAGATTTATCAAGCGATATTCTCAAGAGAAGGACCACATCATCTCTGAGAAGAATATTATTTGCAGCAACGCTAAGAATAGTGTTCTTCAGTCGCCCACTGATCTACAGAAGCCACAAAGACAAGATCCTGCATCTGACCACTTCTATGTGTGTATATCAGTTCACCTGCTGCTGTGGAGCCAGACAAGTACATCGGTCGTTCGATGCGCACCCTGTCCAAGAGGATTCAAGAACACTATCCAGCCAGCATGGTTGCGAAAAGGCAATAGTGGTGCAATAAGGAGTGCGACAATTGAACACCTGGTTAACACTGATCATTCCATCTCAACAAATGGCTCCTACTTCAAAGTAATCTACAGAGTCACGAATAACCTACCAAAGGCAATACAGTTTTGTCTTCTTCGTATCGCTGAAGCTCTGCCCATTCACATAGAAAAACCGGAGCTGTGCATACAAAAGTGGATTACTCAACCACTTCTACTGTCATGGTAACAACTTTGTTGATTTTGATGACCTAATTTTGTTTGTTTGCCTGTTCTTTAATTGCTTATAATTCTTACATTCATTTAGAATTCTTACGTAATTTCTTAATACCTGCTTTGTTCCTATATGTATTCTGAGTGAAACTCACTCATCGAACTATTCATATTATTATTACATAACTTCATTTGTTTGTTGTTGTTGTTGTTGCTCCCTTGGGTTCCTAGTGGAACATAGGGCTTCAACTGCACGTCTCCATTTCCTTCTGTCTTCTGCTATACTTTTCGCCTGCATCCATGTTAATCCATATTCTTTCAACTCCTCTTCACCCGATCTCCTCCATGTCACCCTTGCACTGACGTCCCACGCGCCGCTTCCCCTTCGGGTTCCACTCGAGGGCTTGACGCGCGATGTCACCCAGCGGTCTCCTCAGTGAGTGTCCGATCCATCTCCACTTTCTCCTGCATATTTGTTGGGCGATTGGTTCTTGCTTTGTTTGTTCCCATAATTCCTTGTTGGTGATTCTTTCCGGCCATCTGATCTTCAGTATTGAGCGAAGACAGTTGTTAACAAATGTCTGCAGCCTTTTGGAAATATCCTTTGTGACCCACCCTCCAAGTTTCTGATCCGTATAGAAGAAGTGACTTTACGTTTGTATTGAAAATCCGAATTTTGTTGGTGATGCTGAGTGACGAAGATTTCCAGATTGATTTCAGGCTGATGAATGTGTTTCTCGCCTTCCCGATTCTCGATTTTACATCCTCGTCCTCTCCTCCTGTAGTTGAGACAATGCTCCCTAGATAAGTGAATGAAGTAACCTCTTTCAAATCCCTCCCGTTGATGGTGATTGTCGTTGGATGTTGCTGATGCTGCTGTTGTTGTTGGTTGGTTATTTTCATAACCTCCGTCTTGTCTATGTTTGCCTGGAGTCCTGTCTTTGCTGCTTCTTCGACCAGTTTGTCGGTTTCCACTTGTAAGTCTTCGATTGTGTGTGACATCAAACATAAGTCATCCGCGAAATCCAGGTCTTCTAGGTTCTTCACATCGGTGGGTCCAGGATATCCCTGTCTTCTCGTTTCCCACTCACTGTCTGACGCATAATCCAGTCAGTCCACCACAATTAGGAATATCATTGGTGAAAGATAATGAACACCCTTGTCTGACTCCTGTGTTTACTCCAAACGCCTCGCTGAGTTTTCCGTTGTGGATCACTGGGCATGTTCCGTTGTCGTACAGCTGTTGAATGAGGTTGATGAATATTTGGGGCACTGTACGCCGTAGTACTCGAGTAGTTTCCAAATTACTTCGCGGTCGACGCTGTCTGTCGAAAGCCTTCTCAAAGTCTATAAAGTTGAGGTAGAGGTTTGATTGCCATTCCATGCTTTGTTGTGTGATGATGATGATGCGTAGAGTTGCAATTTGGTCAGAACATGATTTCCCTGACTTTCCTGAATCCAGCTTGTTCTGGTCAAAGTTCTGCATCCAGTGCGTCCTTTAATCTCTCCAGGATGATGCGACTCAGAATTTTACTTGGCGTCGATAGGAGCATGATTCCTCGCCAGTTCTTGTAGAGTGAGTCCTAAGTCGCCCTTCTTTGGTAGTTTCACGAGGTAACCTTTCTTCCAGTCAGTAGGCACATTTCCCTCCTTCCAGACCTTTTGCAATAATGGAGTCAGCATGTCTGCTGTCGTCTCTGGGTCTGCTTTCAGTGCTTCAGTGGGTATTCCATCTGGTCCGGCTTCATTTAACTTCATTTAACAACTGTTTATGACAACTCATCACCTTTGTTACTACCCCAATTTCATTGACACTTAATTTTCTTGACTGATTTTGTATAACATAACCCCAATTACCAGTCTTCACCTGTTTGGTTAAAATAACCATAACGAATTGTAATTTTGTTTGACAAACTTAATGTGCACAAACATACAAAATAACCCACATATATATTTGCGATTGTACAGCTAAGAAAATGAATTCGCCGCCGAAAAGAGACTCTTCCCTGATCTACGTGTTTTGTTTTCATTAATTCACAAACTCACCTTAATTGGTTAAATTTTCTGCATATTTTAGTCTATGTAAATTAGAGCATATCCTGAAGACGATCTAATTGAAAACAACAATATTGTTCGTGTGTGTGTCCTGTTCTAATATTGACAGAGTAAACAGAATGATGATCCCTTCTCCTCCTCCTGACTGGGAATTTTCATTATAATCAACTTGCACATAAAAACAATCAATATAGTGAATTCACTGTATGAAAGGAGTTTCATCAGATGGATGGATGAATGCTTTTCATTTCACACTAGTACACATCAGGTGAAAAGCATATTGACAAAACTCACAACTTAATAAACAACGTCTTCAACGACATCAAATTCACAAGAGAAGAGGAATCCGAGAACATAATACCATTTTTGGACGTCTTAGTCAGGCGAACAACTACAGGAGAATTAGAAACTCAAGTTTATAGGAAATCAACTCACACAGACCAAATACTGAATTACAACAGCAACAACCCAATAGCACACAAAAGGAACTGCATACAAACACTATTCAAGAGAGCCAGGACTCACTGCAGCACTCCCACCTTAAGAAAAATTGAAGAAAAGTATCTCATGGACGTCTTCCAAAAGAATGGATATCCACGGAATTTCATCAAGAGACATATACCCCCAAGCCAACCTACCAAAACAAAAGCCACCAAGGAAAACACAAAGAAAATCGCCTTACCATATATAAAGGATATCTCAGAAATCACTACAAGACTCTTCAAACCTTTAGGAATTGACGTCGTACACAAACCAACAAAGTCGCTGCACTCAATTCTATGTCAACCAAAAGACTCAACAGCAAAATAAGACAAAACCAACATCATCTACAAAATAAACTGTAACAACTGTGAAAAACACTACATTGGCCAAAGTGGACGTCCCCTTCGTCTTCGTATCCACGAACATAAGCTAGCCGTCAAAAGACATGATATACACTCCCTCATTTCACTACACACAGACAACAACGGACATCAATTCGACTGGGACAACGTTCAAATATTAGACAAAGGAAATAACAAGAATGCTAGAGAATTTTTAGAAGCTTGGCATTCCAGTGAATCATCAATCAATAGACACATCGAGATAGACAAAATTTATCAACCAATAAGAAAGAAACTTCAGACACAAAGGGTCAAAGTTCAAGTCACAGAAACAATCAGTTCCAACACAAGTAACCTAGAAGGTGTGAAAACACACATAAACAACCAATCACATTCAAGGTCACAGGAGAGATGATTAATAAACTCGTGGAGAAATCTAAAAGCTCACTTCAAATTGAAGTATGCGCTGAAGATGTCACCCAGTAAGGTGATGAAAGCTTCGCAAACTAACTATCCAGCTCAGAGAACAAAACCACATCAAAATTATCCACCTGAGCTATAAATCTTCTCTATCATATTGACTTAGTTTTTTACGAGGTGATCACGGATTGATATCAATTAGAGAACTATTAAAAACCAGTATTGGAGTACTGGACAGCTGCTGTTTCATCCTAGTTTTGGGTTCGAACCCCGTGTGGTGGACGCGGACTGCCGATGATTCCCAAGCACTAGGATGAGACAGCTGTCCAGTTGTTATGTACTCGTTGCCAATATTATGGTGTGACTAACCGAGTGGAAATATGCGCTTATGAGATAAATAACGGACGATAACATACAAACTGGTACTGCTGAATACTTAATTTGTCCTGACGCGAAGGAGGCAAATCAAAAGACCACCACGTTCACGAATGGATAGGTATATTTCCCAAGAAGGAAAAATTAACTATCACACAAGAGTGTGAGTAGAAAAGTATTAAGGAGTACGAAAGGTGTGAAAGAGTGTGTATTAAACTGTACAATACAAGAGCATATATGAAAATGACTAACATACATGAACCAATAAGATAGACAGTAGTTTTTCTTACCACGACTGGATTCTGATTCGTTGTAATGTCATGTGACAAAAGGTCATCATACATTGTTTATTTAGTTAATGGACAGATAAAATCTACATTGTGAGTTATAATGAATGGAATAACGATCAATATACACATAGCAAAATATATCAGACTGTCAAAACAAGGTAGACATCATGTGACTGCATATCACCAGTACTCCCTGGTGGTTTCCAATTCTTCTCCAACTGATATCCATCCGTGATCAACTAGTAAAAACAAAACTAAGCCTCACAAACCAACTATAGCAAATAGTGACTTAGTGTTTCAGTGAACCCATAATTAGAAGAAATGCGTCAGGCAGTCAGTGAGTTGGCTCATTTTTCGCTACACTTTTCCATTTGGTGTGTGTTCAAGTTGTATATGGTGATTTCTGTCAGATCAGACTGATAAAACACCCACTACTTCACCACTTGACCATTCATCATATCAGTAGAAATATAATCCCGTATCAATGATTAGTGTGAGTGTAGAAGGTTGTCATGTCACTGTGAAAATGTCTAATAAAGAATAACATTCTGAAGAGAGATTTATTTGATATAACTAACACACAGTGAGTAGTCTATTGTAGTGCAGCGTGGTGTCAACACTAACTGAATGACTTTTTCGAGCACAATTTATTGGTCATATCACGTCATCATATCACGTGGTTTCATAATTTTTTTTTATATTTTTGATTTTTTGCTTTTGTTTTCTAATTTTACTTTTAGTTTGCTTTTGCCTTAATAATTAATTCACTATTATCAGTTTCATATGCTCCTTTTGTATATTTCCACACCCTCTTCACACTTGTTAAATTGACACTCAAATACCACCTTTATTCTCACTCAAGAACAGTTTTAACCTTACCAAAGTTTATCTTTGTGTCGTTGAGTACTACGTAATTTACAACTTTTAATTTTCAGTTCTAAAGCCACTTATGTGTAATTATATCAGTTATATTTAATATTAATTTTATTTTCTCTTCCGCTTATTGTTTGTTGCAATTTTGCATGTCTCCAGTATGTCCGTTGCGTCTGATGTCGACTGCACATGTTCAGTGTTAAATAAAGTATAATTATATTTCAATAGTTTACACACAATGATAAGTTTTGTTATTGGTAATATTTCGAGCAAAATTACTGCTGCCCGTGTTCACACCACTGTTGGAATTGTTTTATTCACACATTTATGATTTGTACTCATATATATAGTTCATTATCATTATTACTATTATTATTTTTGCTCATTCATGTTTTTGTATTCAGAATTATATTCCAAGTTGTTGATAGTTGTACTGAGTCACCCTTGTTACATGTATCCGGTGTGACTTTAGTGAATATCGATTCTGTTATGAGTCTTTCTTTCCATTTGTTCATGTTAGTTTTTAGAATACACACATTGTTCCAATCGATATTGTGGTTTTTGTCGCATGCATGTGCAGCTATCGATGAATTTTTTTCAAGATTCTTGCAGGCTTGTGTTCCTGTCGGTTGACCTTCAGTTAGGCGTTTATGTTCATTCACTCTTATTTTGAGTGATCTGGACGTTTGCCCCACATATTTAGTTGGACAGTCAGCACAAGATATTTTGTAAATCACAATGTTTTTATCCATCATTTTTATGGGATCTTTCAGTGGATTTATTTTATTTTTGATTAGATTCGTCGGTTTAAAGGTTGTTTGAGTGCCGATATTTTTGAGGTTTCTTTGTATTGCCTCTGATGTACCATTTTTATATGGTATTGCGACTGTTTTTTTCCATTCTTCCTTCTTGTTATTCTCCGGTTTTACCCTCTTTTTTATATTATCTTTTATAAATTCTCCAGGGTAGTTGTTTTCGAGTAGCATTTTGAATAGGACTTTTATTTCTTTACGCTGGTCCTCTGGTGCTGTTGTAAATCAACGTATTCTATCTGCAAGACCTTGTATTATTCCTCGTTTTGCCGAGAGTGGATGAGCTGAGTAATAATCAAGGAATCTTCCAGAATGTGTGGCTTTTCTATATATCTACACTTGAATTCCCTCCCTACTTGGACTGCAACCCAGCAGTACTCATCGATCCAAACACCAAAATGTATTTTCCATTTAGACAACTTCGACTACCTTTCAACAGAAGCTGAACATTTGTGTCCAATCAATCACACAATCGACGGTAAAATATAAGTTCAATTTAAAACAGAATGTGACAGAGTGTGTGTCTGTTTGTGTGTGTGTGTGTGTGTGTGTGTTGGGATCAGAAAACATCCATAATGCCGACACAATCGGTTATATCAATAAGCAAAGAGAAAATAGGAGAACATTATGTATGTAGATGAAACTTTTCTCGTCATTGAGTAGACAAACAAAATGGCATCAACAAAAGAGAACAGAGTTCTGCTAACTGGATTCACCCACATGTTTCAATATCCAAAATTAAATTTCGGAGATAGACTAAACAATTAATCAATCAATTAATTAATTAAACCAGCAATAACAGAGGTGTTCAAATGACGTACAACATACACAAACACACTAACTACAATGCTCTTATGTTAGGATGCATTTAGGAGAATTATCTCATTCCGCCACCTTCACCTAATGTCGTCGTTGAGATCATGGATTGGTACTTTTCAATTTTACTCCAGATTCATTGACAATTTCTTTCAACTGTTATCTCCGCTTTTTGATATTATCCCCAGTAAACAATTTAAGTGAGAACAACATGAGGATATTTTACGAAGAACTTTGTAGTTTCTCAATAGACAAACTTTCTTAAGACCTTTTTCATAGAAAGATAAGTCTGTTCTCACTACAGATGCTTCTCCTAGGGGTATAGCTGCAGAACTTGAGCGAAATAGATAACCTGTTATTTGTATTTCAAGACGTCTATGTAAAAGTGAACAAGGGTACTCACAAACCGAGAAAGACGCTCTAGCAGTTATATGGGCAATAAGACGCCTGAACAAGTATCTCTTTGGTAATAAGTTTCACATAGTTACTGATCATCAGGCTTTGAAATTCATTTACAATCCAGAAAAATCTTTGAATAGATCATCTGCTGCTATGGTTCAAAGATGCAGTTTAGAACTTAGTGCATATGGTTATACACTATTGAACACAGATCGGCTAAGGACATGCCTCATACAGACTCCTTATCTCGCTATTCATTATTTGAAAATTCTGTTAATGATACTGATTGTTTGTTGGTCCATCCGTTACTTGTAGATAGAGTTCGACTAATAAATGACACTCGGAAATATTACGGATGCATTATAAATGCAACAAAAGAGGTTGGAATATTCAGTGTAAGCGAAGATTTCTGGACTTTTATAAGCGAAGAGATGAGATTTCAGTCCATCCTGAAGGATTTCTATGTCTGAATGACAGAATTATTATTCCTTGAACATTAAGATATGCGATTTCGGATGATCTACATTCTGCTAATCTAGGAGCTGATAAGATCAAATCATTAGCACGCCTAACATGCTAGTAGCCGGAAATTGATGTTGACATTAACAAAAGATCCAATAGCTGTTCTAGCTGTTTGCATAAAATGTCCTATGGGAAGTCATCAAGGACAACATGGCGTCTTGTGAGGTTTGGCAGTGTATTCATGCTGATTACTGCTGTCCATTCTTAAATTCATACTTTGCTTTAATCATTGTGGATTCTTATTCTAGGTGGCCAGATGTCATAATTACAGATAGTCCTAACGCGAAGTTCACTCACTGAGCGTTGATAAAGATTTTTAGTCGAGAAGGAATTTCAGATATCTCAGCTACTGATAATGGTACTCATTTCACTGAGAAGAACTTCAGTGATTGGATTAAACATATAGGTTGTCTGTACACAGCACCATTTCATCCTTAGTGTAACGGGTTGGCAGAAAACGTTTTATGAACATTGAAGAGTGTCACGTCATCAATGAGTCCTAAGAGCTGCGATGAGCTAGAGCTACTTCAATATCGCAATGTGGAGTATACAATACCCATGAAAGTTCTGCTAAACTTTTCCAATCTCGAATTCTCAGAAAGCATCTGATGTCCATGACTTCTGATGTACATTCTTACAGGGAGAATGAATATAGACCTTCTGTTGGAAGCATACTACAAAAGGTGGAAAATCGAATGTTGAAGATATTAGACATCGAAGATCATTCATTTCATAACAGACACCTGGATCAACTAAGAATAAATGAAGTAGGTCGTTCCGATTATAATTTCAATGATTCCCTTACTAATCCTGATTTTGTTGATAATTCAGAAATAAGTCCAGATGATACTGATGAAAATAATATCATAGAACCAGTTAGAAGAGAAGATTGCAGAGACTTGCAAGCAAACCGAGACGTCATTATAAATACGCAAGGAGACATTCGACATGTGGCGGATGTGGTGACTGACAGTTTCTATCTCTGTATTGTTTAAATACTCACTGTTGATTGTTAATATTTATTAAATGAATTACAAATAATTCCGACAAATAATAATAATAATTTGCTTTATTCCAAAACAGTACTTGTGATACAGAATGGAATTCTCAGCATTTCACTACAGTATTGAATCTAGTTAGTACATTAATAATAAATAAAAATTCTACATAGATTAAGGGTAATCTCTGTTAATTTTGACAACAACATATTGGCATATCGGTCGGTAGCAAAGCCAAAAGTGAATAGAATGTTTGAAGGTGTTAGAAAAGTAGATACTACTAGCATATATACTGGCGTAAGTGGTAACAAAATGATCGAGATATACAGAGTGTGAAAGAACGAAGAAGAATGTTTTAAATAGAGTTTGTAAGGAAGAGAGAAGCAAAACAGCACATAACGAAAAACAGAACAAAACAAAAAGCAAAATAGGGAAAAAGGAAAGAAAGAGAGAAAACGTCGTACCTATAAATGATATGAGTTGGAAAGACGAGATCAATTTGTTCTACTGACTATTTATTAAGCTATAGGTTTCACGCCCAATGCTTCCTCTATCTCAAGTAGGGTATGGTTGAGTTTTTGTACTTGCTAGTCCGAGCATATAGTAGTTTTCTGTAGAGGCTTCTGGTTCTGCCTGATGAGATACAAGGGGAGAGTTGTGAGTGAAGAGGGTGGTGTGAGTTAGATAGAATGGATTTTGCCCATTTTTCACAAGAGTCCATGTACCTGTCGACCAGAATATTGAAAAATTGGTGAAGTGACACGTTGTTTACCCTGATGACAATCTTTAACACCCTACGTAATAAGATATAGTCCTTCGTCATTAGCCTTGGAAAAACTTAGGGGAACAATAGAAAATAATAGACAGGATGCAAGTATTAAAGAACCGTAGGGGTAAGGGTTGGGTTATTCCAGAATGATGTAGAAGGTAAGACAGAATATTTTCTTAGAAATCATCAAGATATGAGACGACCAGAAAAGATCAGAAGATAGAATCACGCCAAGATATTTAATTTCCGACTTGGTTTCTATATCAGTGCCATCTGTGTTGCACACCTCGTGAGTCCCAACCAGTTTGTCTAGGTGAGATTTATGCCTGAGTTGAAATTGACTGTTTGACATTTGGATGGGTTTAAGGTTAGACCGTTTTCCTTGAACCACTGGATGATTTCTGATAAAAAGCCATTTCGTTTGGAGCAGTCACTTTGACATTTGACAGGCAAAGACACAGTCAAGTCGTCAGCATATTTGACAAAATTAATGTCATTTGAAGATGGTAAGTCATGGAGGAAGAAAGAAAAGAGAAGTGGGAAGAGTACGTCACCTTGGGGACACCAGCTTCATCGAGCACAGCAGAGGAGGATTCGCCTTTGTATACGGTATACTGAATTCTGTTTGAGAAGTAGGAATGCAACCAGTTGGGGACATAGGACTCGGTTTGTGTCATCGAGAGCTTATTTAGCAAGAGACAATCTAGGTACAGAGTCAAAAGCAGAAGTGACGTCGAAAGACATGCAGCGAACTTATTTGGCACCTTTTTCTAGTGATGAGACGATACTGTTATGTAAGACGGCAAGACAAATTCTTAAATTTATCCCTCTCTGTGTTGTTAGTTGATTTCCTGTATAATTCGGTCATTACGAAATACGACTACTACTATTACAATTAATTACAACGCATACACGCTAACTACAATACTCTTATGCTAGGATGCATTTAGGAGAATTTTCCCATTCCCGCCTCCCCCTTCAAAAAGCATACAACAAATGAATCATCATCCCTGTGACCACTACACACAGAATTATTCTACTGCATGGAATGAAGAAGATCTATTAAAGTATTACTGGAATTGTAGCACTCTATCAAGTCATATTGTTTTAGAGAGAAAAACAATAAGAAGTTCAGGAAACTGATATCTGTCTGTCTTTTCGGCGATTTCATTCTCAAAAGTAGCTGTACAATCGCATTTATATACTTTCGTTCACATGGATGCAATTATTATTGTTTATTGAATTCCACATAGTAACGAAGGTGATAATAATTTTCAGTTTGATATGAAAGCTTGAAGGTACGATTATTCATTGTAAGGGGCTTAGAGACAAGATTGCATAGGATTAGAAAACAGTTACAACGTATGCAAAACTAATATTTGATAACTGGAGAAATAATTTTAACGGCGAATGAAAGGTGACAATTATTCTCAACTTGATATGAATTACAAGAGGCTTAGAAACAAAAGTTACTAAGGGATAGAACGAATTACAGGTGTGTAGAAAATGAGCATGGAAATAAATTTAATCAAAATTTTTCAACTTGAAATGTTAGCTAGGAGGTATGAATATAGATTAAAAAAGGCATAGAAACAAAAATTACACAGGATTAGAATATAATTGTAAAATGGTTACTTTAAACGGAACACAAGTGTGATCAGGAGGAGCATGGAAACAAACTTAAAATAACTGATTTTATAACGGTAAAAATGGGATGAATTGAATGAAGACAAAGAGAGAAAATTACACACACACACAGAAACAAAACAAAAACAAAACTTAACGACAAGTGAATATACCGAACTAAGTCCACGGTAGTTGTAAAGGCTGGACTAGTTTCTTTTGAACACATATCTCCGTCTTTTCGATGCATATTGCGAGAGCTTCTGCAGTACCAAGAAGTCGGAAACACACTGCCTTTGGTAGATTTCTGTTCACTTTGTAAATGACTCTGAATGATGAGTGAGTTGAGATTCTGTGACAGGTATTGACGAGGCGTTCAGTTATTGCGCTTCTGATTGAACCAGTGCCTCCTATTTGCAGCCATGCTGGATGATGTTCTCTAACACGTTTTGATAAGACCCACATAGAAAGGCCTATGTGCCTAGCTCCACAAGAGTAGGTTAACTGATATATGCACATTGAAGTGGTCATATGCGGAAGTCTGTGCTTCACATTGCTCCGAAGTAGTGGGTGGCTAGAGAATATCACTCTTAGAGTTGTTGCCGGAAAAGTCTTCTTCAGGGAATTGGCGATTCTCCTTTTAAGGATATCTATTTTGTTTTTTATCAACCAAAAGAGATGAGAATCAAAGAAGACATGGAAAGCAAGATTTATTTCACCACTTATGAAGACTTCACGAATTAAATCGATGAACGCACACAAAATTGGCGTTTAAGCATTCGAAAAGTATGCCAAATCTTATATTAATACGTGTAAAGAATAACACAGAACCAAGTCCAACTTACAAATTATCCAAATCTCAGATTATAGACAGAGGAGAATGACGTGAGATTTTAAGAGCTAGACACCTGGCAGTCAACATGCACAATAACAATAATAAAGATTCAATCCATCAGTCACTGAAGAAAAATTCACGCAGTCACACGATTAGATATCATGTGAGTAGCTAGAAAAGCATCATTTAGCGAAACTCTAAATGCATCTCCCCAAAATTAACTTTATTAAACAACCAACCAACTAACTAACTAGTGAATAGTATGAATCATGGATCTTGAGTCGGTGGCACAGGGTTTAGGACTCTCGCCGACCATGCACATGGTTCGGAGTTCGAGCCCACGCCGACGCACACCTGATATCTATGGTCGGCCTGCTAATTTTGGGCCACCGACATCCACGCTGAAAATTCCACACTTGTACCAAAAATACGGTGTGGAATCAAACTGTAATCAAAAATAAAAATAAATAAATAATAAAGGTTTTTTTGTATTTTCCAATGAATGAAAAACAAAACGATATTGTTTTTACTGACGTTTCGCTATTTAATGCTAATAGTTTTCTCAAAGTATTATTAAACCGGAATTTACAAAATCCACTCAACTTATATGTAACAAAGAGTTAGAGGGTGAGAAAAAAATATAGACTTAGTTCAACTTCAAAGGACATGTTGAAAGTCAAAATAACAATGAAGGTCGTTCAAACCAAATATCAAAGGTAATAGTATATCTGTTGTTACATCAAAACAAAGTTTACTAACTTGATCATCGTTCGTTAGTGTGCGGTCATTTTTGGTTGTCAAGTTGGCGAATTGGTAAAGATAACAAAATCAAGTGTAGATTGTTGGATTTTATCAGTGTGTAGAATTATGAAAGTAGTGTGTGTTTACATAGTGAACTTGCTTATCACATTTGTGTTGATTTTGCTACTTCATGGGGGAGGGGGGTGTTGTAGCCAGGTCAGATTCCGTTTTAGTCCATCATTCCTATTCAGGTAATTTGGATTCCACTTGATATGAAGTCCTTCTGATATTAGACGTTCTTTGTGGTCCTGGAGTTTTTCTGGATTATTTCAATCAATTTTGTGGCCTGATTCTTTAGCATCTAGACCTATGGCTGATGATTTTTGAAGTTTTTCTAGTTCAATTGGATTTCTTGGTGGTCGAAGAGATGCTCTACGGTGTTCATTTCTTCTGATTTTGATTTCTTGAGATGTTTGTCCGATGTAGATCGTATCACATTCCGAGCATTTTATTTTATAGACACAATTAGATAGAGAATCTTTCGGGATTTGGTCTTTCATATGGACAAGGTTCCTTTGAAGTGTGTCCGATGTTTTGAAGAAAACTCTAATGTTGAGCTGATTGAGTACTCTTCTGATATCGTCTGACGTCTCTGCTCTATATAGAATGACGACTGTTGATCTCCATGTTTTCGGAATGCATTTTCGGCCATACTTAATGTCTGTGTTGATCTTGTTGATGAATTTCCTTGGGTAGTTCTTTTGCTCGAGTGTTTCAGTAATGTTTGATATTTCTTCTTCTTTTTCTTGCTCATCCGTTATCAGACAGTGTGCTCGTCTAAGAAGACTTGAAACAACTGAAATCTTTGCGCTGATGGGGTGTGATGATTTGAAGTCTAAATATTTATTGGAGTGGGTTTTCTTCCTGAATATGGATATACTAAAATGTCCGTTTTCCTTTCTCTTAACTAGGCAGTCTAGAAATGGTAGTTCACCGATGTCTGATTCTGCTTCCGAAGTGAACTGGATTTTGGGAGATACACAGTTTATTTTCTCCAGGAATGAATTGTGTAGATCTCGTTTTAGTACTACAAAAGTATCATCCACATATCTAAACCATATTTTAGGAGTGAGTATGCTTGAAAAGATATTATTTTCGAATTTATTCATGTAAAGATCGGTAACTATTGGGGAGACTGGTGAACCCATAGCAACACCATTTGTCTGTCTATATAAACTCCCTTTAAATGTAAAATAATTACTTTCCAGACAGAATTTTAAGTTCTTAATTATTTCACTGGTGTCCAGTGGACATCTTTGTGATAGTGTTGTATCTGATTCTAGTAGACTAGAAATGATATCAAGACTTTCGGTAATAGGGATGCTAGTATATAGTGAGTTAATATCATAGCTTACCATAATGTCTTCTTTATCAATTTCTCGGTGTTCTATTTGGGATTTGAAATCATATGAATTTCTTACAATATTTTGAGTGTCCTTTTGTAGTGGTTGTAGTATCGAGAATAAGTATTTATTATTATTATTATTGTATCCTTTAGTTCCTAGAGGAACATAGGGCTTCAGCTGCGCACCTCCATTGACTTCGGTTTTCTGACAACTTTTTCACCCTTTCGGGTTCCACTTGAGGGCTTGTCTAGTGATGTCACTTGATGGTTTCCTCAGCGTATGGCCAATCCATCTCCATTTCTTTCTGCCTATTTGTTTCACAATCGGTTCCTGATTGGTTCTCTCATTACCAGAGATCCCTGTTGCTGATCTTTTCTGGCCATCTGATCTTGAGTATTGAGCGGAGACAGCTGTTAATGAAGGTTTGAAGTTTGTTTGAGATACTCTTTATGACTCGCCAAGTCCCTGATCCATATAGTAGCACTGACTTCACATTGGAGTTGAAAATCCGGATGTTATTTTTGATGGTGAGTGCTGTTGACCTCCACACCGACTTAAGAGTAATGAAAGCTTGTCTTGCTTTTCTGATTCTGGCTTTAATATCCTCGTCAGTTCCGTCCGCCTGTAGTTGAGACGATGCTTCCCAGGTAGGTGAAGGAGGCTGTTTCTTTCAGGTTCCTCCCATTTATGCTGATTGTTGTCTGTTGTTGTTGTTGATGTTGGCTAGGAATCTTCATCACCTCTGTTTTATCTATGTTCACCTGAAGGAAGTCCTTTCTTTGATGCTTCTTCTATGGCCAACTTGTTGCTTTTCACTTGCATATCTTCCAGTTTGTGGGAAATCAGACATATATCATCGGCGAAATCCAGATCCTCCAAGTCTTTTGTGTCAGTCCATTTTATGCCTGTTCCCTCGTTGGTTGCCGTTGTCTGTCGCATTATCCAATCAATTGCAATCAGGAAGATCATTGGTGATAGTAGACAGCCTTGCCTCACTCCCGTCCTCACTTCGAAGGCCTCCGTAAGTTTCCCGTTGTGGATTACTTGACATGCAGCATTGTCGTATAACTGTTGGATGAGATGTATAATTGTCAATGGGACCCCGTAGTAGCGAAGTAGTTTCCAAATGACCTCTCGATCGACGCTGTCGAAGGCCTTTTCAAAGTCGATGAAGTTGAGATAGAGAGGTGACTGCCACTCCAAGCTTTGTTCAATGATGATCCGTAGAGTGGCGATTTGATCAATACATGATTTGTTTCTCCTGAATCCGGCCTGTTCCGGACGAAGTTTTTCATCTAGGGCTTGTTTGATTCTCTCCAGGTTGTATGTCGGTGAGTTGGTGAAATATATTACTGGTCTTAATGGAACTGTAGGTTTATGTATCTTTGGTTGACCGTAGAATCTTGAAGGTACATAAGATTTTGGTTTTGGATCAAAGAGTTGGCGAATAATAAAGAGCATCTCAAACAGACTACAGACCTTCATCAACAGCTGTATTCGCTCAATACTACTCAAGATCAGATGGCCGGCCAGAAAAGATCAGCAAACGAGATCTCTGCAAGCGAACCAACCCAGAAGGAACCAATTGTGCAACAAATATGCGGGAAGAAATGGAGTTGGATTGGCCATACTCTGAGGAAAGCAGCAAGTGACATCACTAGACAAGCCCTCGAGGGGAACCCGGTTGGGAAGCGGCGAGTTGGTTGTCGGTGCAAGGGTGACTTGGAGGAGGTCATATGAAGAGGAGATGAAAACATGTGGGTAGACTTGGAGCCAGGTGAAAACTCCAGCAGAAAACCGAACGCAATGGAGACGCGCAGCTGAAGCCCTATTTTCCTCTAGGAATTTAAGGAAATATATATATATATATATATATATATATATATATATATATATATATACAGGATGTGCGTTTCATAGATGAAGACTGATAGGAAGTGCCATAAATCGATAACAACATTTTACGTCAGTGGCTGCGGAGGTAGAAATGTTTATAACACAAATCTGGATTTAGTTAACGTTACGATTGGAAATTGGACAACTTCTCGTCCATTTGTTCAATCTTGGGTCGATCGCCAACCAATAAGAACAGAATGTTGTCCGCTGACCTAGTCTACCTTTAATGTCTTTAAAAATATATAGTGAATATGATCCGTTTTTCCTTCATAAAACTGTCGGTTACCACTTCTCTTATTTTCCGCCGTTAAATATACACTCAGAAGTGGCCAGATACAGCATCTTGTACTTTGGGCTTATGGAGATCAGTAGGTGACTGGCGAGGAAGAAGAAGAAAGTCCTTCTTAAAGAAGCCGAAATTCTCCTCTTAAGGACATCACTGAGTAAGTCACCTTGAAGTGAAGGCTCATTTAGCTTCCAGCTGTCCGTAGACAGTCATTCCTTGTCTTGCCTCTTCTTTCTCCCTTCCTGCAAAGGTGGTGCATTTTTCACTTAATATCACCTTCAGAGAGTTCCAGTGTTCTTCCACGCCTGATACTAGATCATAACAGTAATCACGCATACCTGAAGTTAAATGGCGAAATCACATCAGTTAGAGGACGAGTAAAGAAGACGGCATGCTTCCTCCTAGATAAGAATTCTGCAGTAGTATGTACCAGTGACCCCATCCTACTGTGACCAAGCCCACAGACTTCAAACTACGAGGCAGTCGCGTAGACCATTAAGCGATATATGGCGCTACTGCCAGCTAACGTCACCGGTAGGTAGGTAGTCACTGTCTACACACAGCTGACATGATATACACCACTCGTCACGATTTCTCACTACACAACTCCAAGCAATCCATTCTGCAACAAACTGATAGTCAGCATTAGAATACTTCCTGTGTGTTGGTGTGTGGGAACTCGATCCAATCCTCAGTGGGTTACTGGAGATACTGAGGAGTCGCGAACTAGGACAAAGCAACTGTCCAATACTACCTAATATTGAATGACTACCTGTTATAATCGAGTGTTACCCAATGTGTGGTTGTCATCTAATTTGACTAGAATGCTTCCCCAGACATGACACTATGACCAACTGATTATTTGTAGACATTCCTCAAACTGAGATGGACACGAAATTCACATTCACTTGCGACAACCGTGACGTGCTTTCACTATCATTAGTATTATTATTACCATTATTCAAAATACACGGTATACATAGTACAGAGATCTTCGGAAATCCAAGCCATGAATGAATAATCAATGTTTCAACTGTTGTATGACACTGAAAACCCTCAAAAACTGAAGCCAAATATCAGGCAGTTGAAAACTGTCCTATCAGGTCATCATGTTGTAAGTGCCTCCTGCATGAATCATGACATCACTGTTATAACTACGATCGCTTGTTCATTCTAACACCACGTAACTAATGTCACTTCGTCATGTGACTTGAAATCAATCGAATCTCAGGAAATCAACGCTTCATAATGATGTCCACCATACATATTTCACTCGCATTGTGACTCCGAATATTGTTCAAAGTAGTCCGCTAAAGGAACAATGAACACTCTATCCAAGCTGAGCAGTGTAGCATCAATCCAGAAAACATGAACATCTGTCTTTCGCCTGTGAATACTGAACTCCACGAGAATTTTCTTGCTTTCGACACCACCTACAGGCAGTAGGTGGACATTAAACTAATGTCAGACTAAAGATAGTGGGCGGCACAGAACACTCCTTCACATAATATTCATTTCCTATTCCCCACTCAGATCGAATTACAACAACGTGTTTCCTATCCTAATGAAAGTCAATGAATGTAAACGACGTCTTCTTCACAGTTAGTAGTCCGAGAGGACATCAGTCTCGACATGAATAACTGGATGTTCATTGTTCCTCCACTCAGAATGAATGAATAAATGAATGGATCAGCCTCTGTTGACATTAGCTCCCACGAAGAGATGATGTATAGTTACTGCCTAGATTTCAACTTTGGTGTTATTTTCTTCATGTTTAACATCAGTAGTCAACGAATGGATACACCTGTCTGCTTTCAAGTGGGTGGTAGTCACTCAGTCTCACTCAAGCTACAGTCAAGCACTCAGTTTTCCAAACATCAAGTATTATATCTCAGCCTAGTGAACCACGACGTCCACCACGTGTGCAAATGATGTCACTTCTATCATTGATTTATGCTTGTTGTAAAGCTTCTCAATCCCTGATAGGGTTTCCCCCATAACCACCGATAAGCTTCAACAGCCATAAAGGATGACTCAATCCAAGATTCCAGCCGACTGAAGCTTCGCATCCGACCACAGAATATTGACAATCCAAAAGAGTTTGGCATCACCTATACTACTGAGTATTGTACACGTCTGATCGACAGGATTGGATCAGACACTCAAGAATAGAAAGCTTTACTATCCAACCTTCGGGTGTGGTTTGGAATGCATAATATAATCCTACAAGGAGTCATTCGTCACCACATTAGCTACGCCTCTAACCTTCCCAATTCGACAGTGATACAGCATTCAGTATTTCAAATATCAAAGTGTCCTCCACACAACCTACTAGAGACAATGAGAACCACACTTTAAGTAGATTGTGGATCTAGTTGATATCCTCGAGAAAGGACAAGATGCACCACCTCAATTTCATTTCTACATACTATCAAACATACTTAGTATCTAATTAATCTGAAGAAATCCTCCATCCCATCCCAAACTCAGCTCAACTCTACTGAAAGCTGATGTATCAGCATAGACCTTATATTCAGATTCCAATAGAATCAGTCAACGGGAAGCTCGAACTGATTTCAATGAATATCAAGTTGTTGAGACACTCGGGTGATGATGACCTACTCAAGGTGATTCCGATTACTATGCTAATAAAGTACATCCACGTTTTCACATTCCAATATGTGCTAACGCTGTACACGGTCAACGACGAACAACGTTTTACTAAAAAGCACAAATGAAAACTTGAAAAGATGTATATTGTTAACGAAATCGAGTTTCAAAAACCGCGAGGTGAACGAAAAAGTGCGTAACCGCATAAAACATATTTATACACACATAACAAACTAAAAGCACCATTCAGCAGTAGAATGACAAATATTCAACAGGCATGAGTAAACTTAGTTTCTGTAAGCGTATAACATGCGTACATGAATAGTTTTATAAGCGTGTACAGTTAGAGCTTAATATAGGAGGTGTTACACAATTTACCACCCACCGAACCACCCAACAGAACACTGAAATATTAAATAAAACATTTAAATGTTCGACAATAATATGAGTTTGCATCATAAATAGTAGTGATAATGCATAGAAAACTGATGTTGTTGCATTAAGCTGAAGAATACACAGTTTAATCCAGAGTTCTGAATTCAAAACAAAAAGGGAGGGACAGTTATTAAATATGAATAGTAAATGCCCTAAAGACAATTGGACTCAAAATGATAACAGAAAATTTGTGTTATTATGGTGAAAATCACCCGGGGATCTGTAGACTTTAGATGAAAACGCTATATAAGTAGTAAGTAAACATTGCACACGATTGAATTTTAATCATGCAAAACAAATCGTCAATGTCTAAACAACAGAGCCATGTCAACAACTATGCATGAAAATATCGATAACCTAAAAGACCAGTTTTTCATATGGTAATTTTGAATACGCAAAATAAAAAATTCACAGTAAGTTAAATAGTAATAATTTGAATGTAACGTTTACGTCAGTGAACTCTCCAACTTGATGGCGCTGTTTTGACGAATTTTGCTCCTCACGTTGCAGTTCTAGTGAATGGAAGTGTCCGGAAGTTGTTCAGTTGACCTTTATCTTTGTCTTGATAGTAGTAGTAACGCTGGTTTGACTCTATCAACATTCCTGGCTTTTGCTTCATTCCATCGTCCAACAGTCATAAACTTTTGATTCTCCAATGGCATACTAAATCGACCATTATAGGGAGGTTGAAGTGGTCGTTGTACACCAACCCGTCAGGCCAAAACGTGAACGCAGTTTGCCACGAACAGAATGATAGATGATGGTCGCTGCCACTCGCGTTGAAGTGATAATTCTAACTCCTTCATGCGATGTTTAGAAGGAAAACTAGCCCCAACAGCTTCAGTTCCAAGTGAAGACACATCAACAAATCGATGCAATTCTGCCGACAAGTACGACTGGGGTAAAATGATCGCAGAAGCACATATGATTGCTCCCCAGGGTTTCAGATACTGGAAGACCACAGTGCAATGGAAGTGTTTTCAAAAGGTGATTTGAGGTTAGTATTTGCTTGGTTCGTTGGTTGGTTGTCACTTGCATCCACATATGTATACATCTCGTACATTATCTGTTGGTTTATGAAGATACGAGGATAGCACAGTAAGAGTAAATTACTCAATTTTAGTACATGTGCTAACTATTCCTTGTAGTATAGCCTTCTCAACGTATAACTTGGAATGTATGCAAGTGGAAGGAAGGAAAGACGTCTTTATGGCTATTGGTTACCATTATAATTTACGGTGTGAAGAAACACACTTAATACTGGGGCCGGCTTATCTGAGTGATCAGCTTCTAATCGTCCGCTTGTGTATCACAGATTCGGATTCATCATACTCAATCTCAATAGGTAGTCAGTATTCGTTTTATGCTTGTATCATTTTTCATCACTACTTGAGTCTTCACTGGGGTGTCGGGCTACAAGCTTTGAGGTTTGGGGAGAGTTAGTGGTGTGATTTTGACGGGGTAAGGTTACTAGACTCACACGCACAACCTCCCTTCATTCTCAAACTGCCTAGCAGCTAGTGAATCAATCACGCGGGACTTACAAGTACGTCAGTTGGGAATAGTTCTGCTGAAATATTCTCCCCAATACATTACATATACTTGCTGAAAACAACTTCCATGACGGACACTTAGTTGACCTGCACAGAGTGAACAAGATTATTGAGAATTCGGCAAATGTTTTGCGTGACCGAAGGATCACTCCTGGACACAATGAGTCGATCAGTGTGTCGGCACAACAGTTGAGTCCTGATGAAATGAAGACGACTGAATTCTCGGAAGCGACGTCTATGAATTCGAACAGTGCTGAAATGCTAGTAAATTTTCAGAATGCACCTCAGCCGGAGTTAGACATTTCAGTCGATCAAATGCACTTCACAGCATTACAGGAACAGCTTGAGCTGAAAACGACTCACCCTAATTCATCATTCATAAATGATGTCGATATAGCTGCTAATGTCTGCAAGAATCCATCAGGTAAGTTGTACGAATAAATTTGTTTATTAATTGGCGGCATCAATACTTCCCTTGCAAATTCCATTATCAACAGTTAGTAGTCTGAATAAGGAATGAATAAGTAGTCAGTGATGTCGCCAGTTCTGCATCTTATACGTCAAACATCTGAAGGTAGGTAGGAAGGATCTAGTCGAGAAAAGATTACTTGGTTCACAAACTAACTTATTCGTAGAATGAATACAAATTTAATTGTCCATTTACCTAACGCGACTTTTGATCGTCAGGTGATGTATTCAACTATGAGTAAAACATCGTTGTGTTCACTTTCTTCCCCTCTAATAATAAGGGAAGAGTAAATGATGAGTGTGTAAATGAGTGACTATCTGGCGAGTGAACTTCTCGTCAGTCAGTCAGCTACCGATGTGTTTATCTGATATGCAAAACTGGCGTTATGTGTTGTTATGTTTCACATTGCCGGTACTCCAGATAAGAAAGGTGAAGGAGTCTGTTATTGGTCAGGCAGCTAGCTTACCAGTTAGAAATCACAAATCCGGAAATTTTTCAAGGAAAGTGTTTATTGGCTGGATGGCGTCCGGAATAACAGGATATGCAATAATGGAGGCGTTTTCTAGATTTGGCGAAATAACCATCTGTTGGCCAAAACCACATGGTGATCATTTGAACAGCGAGTATAGCAACAAAGGTGTGTCGTTTTACTGGTAAACAGCCAGAAGCCTGATTTCCGTCTACTTCCTTTCACTTAATTGACATTGAAATTATCTGATATTTTAGGTTATTGTTATTTGGTACTTGAAGATGAGGCCTGTGTTTCCGAACTGCTGAAGAACTCTTTCCGAATTCCCAACATAGATAGCGACTGTTACAAAATTCCGCTATACAATTTTCCGTTCAGAGATGCGCAGGCGGGGATATATTTTATATTACGTTGTATTCTAGGTAATACCGTGGGACATAGAAGACATCAACTACTGCAGGCCAACTGGTAGTTCTGCCAATATGCAGCATACCGTCAATGTTGGATCGCTTCACGGTTTGTTGACAGAGGAAGGACTTGTAAAAGTCATAGACGCCTTGTTTGGAAATGTTGTCTCTGCGACCCTCCCCACACAGATAAATATCCTACTGGCGAGTTTGTCCAGTCCTGTAGAATGGCAGAACATCATTCTACAGGACTGGACAAACTCGCCAGTAGGATATTTATCTGTGTGGGGAGGGTCGCAGAGACAACATTTCCAAACAAGGCGTCTATGACTTTTACAAGTCCTTCCTCTGTCAACAAACCGTGAAGCGATCCAACATTGACGGTATGCTGCATATTGGCAGAACTACCAGTTGGCCTGCAGTAGTTGATGTCTTCTATGTCCCACGGTATTACCTAGAATACAACGTAATATAAAATATATCCCCGCCTGCGCATCTCTGAACGGAAAATTGTATAGCGGAATTTTTGTAACAGTCGCTATCTATGTTGGGAATTCGGAAAGAGTTCTTCAGCAGTTCGGAAACACAGGCCTCATCTTCAAGTACCAAATAACAATAACCTAAAATATCAGATAATTTCAATGTCAATTAAGTGAAAGGAAGTAGACGGAAATCAGGCTTCTGGCTGTTTACCAGTAAAACGACACACCTTTGTTGCTATACTCGCCGTTCAAATGATCACCATGTGGTTTTGGCCAACAGATGGTTATTTCGCCAAATCTAGAAAACGCCTCCATTATTGCATATCCTGTTATTCCGGACGCCATCCAGCCAATAAACACTTTCCTTGAAAAATTTCCGGATTTGTGATTTCTAACTGGTAAGCTAGCTGCCTGACCAATAACAGACTCCTTCACCTTTCTTATCTGGAGTACCGGCAATGTGAAACATAACAACACATAACGCCAGTTTTGCATATCAGATAAACACATCGGTAGCTGACTGACTGACGAGAAGTTCACTCGCCAGATAGTCACTCATTTACACACTCATCATTTACTCTTCCCTTATTATTAGAGGGGAAGAAAGTGAACACAACGATGTTTTACTCATAGTTGAATACATCACCTGACGATCAAAAGTCGCGTTAGGTAAATGGACAATTAAATTTATATTCATTCTACGAATAAGTTAGTTTGTGAACCAAGTAATCTTTTCTCGACTAGATCCTTCCTACCTACCTTCAGATGTTTGACGTATAAGATGCAGAACTGGCGACATCACTGACTACTTATTCATTCCTTATTCAGACTACTAACTGTTGATAATGGAATTTGCAAGGGAAGTATTGATGCCGCCAATTGATAAACAAATTTATTCGTACAACTTACCTGATGGATTCTTGCAGACATTAGCAGCTATATCGACATCATTTATGAATGATGAATTAGGGTGAGTCGTTTTCAGCTCAAGCTGTTCCTGTAATGCTGTGAAGTGCATTTGATCGACTGAAATGTCTAACTCCGGCTGAGGTGCATTCTGAAAATTTACTAGCATTTCAGCACTGTTCGAATTCATAGACGTCGCTTCCGAGAATTCAGTCGTCTTCATTTCATCAGGACTCAACTGTTGTGCCGACACACTGATCGACTCATTGTGTCCAGGAGTGATCCTTCGGTCACGCAAAACATTTGCCGAATTCTCAATAATCTTGTTCACTCTGTGCAGGTCAACTAAGTGTCCGTCATGGAAGTTGTTTTCAGCAAGTATATGTAATGTATTGGGGAGAATATTTCAGCAGAACTATTCCCAACTGACGTACTTGTAAGTCCCGCGTGATTGATTCACTAGCTGCTAGGCAGTTTGAGAATGAAGGGAGGTTGTGCGTGTGAGTCTAGTAACCTTACCCCGTCAAAATCACACCACTAACTCTCCCCAAACCTCAAAGCTTGTAGCCCGACACCCCAGTGAAGACTCAAGTAGTGATGAAAAATGATACAAGCATAAAACGAATACTGACTACCTATTGAGATTGAGTATGATGAATCCGAATCTGTGATACACAAGCGGACGATTAGAAGCTGATCACTCAGATAAGCCGGCCCCAGTATTAAGTGTGTTTCTTCACACCGTAAATTATAATGGTAACCAATAGCCATAAAGACGTCTTTCCTTCCTTCCACTTGCATACATTCCAAGTTATACGTTGAGAAGGCTATACTACAAGGAATAGTTAGCACATGTACTAAAATTGAGTAATTTACTCTTACTGTGCTATCCTCGTATCTTCATAAACCAACAGATAATGTACGAGATGTATACATATGTGGATGCAAGTGACAACCAACCAACGAACCAAGCAAATACTAACCTCAAATCACCTTTTGAAAACACTTCCATTGCACTGTGGTCTTCCAGTATCTGAAACTCCTGGGGAGCAATCATATGTGCTTCTGCGATCATTTTACCCCAGTCGTACTTGTCGGCAGAATTGCATCGATTTGTTGATGTAGCTTCACTCGGAGGTGAAGGAGGTACTCACCCTTCAACAGGATGAGAGTCAAGTACGATAACTGCAGTTTCAGGACTTTAGTAATCGATATTGCTTATAACTATGGTGTTTTCGTCGTCTTCGTTCTCCTTCTTGGACTTTTGATTACCGGGTGTTTGGGTACCAGGGATACTTTTCCTTCCGACTGCTGTCGTTGCAGAACGTGTTCTCTTCAAATCAACAACATTTCCACCATGAAGTATCGCAGAATGGGTTGTTATGTTGTCTGTTTGAATTGATATCTGGCCCTGTTTCTCACCTACATGAAAAGACAACAGAGGTTTGTTCATCATCCAAATACAACCGTTTAGTATCAAGAAACCTTTAGATGACGAGACAAATTCATTCCTGTGACTCATCATAGTGATGCATCATAATGAATTGAACAGAACTGGGAATATTCTGTTATCTATGTACTCTGGTGACTTTCCAATACGAACGCTAATATCAATACAGTTACATGTAACCACCAATCTCGAATACCGGCGACACTTGGTCTTCAAACTGTTTAGGTTGCAGACCGGCCGTAGATCGCCCAAGGTTCCAACAATTCTAAACTTATTCTAACCTATTCTTCGATAATGCCTTTCCATGGTACATGAAGATTTCATCGACAAACTGTTGTGAAACAACGCTGGCCGTGCTTAAAAAGAGAGCTGGGTGCTAAATCAAGCCCCTTCGTTCTGAAGTAACGTTAGTCCGTGCTTAATATGTCCTGTGAGGGCTGGAACAACGCTGATAAGCAAACCCAGCAAATTCTGATCTATTCCTGAAAATGCCTAGAAAATGAACACAGTGCTGAATTAGTGCCAGTCATGCTGAAAACCAGCACTGAGTTGTAGTCTGTGCCATTAAATAATCCATTTCGGAATATATTCAGAATTTACTCACTATAGGGTGTTAGAACTATTTCAAAATTAGTGAGATTTAATTCAGAAACACAGTAAGCTTGGGCGGTTGCTAACTACAAATATTCATTAATACTTCTTTACAGGTTTACCTGGACCTTAACTGCTGTGGTGGGCCGCTCGTAGATGGTTAAGCTGAAAACACTTGTCGGTAAACTAACTTACTAATGTTTCACACCCATTTCTATACTTTTGTGAATAAACAGCCTACCTGTAGGAGTAGGGGACTGTCTAGAGAGCTCAATAACATAACAAATATGCGAATAAAAATTCGAGCCAATGAGACGATAGTAGAGCAATATATCATCAAAAATGCAGTAATGTGTTAATATTAATAAAAGGTTACTTGGATACACTGTTAAAGTCCACTGCTACAAATTATTAATCTAATCCCCAGAAGCGTTCGCCGTTGCAATTGTCTACTGGTAAAAGCTGTGGGCCGGCTGCAGAGTTATCTTAGGATAAGGATAATAGATTCCTGCGATAAATCCAAAGTATATAACACGGCATGAGAGGAGAAAATAGACAGTAACGGCCAGTTAGAAGGCGAAGTCACCAACAGTTTATATTGTGCTTCGAATTGTACTCGGAAGTTATATGTATTCAAACACCAATCGTTTTAAACAGAAATCATGTACAATGTCTCCAATTTCAACATCTAACAAAAAGTGTACAATCATATTGTTACGTACTCCACAAACCGTATCTGAAAATAGATTTAGGCAGACTTTGATTGGCTGTTGGTTAGCTGGCTTCCCATTACTCTAAAATATAAGTTAAAGCGGTAATCTTTTTATTTTGACACGGAAATTTACAGTCAGTGTAATTTGAGGCTTACCTTACCATAATATAATGGTGTGTCAATTTTTCGGTGTGAGTGTAGTGTGATAATCACACGCTATTTGGATGCACTGGTGGTGTTTAAATATGAGAATCTCTTTAGTAAGCGAATACAAATCAAAAATAATTTTGATGCATTTATTTTAAGTCCAAAATAGGATGTATGCATTTTCGCTTACTAGGCGAATATAATTCAACTACAGTTTCTAAACATTTAATGTGTCTTTAATTAGGACATATAGATATACGTATGTATTAACTAATCCACTTTTTTGAAGTTGTCAGTTTAATGACCTGTGAGAGTTGTGCATGCTAGATCAGCATAAATCAAGTAAATTTCCTAGGTCACAATAGTGGTATGTAAGCACTGAAAGGTATACTATTGTTCATTTACTTGAAATCATTGTGTTGTGCACGTTAGGAATTGTCAAAACCATTAGATGATTTCTCAAAGTACTCCTACTGCCTCTGCTTCAAGAAATGTGTCATCTTTATTGTGTGGTGTAACAGCTATGTTCAAAAGGATAATGCTCTGCTGTGCGTTTTATACATGGGTACAATTTGAGGAAGCTTTAGACGCATTTATGAAGGTACTAACTAAGTTGTTCATTATTTCTTTGAAAGAAATCCAAAATATCCTATCGGGTTGTTTCAAGTAGAAAGGATCCACCCGGTCATATGGAATACAAGTATGTGAGGTATAGATGCACTTTTGGAGGTTAACGTGACCCTCGAGGTGCTGGCTTTAGGATTAGAGGGTAAGTTGGCTGTTTGTGTAAATTTTTAAAATTTTACGGTTCAAATGTACTTCATCTCAGTCAATAATTTTAGTACGCTGCAAATCCAAGGGATACAAGATAACAAAGTACCAAACTGTGTAAAACCATCCATGCACGGCGAGTTTCATGTCCACCAATGTATCTAGACGTCGGCTGTCATCAGAAGAAATGACAGTTGTGCAACCGTTCAATGAAAGGAATACTGACATCCATGAAAACATGGATTTAGCACATGAGAAATTCGGAAAAGTGCTCCTGTATAATGATATTAAAAACATGCGGGCTAAGATAAATAAACGTAAGTCGTATTAAAATAAATGGTGCAGCAGAAATGAAATCGGTAGAAGACCTGCTCCATCGACTAAGGGAGACAGGACGAATTATGGTGCTGCAGGACAACGCTGGCTTTGTATCGAAAATCATTTTCGCTCGTAATGATATGATAGACCTCCATCATAAGTTTCCAGAAGTAGTTGGAATTGATTGTACCTATAAAACGAATAAGATGAGGTAAGTTGCAGTACAAGAAGGTATAATTCCTTCTCCAAATTTATTACAGATGGCCTTTATATCAGTTTTTGTGACTGATGAATTCGGAAGAGGAAGGACTGCTTTGTTTGCTCTTACTAGGAGAGAAAGGTTTGCAGATGTCAAGGAGATATTGGAGACGTCTACGAGATTTATGATTGATACATCGAAAATGCTAACATTCACTGTCGACGTGCAACTGCACAGATGAACGCTCTAAAGGAGGGACTCCCTAGGTGCGGTATTGTTTTATTTCCTTTCCATGCATGCCAGGCGTTCAGAAGGGAGGTCAGTTTCATTCCCATTAACCAACATAGCGAAAACAGTCCCCAAATCAACTTGCTAAAAAGTGGTTGTATCGAATGGGGCACGCGCGCAGTTATGACAGGTAGGTTAACCAATCAGAATATATTGCCAAAGGTTTTGGAGTTACCAAAACCCCATAAGTATTATAGACGCTGAGGCTGGTGCTTACATTAGAAGGTACTGGCTAAGAACACACAAATATTGGGCTGCATCGTGCAACCGGTTCACCATCAGCATGGGAAACAATACTAACAATAGAGCTGAGAATGCTCGTAGGCAGCTGAAAAGATATTTACGTAAAGGTGATCCACTGGAACTGACGCTATGGAAAATATGGAGGTGGATTGACCACAAAACCATACGTAAAATACGCCAGGGCCAGAGGATGCTCTGTAAATAGTGCAATTACGATGTAAGTTTGAAGATAATTTACTATTTTTCCTAGGTACGTACTTCGCCTCAGTCTATATTACGGCGTCTCACACCGTTTGCTGCCAAGAAAGTTTTCTTGGACTCGCAAAGGTGCTCCTTCTTCATCCATTCAGTATCTTCCACCTCAGCTAATTACGCAGAAGGTGGTCACATCTTCTTCGTAAACAGGAATAAGGAGAAATTTACATGTTGGACGTACTGTGCATACAGTTTGCCATGTGCTAATGTCGTTGAGGCTTTCTTGAACTCATATCTAAATTGTGGTGTGTTCCATTTCCTTAATTTTTTTCTCTTATATATTCTGATAAATAGTGATAGATGGACACGTCAGTATAACACGACGGACAACATTCCGCGAGCCATCCGCTAACACCGGGACCAGACAACGTGTGAGATGTTGTCTCAACAGTCTGAACGAAAGAAATCCGGATGCTGCACTGCGGGAAATAGCAGAGTTCAACCGAGGTTGGATAGTTTGGTAGCAAATGAAGCGCAAACAACTTTAAGATTACGACGTGCCCCTGTTAATCATCTACTTTTGTGAAAATGTTTGTATTACCTTATTGTTTCCATCTGTTTTCATAATATAAACATAATATAAACATATTTTGACGGTATTTGTCATTTTTGCAAGCCGCCATGCAATTATGTTCATGGTGGCTCAAGTGTGCGTCGGTGGCACAGTGGTTAGGACTCTCGCCGGCCATGCACATGATCCGGGGTTCGAGCCCTCGCCGACGCACACCTGATATCTATGGTCGGCCTGCGAAATTTGGGCTACCGATATCCATGCTGAAAATTCCATACTTGTACCAAAAATACGGTGTGGAATCAAGCTGTAATCAAAAATAAAAGAATAAAAAATTTAGTTAAATGTGTGTCTAAACTGCTGTCACACTTCCTTTCCCTTTAAATGCGTAAGAGTGACAGTTTAATGAGTACTTTGGTTGATTGTTTCGTGATGAGAGCACTTTGGAAGCCCGTTAGAACTTACACCGATCTGTACCCTATTTACTAGGTTTTATCAGACGAGGATTTCTGGTTCATGGCATGTCATGGGTAACAGTGACTCAGACGTATTATCACTTTTACATAGCAACCCCAAGCTTCCGAAAATTCTAAACTTATTCTAACCTATTCTTCGATAATGCCTTTCCATGGTACATGAAGATTTCATCGACACACTATGTTGTGAAACAACTCTGGCCGTGCTTAAAAAGTGAGCTGGGTGCTAAATTAAGCCCTTTCGTTCTGAAGTAACGCTAGTCCTTGCTTAATATGTCCTGTGAGGTCTGGAACAATGCTGATAAAAAAACCAGTAGATTCTGGTCTATTCCTGAAAATGCCTAGAAAATGAACACAGTGCTGAATTAGTGCCAGTCATGCTGAAAACCAACACTGAGTTGTAGTCTGTGCCATTGAACAATCCATTTCATAATACATTCAGAAACGTCCGAAAACACCTTTAAATTTCAACTGCAAAATAATTCACGAAAACATATCCAGCAGACACAGGAACCCATCTTTACCTTGAAACTGTCTATGGCGTCTTTCACAGTATCTACCTCATGAAACGCAGCCTCCATTTATGAGCGGCTTTATCGCATATCCCCGCCATGATTCTTGTTGCTATGTTGCTATGGGTTTATTGAAAGTCCACTCAACATGAATTCAATCTCATTTACATACTGTGGATAGTCGGCTGGGTTTCCGTCGAAACACCGATGTTCAAAATCCGGGCTAATGTCCCTAGAATGCGAAACATGAACAACACACTCATCATGCTGAGCATCATACATAGCATTACAATTAACAAGCAACTCAGCATAACCTACTTTCCTTCTTGCTTCCAAGACGCTTCGTCCCTTCTTTGATCCGGGCATCATTGAACTTGACCGAAATTCCAGAAAACTTCCAAAAAATACCTGTATAAAGAAGACTTGCAGGCACCAGGAAGACGAACAGAAACTATCCAAAGCTATCAGAAATTGTCAGCCAACTCTCATAAACTCTCAATGTCAAGCTCTCTCTACGCTCGACGTCACGCTGTCCCTCAGAGACTTTCAGAAACACTTTGAATAAACCAACGCGAAGACCAGAACACAGATTGGCGACTCAAGAATCCTTTATTCTTACGCCAATATGTAACCAACAATAAGGTTATTATACACAAGGTCTAAGAATCAAGCATATGTTTGAATCCTGAACGCTCGAAATCGATGACTGCCTGGACCTAAATTTTTTAAAGTGGTTCTTCCTCCTCTAGCACCCTTAAATCTTCACAGATTCTTGTGAAACTGCAACTGTATGCCCAGTAAACAGACTCGAGACACATCTTACAGGTAAGCATGTCCTAAAGGTTCTAATTTGTCTGATCTGTGAAGCCGTTTCTCACTAAGCTATCACTCCTATACTTAGCTATAATCTTTTATCAAAGCACTATGATACTGTTATATCCTAACTGCATTAGCCTTTAACGAAGTTAAAAGATACTCTTTTCATCCTCACTCTTCGCTCTCTTGAAGTCTGATTGTGGCGATGCAAAAGATAATGCAAGAACAATTTTTGATGAGAGCTATATCTTAATCGTGAATGGACTGAACTCAACCCGCACGCTCCAGGTCATTGGAGGAGTTGGACAACTGAAGGGCATTTCCTTCCAATGAGTTGGCCATTTAGGATCGCCGTCCTCTAACCATTAGTTTACACATTGGTTTATTACGTTTATCCTGCAGTTATTCAAAACCTGTCTTGATGCACATTGTTCACAGATGTTGCGTGGTTCACCTTATATTTGTTTTAGTTGCCGTTGAAACTAGTTACTTCACTTGTTTTGAAAGTTTTACCAGCAGGTCAGTTCATTCATTTCATTGTAACTGCTTCATATGTTGCATTCATGCGTGGTTGCAATATTTCACTTGATTTTCAGCTATCAATGGGGGCGTTGATAAGGCATATCCCCTGTTTGAAGTAGCGCCGAAAGTTTTACCTTGAGGACATTTGCGCGGTCTTGTTGATTTGAGCTTGGCTGATTCGTTTCGTATGATGTAGATAGCCGCATCTGACTTGATTCTGGTTTTTATTTGGCTTGAACTGTGTTGAATTCGTTAAAAAATAGTCGTCAAAAGCTCCCTCTAAGCCTGAAGGCACTTATCGTGCAGGAGGATGCTTGAGAATGTCTTCCATGCCGAAGGTATAGGGTGCACCTAAAATCCCTGGTGTTAACACCTGTTTGTGGCGTCTCAATGATTTCTGCAGAGTTTCGTTTTATCACTTGTGTCCATATTTTTCGTTCACAAGGGTTTCAATAAATGTTAGTGGCTATAGCCCGGAACTTCCTAAAACGGAAATTTCGGTAAGGAGTTCTGCTACAGTTTCCAAGTCAATATCACTTTCAAGTGTTTTATTGTCTTCTGTTAGCGATTCGTGAATTTTTAATTCAAAAGCTTTTGTATTCATTTACAGTGATACCCAATGAACGCATTGGCACCTGAAGACAATGGCAGCCAACCTGCAGGACAACGCTGGCTTTGTATCGAAAATCATTTTCGCTCGTAATGATATGATAGACCTCCATCATAAGTTTCCAGAAGTAGTTGGAATTGATTGTACCTATAAAACGAATAAGATGAGGTAAGTTGCAGTACAAGAAGGTATAATTCCTTCTCCAAATTTATTACAGATGGCCTTTATATCAGTTTTTGTGACTGGTGAATTCGGAAGAGGAAGGACTGCTTTGTTTGCTCTTACTAGGAGAGAAAGGTTTGCAGATGTCAAGGAGATATTGGAGACGTCTACGAGATTTATGATTGATACATCGAAAATGCTAACATTCACTGTCGACGTGCAACTGCACAGATGAACGCTCTAAAGGAGGGACTCCCTAGGTGCGGTATTGTTTTATTTCCTTTCCATGCATGCCAGGCGTTCAGAAGGGAGGTCAGTTTCATTCCCATTAACCAACATAGCGAAAACAGTCCCCAAATCAACTTGCTAAAAAGTGGTTGTATCGAATGGGGCACGCGCGCAGTTATGACAGGTAGGTTAACCAATCAGAATATATTGCCAAAGGTTTTGGAGTTACCAAAACCCCATAAGTATTATAGACGCTGAGGCTGGTGCTTACATTAGAAGGTACTGGCTAAGAACACACAAATATTGGGCTGCATCGTGCAACCGGTTCACCATCAGCATGGGAAACAATACTAACAATAGAGCTGAGAATGCTCGTAGGCAGCTGAAAAGATATTTACGTAAAGGTGATCCACTGGAACTGACGCTATGGAAAATATGGAGGTGGATTGACCACAAAACCATACGTAAAATACGCCAGGGCCAGAGGATGCTCTGTAAATAGTGCAATTACGATGTAAGTTTGAAGATAATTTACTATTTTTCCTAGGTACGTACTTCGCCTCAGTCTATATTACGGCGTCTCACACCGTTTGCTGCCAAGAAAGTTTTCTTGGACTCGCAAAGGTGCTCCTTCTTCATCCATTCAGTATCTTCCACCTCAGCTAATTACGCAGAAGGTGGTCACATCTTCTTCGTAAACAGGAATAAGGAGAAATTTACATGTTGGACGTACTGTGCATACAGTTTGCCATGTGCTAATGTCGTTGAGGCTTTCTTGAACTCATATCTAAATTGTGGTGTGTTCCATTTCCTTAATTTTTTTCTCTTATATATTCTGATAAATAGTGATAGATGGACACGTCAGTATAACACGACGGACAACATTCCGCGAGCCATCCGCTAACACCGGGACCAGACAACGTGTGAGATGTTGTCTCAACAGTCTGAACGAAAGAAATCCGGATGCTGCACTGCGGGAAATAGCAGAGTTCAACCGAGGGTTGGATAGTTTGGTAGCAAATGAAGCGCAAACAACTTTAAGATTACGACGTGCCCCTGTTAATCATCTACTTTTGTGAAAATGTTTGTATTACCTTATTGTTTCCATCTGTTTTCATAATATAAACATAATATAAACATATTTTGACGGTATTTGTCATTTTTGCAAGCCGCCATGCAATTATGTTCATGGTGGCTCAAGTGTGCGTCGGTGGCACAGTGGTTAGGACTCTCGCCGGCCATGCACATGATCCGGGGTTCGAGCCCTCGCCGACGCACACCTGATATCTATGGTCGGCCTGCGAAATTTGGGCTACCGATATCCATGCTGAAAATTCCATACTTGTACCAAAAATATGGTGTGGAATCAAGCTGTAATCAAAAATAAAAGAATAAAAAATTTAGTTAAATGTGTGTCTAAACTGCTGTCACACTTCCTTTCCCTTTAAATGCGTAAGAGTGACAGTTTAATGAGTACTTTGGGTGATTGTTTCGTGATGAGAGCACTTTGGAAGCCCGTTAGAACTTACACCGATCTGTACCCTATTTACTAGGTTTTATCAGACGAGGATTTCTGGTTCATGGCAAGTCATGGGTAACAGTGACTCAGACGTATTATCACTTTTACATAGCAACCCCAAGCTTCCGAAAATTCTAAACTTATTCTAACCTATTCTTCGATAATGCCTTTCCATGGTACATGAAGATTTCATCGACACACTATGTTGTGAAACAACTCTGGCCGTGCTTAAAAAGTGAGCTGGGTGCTAAATTAAGCCCTTTCGTTCTGAAGTAACGCTAGTCCTTGCTTAATATGTCCTGTGAGGTCTGGAACAATGCTGATAAAAAAACCAGTAGATTCTGGTCTATTCCTGAAAATGCCTAGAAAATAAACACAGTGCTGAATTAGTGCCAGTCATGCTGAAAACCAACACTGAGTTGTAGTCTGTGCCATTGAACAATCCATTTCATAATACATTCAGAAACGTCCGAAAACACCTTTAAATTTCAACTGCAAAATAATTCACGAAAACATATCCAGCAGACACAGGAACCCATCTTTACCTTGAAACTGTCTATGGCGTCTTTCACAGTATCTACCTCATGAAACGCAGCCTCCATTTATGAGCGGCTTTATCGCATATCCCCGCCATGATTCTTGTTGCTATGTTGCTATGGGTTTATTGAAAGTCCACTCAACATGAATTCAATCTCATTTACATACTGTGGATAGTCGGCTGGGTTTCCGTCGAAACACCGATGTTCAAAATCCGGGCTAATGTCCCTAGAATGCGAAACATGAACAACACACTCATCATGCTGAGCATCATACATAGCATTACAATTAACAAGCAACTCAGCATAACCTACTTTCCTTCTTGCTTCCAAGACGCTTCGTCCCTTCTTTGATCCGGGCATCATTGAACTTGACCGAAATTCCAGAAAACTTCCAAAAAATACCTGTATAAAGAAGACTTGCAGGCACCAGGAAGACGAACAGAAACTATCCAAAGCTATCAGAAATTGTCAGCCAACTCTCATAAACTCTCAATGTCAAGCTCTCTCTACGCTCGACGTCACGCTGTCCCTCAGAGACTTTCAGAAACACTTTGAATAAACCAACGCGAAGACCAGAACACAGATTGGCGACTCAAGAATCCTTTATTCTTACGCCAATATGTAACCAACAATAAGGTTATTATACACAAGGTCTAAGAATCAAGCATATGTTTGAATCCTGAACGCTCGAAATCGATGACTGCCTGGACCTAAATTTTTTAAAGTGGTTCTTCCTCCTCTAGCACCCTTAAATCTTCACAGATTCTTGTGAAACTGCAACTGTATGCCCAGTAAACAGACTCGAGACACATCTTACAGGTAAGCATGTCCTAAAGGTTCTAATTTGTCTGATCTGTGAAGCCGTTTCTCACTAAGCTATCACTCCTATACTTAGATATAATCTTTTATCAAAGCACTATGATACTGTTATATCTTAACTGCATTAGCCTTTAACGAAGTTGAAACATACTCTTTTCATCCTCACTCTTCGCTCTCTTGAAGTCTGATTGTGGCGATGCAAAAGATAATGCAAGAACAATTTTTGATGAGAGCTATATCTTAATCGTGAATGGACTGAACTCAACCCGCACGCTCCAGGTTATTGGAGGAGTTGGACAACTGAAGGGCATTTCCTTCCAATGAGTTGGCCATTTAGGATCGCCGTCCTCTAACCATTAGATTACACATTGGTTTATTACGTTTATCCTGCAGTTATTCAAAACCTGTCTTGATGCACATTGTTCACAGATGTTGCGTGGTTCACCTTATATTTGTTTTAGTTGCCGTTGAAACTAGTTACTTCACTTGTTTTGAAAGTTTTACCAGCAGGTCAGTTCATTCATTTCATTGTAACTGCTTCATATGTTGCATTCATGCGTGGTTGCAATATTTCACTTGATTTTCAGCTATCAATGGGGGCGTTGATAAGGCATATCCCCTGTTTGAAGTAGCGCCGAAAGTTTTACCTTGAGGACATTTGCGCGGTCTTGTTGATTTGAGCTTGGCTGATTCGTTTCGTATGATGTAGATAGCCGCATCTGACTTGATTCTGGTTTTTATTTGGCTTGAACTGTGTTGAATTCGTTAAAAAATAGTCGTCAAAAGCTCCCTCTAAGCCTGAAGGCACTTATCGTGCAGGAGGATGCTTGAGAATGTCATCCATGCCGAAGGTATAGGGTGCACCTAAAATCCCTGGTGTTAACACCTGTTTGTGGCGTCTCAATGATTTCTGCAGAGTTTCGTTTTATCACTTGTGTCCATATTTTTCGTTCACAAGGGTTTCAATAAATGTTAGTGGCTATAGCCCGGAACTTCCTAAAACGGAAATTTCGGTAAGGAGTTCTGCTACAGTTTCCAAGTCAATATCACTTTCAAGTGTTTTATTGTCTTCTGTTAGCGATTCGTGAATTTTTAATTCAAAAGCTTTTGTATTCATTTACAGTGATACCCAATGAACGCATTGGCACCTGAAGACAATGGCAGCCAACCTGCAGGACAACGCTGGCTTTGTATCGAAAATCATTTTCGCTCGTAATGATATGATAGACCTCCATCATAAGTTTCCAGAAGTAGTTGGAATTGATTGTACCTATAAAACGAATAAGATGAGGTAAGTTGCAGTACAAGAAGGTATAATTCCTTCTCCAAATTTATTACAGATGGCCTTTATATCAGTTTTTGTGACTGGTGAATTCGGAAGAGGAAGGACTGCTTTGTTTGCTCTTACTAGGAGAGAAAGGTTTGCAGATGTCAAGGAGATATTGGAGACGTCTACGAGATTTATGATTGATACATCGAAAATGCTAACATTCACTGTCGACGTGCAACTGCACAGATGAACGCTCTAAAGGAGGGACTCCCTAGGTGCGGTATTGTTTTATTTCCTTTCCATGCATGCCAGGCGTTCAGAAGGGAGGTCAGTTTCATTCCCATTAACCAACATAGCGAAAACAGTCCCCAAATCAACTTGCTAAAAAGTGGTTGTATCGAATGGGGCACGCGCGCAGTTATGACAGGTAGGTTAACCAATCAGAATATATTGCCAAAGGTTTTGGAGTTACCAAAACCCCATAAGTATTATAGACGCTGAGGCTGGTGCTTACATTAGAAGGTACTGGCTAAGAACACACAAATATTGGGCTGCATCGTGCAACCGGTTCACCATCAGCATGGGAAACAATACTAACAATAGAGCTGAGAATGCTCGTAGGCAGCTGAAAAGATATTTACGTAAAGGTGATCCACTGGAACTGACGCTATGGAAAATATGGAGGTGGATTGACCACAAAACCATACGTAAAATACGCCAGGGCCAGAGGATGCTCTGTAAATAGTGCAATTACGATGTAAGTTTGAAGATAATTTACTATTTTTCCTAGGTACGTACTTCGCCTCAGTCTATATTACGGCGTCTCACACCGTTTGCTGCCAAGAAAGTTTTCTTGGACTCGCAAAGGTGCTCCTTCTTCATCCATTCAGTATCTTCCACCTCAGCTAATTACGCAGAAGGTGGTCACATCTTCTTCGTAAACAGGAATAAGGAGAAATTTACATGTTGGACGTACTGTGCATACAGTTTGCCATGTGCTAATGTCGTTGAGGCTTTCTTGAACTCATATCTAAATTGTGGTGTGTTCCATTTCCTTAATTTTTTTCTCTTATATATTCTGATAAATAGTGATAGATGGACACGTCAGTATAACACGACGGACAACATTCCGCGAGCCATCCGCTAACACCGGGACCAGACAACGTGTGAGATGTTGTCTCAACAGTCTGAACGAAAGAAATCCGGATGCTGCACTGCGGGAAATAGCAGAGTTCAACCGAGGGTTGGATAGTTTGGTAGCAAATGAAGCGCAAACAACTTTAAGATTACGACGTGCCCCTGTTAATCATCTACTTTTGTGAAAATGTTTGTATTACCTTATTGTTTCCATCTGTTTTCATAATATAAACATAATATAAACATATTTTGACGGTATTTGTCATTTTTGCAAGCCGCCATGCAATTATGTTCATGGTGGCTCAAGTGTGCGTCGGTGGCACAGTGGTTAGGACTCTCGCCGGCCATGCACATGATCCGGGGTTCGAGCCCTCGCCGACGCACACCTGATATCTATGGTCGGCCTGCGAAATTTGGGCTACCGATATCCATGCTGAAAATTCCATACTTGTACCAAAAATATGGTGTGGAATCAAGCTGTAATCAAAAATAAAAGAATAAAAAATTTAGTTAAATGTGTGTCTAAACTGCTGTCACACTTCCTTTCCCTTTAAATGCGTAAGAGTGACAGTTTAATGAGTACTTTGGGTGATTGTTTCGTGATGAGAGCACTTTGGAAGCCCGTTAGAACTTACACCGATCTGTACCCTATTTACTAGGTTTTATCAGACGAGGATTTCTGGTTCATGGCAAGTCATGGGTAACAGTGACTCAGACGTATTATCACTTTTACATAGCAACCCCAAGCTTCCGAAAATTCTAAACTTATTCTAACCTATTCTTCGATAATGCCTTTCCATGGTACATGAAGATTTCATCGACACACTATGTTGTGAAACAACTCTGGCCGTGCTTAAAAAGTGAGCTGGGTGCTAAATTAAGCCCTTTCGTTCTGAAGTAACGCTAGTCCTTGCTTAATATGTCCTGTGAGGTCTGGAACAATGCTGATAAAAAAACCAGTAGATTCTGGTCTATTCCTGAAAATGCCTAGAAAATAAACACAGTGCTGAATTAGTGCCAGTCATGCTGAAAACCAACACTGAGTTGTAGTCTGTGCCATTGAACAATCCATTTCATAATACATTCAGAAACGTCCGAAAACACCTTTAAATTTCAACTGCAAAATAATTCACGAAAACATATCCAGCAGACACAGGAACCCATCTTTACCTTGAAACTGTCTATGGCGTCTTTCACAGTATCTACCTCATGAAACGCAGCCTCCATTTATGAGCGGCTTTATCGCATATCCCCGCCATGATTCTTGTTGCTATGTTGCTATGGGTTTATTGAAAGTCCACTCAACATGAATTCAATCTCATTTACATACTGTGGATAGTCGGCTGGGTTTCCGTCGAAACACCGATGTTCAAGATCCGGGCTAATGTCCCTAGAATGCGAAACATGAACAACACACTCATCATGCTGAGCATCATACATAGCATTACAATTAACAAGCAACTCAGCATAACCTACTTTCCTTCTTGCTTCCAAGACGCTTCGTCCCTTCTTTGATCCGGGCATCATTGAACTTGACCGAAATTCCAGAAAACTTCCAAAAAATACCTGTATAAAGAAGACTTGCAGGCACCAGGAAGACGAACAGAAACTATCCAAAGCTATCAGAAATTGTCAGCCAACTCTCATAAACTCTCAATGTCAAGCTCTCTCTACGCTCGACGTCACGCTGTCCCTCAGAGACTTTCAGAAACACTTTGAATAAACCAACGCGAAGACCAGAACACAGATTGGCGACTCAAGAATCCTTTATTCTTACGCCAATATGTAACCAACAATAAGGTTATTATACACAAGGTCTAAGAATCAAGCATATGTTTGAATCCTGAACGCTCGAAATCGATGACTGCCTGGACCTAAATTTTTTAAAGTGGTTCTTCCTCCTCTAGCACCCTTAAATCTTCACAGATTCTTGTGAAACTGCAACTGTATGCCCAGTAAACAGACTCGAGACACATCTTACAGGTAAGCATGTCCTAAAGGTTCTAATTTGTCTGATCTGTGAAGCCGTTTCTCACTAAGCTATCACTCCTATACTTAGCTATAATCTTTTATCAAAGCACTATGATACTGTTATATCTTAACTGCATTAGCCTTTAATGAATTTGAAACATACTCTTTTCATCCTCACTCTTCGCTCTCTTGAAGTCTGATTGTGGCGATGCAAAAGATAATGCAAGAACAATTTTTGATGAGAGCTATATCTTAATCGTGAATGGACTGAACTCAACCCGCACGCTCCAGGTTATTGGAGGAGTTGGACAACTGAAGGGCATTTCCTTCCAATGAGTTGGCCATTTAGGATCGCCATCCTCTAACCATTAGTTTACACATTGGTTTATTACGTTTATCCTGCAGTTATTCAAAACCTGTCTTGATGCACATTGTTCACAGATGTTGCGTGGTTCACCTTATATTTGTTTTAGTTGCCGTTGAAACTAGTTACTTCACTTGTTTTGAAAGTTTTACCAGCAGGTCAGTTCATTCATTTCATTGTAACTGCTTCATATGTTGCATTCATGCGTGGTTGCAATATTTCACTTGATTTTCAGCTATCAATGGGGGCGTTGATAAGGCATATCCCCTGTTTGAAGTAGCGCCGAAAGTTTTACCTTGAGGACATTTGCGCGGTCTTGTTGATTTGAGCTTGGCTGATTCGTTTCGTATGATGTAGATAGCCGCATCTGACTTGATTCTGGTTTTTATTTGGCTTGAACTGTGTTGAATTCGTTAAAAAATAGTCGTCAAAAGCTCCCTCTAAGCCTGAAGGCACTTATCGTGCAGGAGGATGCTTGAGAATGTCTTCCATGCCGAAGGTATAGGGTGCACCTAAAATCCCTGGTGTTAACACCTGTTTGTGGCGTCTCAATGATTTCTGCAGAGTTTCGTTTTATCACTTGTGTCCATATTTTTCGTTCACAAGGGTTTCAATAAATGTTAGTGGCTATAGCCCGGAACTTCCTAAAACGGAAATTTCGGTAAGGAGTTCTGCTACAGTTTCCAAGTCAATATCACTTTCAAGTGTTTTATTGTCTTCTGTTAGCGATTCGTGAATTTTTAATTCAAAAGCTTTTGTATTCATTTACAGTGATACCCAATGAACGCATTGGCACCTGAAGACAATATCAAACAACCTGCACTTTGTTTGTCAGTCTACCTCAAGAAATCTTTTGACGGAATTTTGTTGAGTCGCCGGTAAACCAGTTGGGTTCAAGTATAATATGTCCTAATTCAGCTTGAATTAGTATGATACATGCATATGTATGGCAGAGTACTTCTAGGCAACTCATACTCATTATGTGGTGAAGAAGTGCATACGGAACCATGAACCTCAGCATTTGAAGTACAAATTAATAGTCCTTCGCTGTACATATGGTACGAAACAAAAAACTAGAGGTTCAGGATTACGCGTCAAACCGTAAGAATTTTATTACTTATTTCTGCAGTGCAAAATACGCGGGCTGCCAATCTGGGTTACTTATACGCTAAAGGGCGGACGAGTGTCAATGTAGTTGAAGATTGAACGATCAATTCACGGTTGTTTGCTCAAAACCAACTTCCCCAATTTTCGCGGAGGCATCAATACGACAGTCATCGTCTCATCGGTCGCTGTTCAGAAAGAAGTCAGTAGCAAACAGTCAGAAACCTTTAGTGGTAACATTATTTATATGTTGGTGTAACAATAAAGAATCCTCGAGTCAACAATTGGTGTTTTGGTTTTTTCGTCCGTTATTGCTAATCGTTTCTGAGAAACTTCAAGCGACAGCGTGAGCCCGAGCGTAGCAAGAGCTGGGCATAAACGCTTCACGAGACGTGACTGATGGTTTTTCACGGTGAAGTCAGTTTTCGACAGTTTTGGACCGTTGGTATCAGTTTGGATAGTTACCGTTCATCTTTCCTGGTGCCGGTCAAGTCCTCTTTGAACAAGCAATATCTGGAACGTTTTTGGAATTGGGTGAAGTTCAACAATGCCTGGGTCAAAGAAGGGACAGAGTGTCTTGGATGCAAACAGGAAAGTAAGTCATGGTGACTTGTCTATTACTTGTAACGATGTGTCTGATGTTAAGCATGACATGGTTGATGTTACTGTTTCGCCGTTCAGGGATAATAGGAACATCAAACTCCATAAATTTGAACCACGGTGTTTCGATGGAAACCCGGCTGATTATATACAATTTGTAAAGGAGTTTGAGATCATGTTGAGTGGTTTTCTATTAAGTGATGAATTGAAATTGATGTATTTGATGAGGTATTGCACTGGAGATGCTTCAAGAGCTATACAGTGCTGCAAGTTTATGAAGCCAAAAGAGGGCTCCTACGAGGCTATGAGCATATTACGTCAAAGGTTTGGAAGACCTTCAGAGATTGTAAAGAACGTATACGAAGCTGTCAAAGGTAACGGCAGTCAACTTCAAGATGACTCCAAGGCACTTACTGAGTTTTTAGATAATCTTATGACTTATAAGGATACTTTGATTTCGACGAATTGCATGAGTGACCTCAACTCGAGTTTTATACTAGAAGTAATAGCAAGACGTCTACCTACTCGACTGGAAAGGAAGTGGGTGAAGATAAGCTCCCGTATGGAGGATGAGGGTATCGAGCCAAAGTTTGATGATATCCTGAAACTGGTAAAGATAGTGCCAATCAATCTATGAGCAAGTTTGCCAGTATATTGAATCTCACCCCTAGAATAGAGCAGTCTGAGGGTAAAACGCAATCATTGATGACGAGGTGGATATCGAGAAGGCTCCATGATGTTTAGCAATGCATATAGACCTAGTGAGTGTAACAGGTTTCGTAGTACATCGTCAACAGATAAGTTGCAAGATGCAAGACAAACACGGTCGTGTTTTACACGTTTGCAAGTAGTGCGTACAAAGGTGAACTGTGAACCAGTGAGCAAGTTCAGGGATAAGATAAATGTGAAATCCGGGTCCGACTCCGAATTGTGTGACGATAACGGTGCGGTGAAGAAGTCTGTAGTTGCAACTGGTAAGCCATTGTTGAATAGAGTGTCACAGAATAGAGTTACTGCTTCAGAGTGCAGTTCTGACCCTACAAGTTTACAAGGTATTACTAGTCAGAGTGAAGGTTTAAAACCTTTTAGGATTTGCGAGGAGGAACCAAAATTGTCTACTTCTGTTATTAAAGAGTATGAAATTGATGAAGCCGACCAGATAGATGATGGTAAATTGAATATTTGTGATAATGATCATGACAGTGCAGATTTGTCTTTGGTTGATCATGATGAGATGAGGGATATGCCTACTACTGCTAAGTTGAACAAAGGTTCTGTACAACTACAAAGTGAAGTAGAAATAAATGCAGGTGCAGTTGCAGAAGGCATGCATACTTGTGAGACCGTCAGTGTGACTGATCAGCATGTAGCCCACCTATCATCAGATGCTGGTGCCAAACCTGAGCTGATAGTAAAAGACAGCAGTGGTAGTAATCTTGCAGTTAGAAAACTTTCTGAATGCCGAACAGCAACAGCTTCTGATCCACCGCTAACTTCATCAACTGGTATCAATCGGTCATCGTTGATGTTGTCATCCACAATGAAACAGTCGCCCATCAACTCAAGTATCTTGTACAATGACTATAATAGTATTGGTGCATTTGAAAAGACGAAAGATATTGCTCAGTTTAGAGAGGATTAGCCAAGTGTAAACGAAAGAGTAATTGTTAAATTGACTTGCACGAATAAAGGCATTTCTAGTTTCAAGTTACTATTTGAATGCTATTATCTTTGGTGTAAATTACTCTGTTTCTACGCTTGGTTGACCAGATACGTCGTATGCTTGTTCGTCATCTATATTCTACGATGCAATGACATGAGCGTGTTACTGCTCAGATTTGAGGATATAGATGATAGAAGGAAGTCAGCAAATGAACTCTGCAACGATTTTCCAACCTAGGGCGTCAACCTGAGGAGGGTTGTAGGCGTACTGCTGTAAGTCCTACAATTCTTCAAAGGCTAGCGCATCAATGATCAGTCCAATGTGCTTGGTGTGTGATTTTGTACATATGTTCATATTGTATATACTGAATGGGTATCATCTGTCATCTAGCTGTTGGTAATTCTGTTTGTGTCCGGACGACTTCCACTTGGATCATCAACCTGAGAAGGAATGTAGGCGTACTGCTGTAAGTCCTACAGTTCTTCAAGGGTAGCTCGTCAAGGCAGAATCCACAACAACTGATGTATTGATTGTACATATGTTTGCGTTAAATAATTGTGTGAGTTCCAATCAATATAATTGTTGGTTAATCTTGTTTGTGTCCGGACATTCCACAACTTACAATCGTCAACCTGTGAAGGGTTGTAGGCGTACTGGTGTAAGTCCTGCGGTTCTTCAAAAGAATTCCATCAAGACATGATCCGCGAGTTTATTTGTACTGCTTGTATATATGTGTGGTGTGTCATATAAATTGGTGAATTTTGGATTCATTGTGTTTACTCGCTGTTTTCGTACCTTGTTGTTATTGTGTAATTTTGTTAAAATTTTCGTCGTGATTACTTCTGAAGTTGTTTCGAGTCTTCTACATCCGTGAATGAATTGATTGATGTTGAAGACAGCAGATGGGTCGTATACGCCGGGGAGGCTATTGCTGAGAATGAAATGCATACGGAGATAAGGATTAGCTGTGGTCCCACATGCCGGGAAGCGAGAGTGTGGGAGGGTGGTGACTGCTATTCAGCGGATATGATGGTGGGGACCTAAGAGAACCACCCTTATCTGTGGGAATGCACTATACTGCTAAGGCTCCTGAGGACGAATTACTTCAAAAAAAATTATTGATAAATAAAAACTAAATGCTGCCTGTATGTCACATCTTGCGTACAAACTCTTTGAAAAAATGGCTCATGGTACGATTACTCTACTTCAGGAGGACATCTAATTGTATAAATCAGAACAACAGCATAAATCAGTATTAATATACTTCCTCTTTTCTTTTAAATAACTTATGTACTTTGGCATTTGGATTTCACTTCTTCAGTTACTATTCCCAACATTACCCTATATAAGAGTGAAAACCATAATTCGTTTCGCCCTAATTTTAACTCTTTTTCTATTGTTGTTCTATACTTCAGTTGTTGTTTACTACTATAAACTTAAACTAACCGTTGGTATGTAACAATATAAAACTCAATGACTAGAAATTCCTAGTAATAAAAAAGGAGAATAAACACTGCGGTTATCGCATATTGTTTACTTAAATTATCATTATCTGCTGGCTGCTTCTGTTTTCTTCACTTCTCGAAGGTATTGCACTGAAGCACTGCTAATGAACAGTAATCCTGCTTTCTAAATTTGTATTACTTGAGCGGTATTCAGAATATTGTTAGCACTTACGATGAACAACGGAACAAATTCCATTCTGAATTCTGTTCAACATCGCAAAGTTAACTTTGCGACCAATTGGTCCCTTCTATCTGCTAATACCAGTATACTGCTGTACTTACCATCTAATGTGGATTTTTATAAACTTTCGAACTCTTATTGATTGATAAAATGATAAAAATAACGGTCTGGATCCAGTGTGGCTTACTCCAGCACATGTATATCACCTCTCTTCTTACATTCCATTAACGCAAAATTTCATAATTCCCGCATGAATCTGACTCACTATGAGTGTATTAAATATTATAATTTAGACTTAAACCAAAACCCTATATTCTATTCTTGTAAAGTTTTCTATTCATTTTCCAAATTTTAATTTCATAAAAGTGTTCAATTTCAGACTGCACTTGTCTAATATGATCATGCCTGTACAAACGGTATGTGAATCATGTAAATGCTTAATTTATGTGAAATATATATATATATAATAATAATAATAGTATATTCTCATTTTGTGCATGAGAGACTCCAGTTTACAGGCATCATCAATATGATAAATTACATATACGATTAGCAATCATAATTAATAATAATGTTTTAATAAAATACAAATTTTTTCCTACTTGTGTAGGACACACCAAATATACAGGCATGGGTAAGCATCATTTAAATTTCATAAATCTGGTTTATGGTTAAGTTACATGGTTGCTGGCGTTTTTGTCTTAGGTCTGTGGGAACAATATGATAACCAGTCATTCAATGGAGCACGTCATGAAATATAGGAATATTAACTTCGCATTAACAAAAAAACCCAAGTAAGTTTTGGATGGATTAAAAATACTTGGGAAAAAATAAAGCTTGAAGTAATTCCTCAATATAACTTGGGTGTGTACAAATCCGAATCTTATTTTTGATTTGATTTATATCCAAATTGGGTAATAAGGAAGCTATTTTACAGATACGATCAGTTATGTTATAAGCTACAATCGTGACGTTGTATTACAAATTGATACTTTTCCATTGGTATAAGAGTATATTCCACAAATGTAATCCAGGTTGCGTCGTGGAGAAAGTTAATTCGTTATTAACCAGGCAACTGAAAGATACGGGACCAATAATGTTTGCAGATCATTTGTCATTGTAAATGGTCAAATATCCACATTATTCATTCTCATTCAAAAAGTCAAATGGAAGCTGAAATGGTGAGAGAAAAAAGAAGACAAACAACAGCAACGCAAAAGAAAGCAACGGGAGTCCTTAAGGAGTGATTAATAAATATATACATATATATTCTGTTTAGTAACTGTGGTTATTTTTGTACACAAACTAACTAGTCCCGTTATGCTAACTTTTATATTATGTGTGAACTAATATTACTGTCCTGTGTAGAAATGTTTATCATCTAGTTCCAATAATATTAAAATTTATAATTGTAGTTTGTTGTAACTACACGTTTAAAGAACTTAAAATATCTATGTAGGGTGAAAAAGAAGGTGTAAGAGTCAGGCGCAAAAGTGCATTGTCATCTTTGAGCAGTCTGGTGACTGAGGAGATGAACACTGGAAGTGTGTTTGCATCGCGCACATTAGCTGGTAGTCTATTCCAAATGACTGAAAACTTATTTAAGAAGAAGTTGTACCGCACGTAAGTCTGACAGTGCTCCATAGCAGCTAGGTTGTGATGATTTCTAAGATTGTAACTGATGACAGCGGTAGGTTTAGTTATTGGCTCGGAGGAATGCAAGAGAAGATTAGTTAGCTTGTAGTAAAAGATAAGGTTTAGCTTAAGGCGTCTTTTCCAGAGGGGTTCTAATCTTAGTCTTACGCATCGCTCATGGTATTCCAGACCACTTTCTAAACCAAGAGTTCTTGAGGTAAACTGCCGTTGCACTCCCTCTAATTTAAGCTTGTCATTTTGTCTTAGTCCGCTAAGAATAAACGGGCAGTATTCTAAGATAGGTCGGACACATACTTTGTATAATAAAACCCTAGTTTCACAACAAAAGAAATTGCGTGTTATGCATCCTATCAGCCTTCGCGTTTTACGTCTGGCATAATCAGTCTGTTCAGCGAACGTTAGGTTACTAGAGTATCTAATACCGAGATCTACGACTGAGTTGAGCTTAGCTAGTTTTCGCCCATTTATTTCAAGAGTTAGATCAAGGTTACTGTTGCCGATACAAATCCAGCCGCATTTGTCAATGTTAAAATTTAGACAGGATTCAGCACACCATGTTGCGAGACTACTTAGTTCAAGATGTATTTTAGTAACCATATCGCTTAATTCATGAGTGTAGCAGGAGTAGACGACTTTGAGGTCGTCAGCATATAGGAATGGTTTGCCTAAGGTGAAGCACTTGCAAATGCTGTTAATGTAGACTGTGAATAAAAGTGGACCTAGGACACTACCTTGCACGACCCCACTTGAGATCTGCCTAGGATGAGACAATACAGATCCAACTTTGGTTATTTGTACCCTGTTGCTTAGAAATGATTTTAACCAGTTCAGTAATGGGTTGCGAATTCCACAAGAGTACAGCTTCTCAAAGAGAATACTGTGAGATACCATGTCAAATGCCCTAGATATATCGAAGTAGAGAACAACGACTAGCTTACGTGCTTCGCGACTACTAGTGATGCAGTTGAAAAAGTCGAAGTGGCAAGTAACGCAGGATCTATTTTTGAGAAATCCGTGTTGAGACCTTGTAACAAGATCTTCCCTAATTAGGTAGTCTGACAATTGATCTTTTACAACTTTCTCCATGATTCGTGAGATAACTGGGGTTATATTTATGGGTCTGTAATTGCGGACGTTTGCCCTATCACCAGATTTGTAATGTGGAATTATGAAGCTAGTTTTCCACTCACTAGGGTAAGTGCCAGTGTCCATAGATATTGAGAAGAATTTAAGAAGTAACAAGGGTATATCACACCCACTGTTTTTGAAAATTATCGAAGCGAGGCCATCCGGTCCCGTACTAGTGGAAGGTTTAAGGCTTTTAATTGCTTGTACTATTAACTGATTAGTGAACACAATGCTTTCAAGGGAAGAGATAGTAAGGGGGGCGGTTTCACCAGGCATATGTGTTTCTAAACTAAAGTTTGCAAACCAATCACTGAAGAGTTCACAGATAGTGGCAGGTTCATTGTAGATTACTTTGTCGTGAAGTAAGTATGGGATTTCCCTCGCCGACTGCATTCGTTTTTTAAGAAGTGCCGTTAAGTTATAAACTTTGGAGGTACTTTCAAGTGCCGTTAACTCTTCGTCGAGGTCCTTTTGAGAGCGTAGGCGCTTGAGAGATTCAAGAGACTCGTGGATTGAGAGCAATAGTGATATGTCCTTAGTGGAATAGTACTGTTTCTTCAGTTTCCTTAACTTATTACGGTGTGCCCTTGGAATATATTCAGTTCGGTGTCTACTTAATTTCACTATTTTCTTTGGAGCAACTGTATCTAGACAAAGGGTAACATTCCTGTAAAACAGGGTTACTAAGGCCTCCAGGGAGTCAGTGGTAAAATAGTCATCCCATTGACAGAGTCGAATAAGTTCTTGGACTAATCCCCAGTCTGTATATTTGTAACTACGACATATTGTGCTTCCTGAGTCTTGTTTGTTTCCTGTATTTAGTGGTGAGAAAGGCAGAGAGCAGAGTACCATTCTATGGTCACTACTGGAAAATCTATTACCAACATAAGTGGATACTGGGATTGTGTCATGACAAAAAACAAGGTCCAACATGTTGTCACCACGAGTAGGTGTCTGGACGTGTTGTTGCCATCCATAACAGTCTATAGTGGCAAGTAATTCGTCGAAGCGTTGGGGGCCGGAACTAGTTAGCCAATTGACTTCTGGAAGATTGAAGTCCCCTGCAATTATTTTGTAATTAGCACTAAACGAGGATGCGTGTGCAAACGATTTAGCTAATAACGCATCAGTTTCTTTTGTTGAGCTTGGTGCTCGATAAACACAGCCTATGAGAAGTTTGTACTTATCTCCATGTAAGACAACCCAGAGTGAGTCAGGTACATTATTCATTGTTTCATCTTCCACCTTACTGACTACAAATGAGCTATGTATATATATGAGACATCCTCCACCACGCTTGCAATCTCTGTTTGCACGGTGTACAGTGTAATCATCGATACCTATATGCACATCAAGTACAGAGGATGAGCACCATGACTCAGTAATCAGAGCTACAGTAGGCTTGGCGACTAATAATAATGTCCTTAGTTCAGATATCTTATTGATTAAGGAACGTGCATTAATTAGCAATATCGTGAATAAGTCACGGGATACTACAAACTGGCTTAAAATGTCACCATAACCTAAATCTATTTGTGCGTCAGCACCGCAAGAATTTATGAATGAAAAGGAGGTCGGACTGGGTGTCTGCACATCGGAGTTGGTGTGCAATGAGGTGGTCCTAGGTGCCATGGGTCGTACCAGTGATTCGGGACACCTGGAAAATTTACCATGTGTTCCTGGATATAAGGGTAGTACAGGTTGGGCCTAGGTTGACGGTTAAAAGGCATAGCATCAAAGGTCTACCCATCCAACTGCTATTCGTCATACCGGTATACACCTTCGGGTTGTTTTTATAACTTAAAGGGAATTGTGAAGGAAGGTGCTTTGGCTGCAAGACTTTAGGAGTCTTGGAGCCTGACTTTCTATAAGGTGGAGCATGCGGAACACCTCCAGATATACTTATGTTTCGAGAGGAGTTTTTCGTAACAAGTGATGGTTTGTTGGCATTCTTACTCTCAGCAGGCTTATTGAATACAAAGTATTCTTCCCCATCATTAGTCTCAACCCTGCGAAATTTGTTCATCGTGGTGAGGTTACTACGTTTGGGGGGAAATTTCTTAGAACAACTTGCAGAAGTTCTAGTCATTTTAACATCTTTCGATGAGGCTTTATTTACAGGGGTACTGGTATCTAAATCAGTTCCTAGTTCCATTGGCAGGTGTGGTTGTTGTGTAGTTTGCTGAATGCTAGTTTCAGCACTAGGTGTCTGTTGCTGTGCACGATCCTTATTTGGTAAATCAAAGCTAGAGGAGGTGACCAGGTTATTACTACGCATTATTCTGCGCTGACACGGTGTTTTATCCTGAGCTACGGTTATAGACTTATAACTGCTATTCAGTCTTAAGTGATCCTGACATTTAGTAAACTTACTAGCATCAAGGGAATTACTGAATTTAAAAATGATTGGGCAATTAGCCTGGTTAGACTTTTTACGAAGTCGTTTGCATTCACATGGAACACTAGCCATGCCGCAACAAATCAGGATTTTGTGTCTTACAGTTTTCAGGGGCAGAGAATCTGGGACGTTGTAAACTATAGCTTGGTGAGAAGAGGTTATACGCTTCATCACCTCCGTAGCCAAGCAGTCAATCAGATTTTCAGCTTTATTTAGGTTGTCTGGAGATATTTTAGGATGTTGTTTTAAAAGACAGGCTATTGGGTCTAAATTCAAAAGCTTATTTTGAGTTACATCCAGTAAAGACTTAACCTGGCCAATATCAGAACGGCTCTCCGTGGTATTTGAGATTGGCAGTGACATACTATCAAACTGATCTAATTTTTTCTGAATTTCACTTACTTGCCTCTGCATATCTTTCAAAAGGAGGTTTAGTTTACAGAACTCAGAGTTCTCTAACAGAACATCTTTCACCTGTATCACAGGAGTGAGATCTGCACTCAAACCATTTTGAGAGCTAGTAGTTGATACTGTATTACCAGGCGGTAATGCAGTTATAACCGAATTTAAGCCACTATCTAAAACAATTGTGTTTCTACGAACACGTTTTTTAGAGATTTGGACCATAATTTCAAGAATTATATGACAATAAGCAGTAAATAAATTTCAGAGCAAACACGTGCAAAAATGTCACCAATTTTGAACGTACCGCCAATATATTATATATATATAATTGTTAGCTGCGGTCCCACACGCCGGGGAGAAAGAGTGTAAACGACTGAGGCTCGCATTCGTCATCGTTACAAGAACTGAGGCAGAATGAGTGACAAGCGATTGCAGTGGTAATTGGTAGTGAGTAGATAAGACGATGTGCGTGGAGTATCGTGAGGTGGTGCTATGGTCATGTTGCATTCTGCAAGAGTCATTCTAGCAAGTGGCGATTGTGTTGCAAGATGTCAAGAGGATGCCTTTCACTGGAAGGTGTAGGTCGTCATTGATGTGTGAGATTGTGCTGTGGGTATGCCTGTGGTGTGTTGGCTTTTCTGTTTGTTTTCCATTTCAGCTCTGTCCGAGTGACCCAGGTTCTCGCAATGGCATCCAAGTCAACGTGTATTGGTCGTGATGGAAAAAAGGAATAGATCCATTTTTGGCGGGGAGTGTCAATGTAGTTGAAGATTGAACGATCAATTCACGGTTGTTTGCTCAAAACCAACTTCCCCAATTTTCGCGGAGGCATCAATACGACAGTCATCGTCTCATCGGTCGCTGTTCAGAAAGAAGTCAGTAGCAAACAGTCAGAAACCTTTAGTGGTAACATTATTTATATGTTGGTGTAACAATAAAGAATCCTCGAGTCAACAATTGGTGTTTTGGTTTTTTCGTCCGTTATTGCTAATCGTTTCTGAGAAACTTCAAGCGACAGCGTGAGCCCGAGCGTAGCAAGAGCTGGGCATTAACGGTTTACTAGACGTGGCTGACAACGAGTTCATTATTTGTGCCGCGGAAACAGTTCACGATCACAGGTTTGAACAACGTCTTATGATAGGTGACTCTTATTTTAGGTGCCTGTTCGGGGACGCAAAGTACAATATTGCACCTGTTGTAAAGGCTACAACTGAGGTTGATGTTTTGGAATATGCTGAAGAGAATTTTAATAAAATTTGGACGTCACGGATGTGTATAATTTACGTAAGAATGTGAGACCGGGTAAGTGATGCAGTTTTAAGTTATTTTGCAAGCCATGCCTTTGAGACCAGACGTTATACGCATAATAAGGCAAAGCGGTCAGGTGGCTGAATATGTAGATTCAAATACAGCGATAACTAACGGAATTTGCTTCGCCCTGGATTCACAGGTGCTGTTATATCGGAAATATGGGGAGGTGGTGTGTATTGACTCAACATACAATATCAATAAGGATGGGTAGGTTATACGCGATACGGTTGACAAAACTTAATCAGATATTCTCTGTTTCAGTTAGTGGCAACAGACAATGTGGGTCATAGGAGGCCTGTTTTTTGGCATGGACAAGACGAGAAAGGGCATGTGATGTCGCTTGGATCTTGGAAGAATTCAAAAGAATAATGCAGAATACGTCCATTACAGAAACTTTCATAATGGATTCGGCCAAGTGTGAGATATCCGCCGTGCGTAATAGTCAAATTCAGGTGAAAGTCGTCTTCTGTGCATTTCATGTATGCCGGGCTTTCATCGGGAAGGTGAGGTGAAGTTAATTAATACTTGATACATTTAGACTCGAAATCCTTTGTACACAGGTTTCTATATCGTCTTGGTAAAGCTGCGACACCTGAAAGGTAAATGCATTGATTACCAACCACTTAGATTTTATCACTATCTTAGCGTCATTCGGACGGTTGATCGCGGGGTATGGAATTATGTCAGGCGTTACTGGGTGCCTAAGAAAGAGACGTGGGCTACTGCATACATGCCGAATACCCTATTACTGTTTAATAGTACCAACAATAGAGTAGAAAGCTCTCACAGTCACCTAAACCGACATCCCCACAGAAGGGATCCCCTACACGTATGTGTATACAAGACGTATAAGTGGTGTGTACGCGCAGAAAAGCGTCGGAGTGTTGGAGCCATCGTCGAAGTTGTCGGATTCATAAGTACCACGCACTAGAACCAGTTATGCCGATATTACGAAACTCCACTCCTTATGCCGCTAGGTTAATTGCCAAGGACTATAGCCGCAATCATCGAATGAGCATAGAGTTGTATACTGATGATATGGCTATCATAAATGACGACGTCTACCTGCACCAAGTGGAATATGCCAATTCAACTTATACCTGCGGAACTTTTATGGCACAACGAATACCTTGCCGGCATATGCTGCTGTGTCACACTCAATTCCTGAGTTTACAAGTAAATCAAACTCTTACTAATATTTAAACCAATACTTTTAGTTGACAAGGTACTTCGACTGTATCGCAGATGGTTTTGACGGGATCCGTCACTACCAATTAGTGTGCCGCGTGAAAGTTTAGTAAAGAAACCCTGCAGAGAGATACCGCAACTTAGCCGGAAATTGAACAGAAGCTTCGCAGTTATGCAGGATAATTATAGTAATGAATACACTATCAGTGCATTGAGCGCAACCCTGAATTACTTTCAGAATTTTCTTGTCTGAAAATGGAAGACGTACATATATTTTGTGTCAATAACTGCAAATATACCCTAACTTCTAAACTGTACATGCTTTCTGTTTTACCTTTTCATGTGACAAAAGTTTAAGTCCTTTGCGAATATAGTAGATAGTATTTTGTGGAGCGCAAGTAGATGTGAGTACTAGGCGGAATTTTCAGTACTTACTATGATAAGTAATACAGTAAGGCAAACGTTTTTTCTTATAATTACGCAATGAAAAGATGAGTTTTGGTAATTAGCATGGTATTTAATATGTAGGTAATGTTATTACAAGCATAACTCTGTAACGTGTCAAGTTTTGTGTATCGCTGAATCAGTAACATAAACACCAATCGTAGCGTTATCCAGTCAGTAAAATTTCGACGTTTCGTGCTACAAACTTTGCGGAAGTTAGGTGAAATTAAAGGCTGCTTCCAGACGATGCGTACAACGGCATCTTAGGCAATGTCTACGAAGACAAAAATAAGATAATCAGAAGACACGTTAAAATGCATAGGTAAATAAGCCTGGCACTGTTTTGGAATGGAGGAGATTACTAGGATTATTACAAAGTCTTCCACTGATTTCATTTCTTTCGATTCCTACCATTTCTTGCGCCAGAGTTACTTACTTATAGTTCACTGTTACTTCTTCGTTGCACCCTATATATACAACGCAAGAAATTGAGAAAATGAGTGCAATACTTAAGATACGGCAATAATAAAGGTATAAGCAGATTAACACAGAAGCGAGGTGCAACAGTAATAATATTTTGTTTTCTTCCAAAACAGTACTAATGTTACATTGTTGAATTTGCAGCATCTCGTACATTATTGCATCTAATTTTATGAATTAATATTCGAAGCACTTGTAAAGATTACATTACAGGATTGCAAAGGACACTTCATATTTGGTATTAGTCCACTTGTTTAGTTTACCACATTCCATGCACCACACAAAGGTAGAGAGATAAAACTAAATGGAAGTTTTACGAGTGAAATTTTGGGGGAGAGTAAATAGTGACATGGTAAAACATGAGTTGAATAGATACGTGAGATTATACAGAGTGAATGCATCTGTGCCAGTGACAAGAATTTGCAGTTACATATCTAGTAGGTTTCTAGCTGACTGTCAACGATTTTATAAAGCAATAGCAGTTTTTCATTCGACCGACACAAACACATTTTGAACCTTATCATGTGATGACTAACATTATCCCTCGAGGAAGGCGATGGCTTGGTATGCCAGCACGTGTTCTAGCCATCTCAACCTATTAAGCTTCCCTACCTTGAATACTAATGTATCCTCCCCAACTAAAAATTTATGCATAACCTCAACAGCAATCGCCATATTATACTGCTTTACTCATGAGATAGAACACAGACACCTATAATCAAACACCGGTATTCTTTTCATATTTTCCAGCATCAGAGGTTACTTTTCATAATCTAGATGGCCAATATCGTCAGCAAACTGTAAGTTGATGAGACTATACCCTGATAAGTCTCTAAAGTCAATTACAGACTATTCTACTAATATATGTGTGATTGGAATGATCTGATGTAAGGATGACAGTTTAAGAATTCAACCTTGTGTCATATCCGGCTCGGAAATGTATTTGCTCGAATAATTCGCAAATAAAAATCACTGAAGAGAAGACATTCTTTAGACTTTATAAATAAATTAATTAATTAATTCTCATAGTACAGTACATGAGGGACGCCAGTTTACAGGCATCATCAAATTGTTACAGAAATAGAACCATATTATTCAGTCACATTTTACAATCGATAGCAAAATATGTTTTACATGTACACTGGAGATTATACATACACTTGATAAATGTTAATCCCAATAGTATAAAACATCCTTTTCACTTATGTACAATCATTTCTGTGCATAGTTGGAAAAATCCGCTAGATTGTCAGTGAGTGCAACACATCAGAAATTACAGAAGTATTGTCTTCGCATTAACAAAATAACCAGGCCTTTGGTGGATGGGTTATAAGTGCCTGGGAAAAAAAATAAAGCTTGAAGTCAATTTTCATACATAATTTTTTTGTGTACAGAATCCTTGAATTATTGTTCATTGATGTGTTATTTTGAAATCAGTGATTTGTTTATCTCATTTGATCTGCAATGTCATTGTTGGGAGTAAAATACATAAGCTTTAGACGCATTAATTAATGGATTTCTACTGCTTGTGGGTATTTACTTCTCGTGAGGAAGGTTTTTGAATTTTAGTTGTTCCAACAGGAGTTGTGGATATTAACTGCTCAGCAACATTACGGATATAAGTTCATCACATTATCTTAGGAAAGGTGGGTTGTAGTTGGTGAGGCATATATGATGTCCGACGAGCGTACATCTGTCCATGTGATGTTGGGGTGAGTTATATCTTTTTCATGTTGTCGGTTTATGTCCATTTTATTCCACTTATTGTGTTGGGTAGAAGTTTTACAAACGCAACCTTTTGTCTATTTGAGGGTAAGTATCTTAATCGTTAAAGTTTTATCTAAAATTATAAATATAGGCAAAAACAACGGGTGTAATATTTGAGCTTATACATTAAATGGGCCTATAATTTCGGAGGCTCTTAGATAGGAACTAGGACTACTGTCGTTTGCAAACTCATGTAGTTTGTCGTTAAGCACTTTTTTGAATGAGGCCAATGTACCTGCTTGACACATTTCCATTGGTGGTTTATTCCATATCTGTGCATACCTAATCAGATAAAACTTTTTCCTGGTAGCTGTTTTACATTGTTCGATAGCTACTGTACCCTTAGTGTGTCTTAGTTTGTAGCCACTGTCATCTGAAAGTCGAATGCCATTAGTAGAGGTAAAGACTAAGTGGTTTAGAAGCTTATAGTAAAGTGTCAAGTTTAGTCTCAGGCGTCTTAGCCATAGTGTTTCTAATCCCAGGGTGTCACATCTAGTGGAGTAGTTCGCACCATTTCCTGTTCCGAGTAATTTTGACGTGAAGTACCTCTGCACTCCCTCGACTTTCAATTTGTCCTCCATGCATATACTACTATACATGAATGAACAGTAATCAAATAAAGGACGCACACAAACCCTGTACAACAGAATTCTGGACTCATTTCTGAAGAAGTTCCTGAGTAGAAAGCCGATAAGTCTGCGTGACTTTGACACTTGTTTGGAGATTTGTTCAGAAAATGATAAGTCATGTGAGTATTTCAGTCCTAGGTCCAATGCAGATTCCAGTCGTAAGAGTGCATGGCCTTGAATTGTCAGGTCAAGTTCTAAATTGTTGCAACCTATGCAGAGCCAGCCACATTTTTCGACATTAAACTGGAGTTGCCAGGTGTCACACCATCTATCCATTTTTTCTAATTCTTGCTGTAGTAAGTTGTCTGACACTTGGTCTTTAGCAACTTTCTCCATTGGTTCACTGAATCTTGCTGACTTCCTGTATAAGTTTGATATTTGTCAAGTGTCTATTGAAAATCTGCTGGAGTATTCTGTAAAGTGAATGTTGTAGGGCATAAGTCCTAGATTTGTTGTAGTCATTGGTATTCCCAGGATACCACTTACTCCTTTTATGCAGCCAAAATATCCAGTTCTCACTTTATTGAGGAAACGCTATATTGCCTCCAAAAGTAGTGCGTCGATTTATGAGTTTCATAACGCCCGATACGTTCAAATCAGGTGACGCTTTTGCACGTGTTTTCGCTTATATCCATTTATTCGTTACTAACGATGGTTCGAAATTCTAAAAAGCGTGTTCGTGTGAACACCAGTAATTTAGAAAATAGCACCGGCTCGTCTAATAACACATTACCACCCCATATTATTAATAGTTCACCCAACATAAAAGCCTCGAACATAACTCTGACCCCTGTAATACAGGTGGAAGATGTTCTGTCTGAAAAAGTAGAGCTCTCTTACTTAACGTGCGTAATTAAAGAGATGCAGCTACAGATAGATGAATTAAAAACGAAATTAAGTTCACTAGAATGTATACCCGAAACTATCTCACGTATGAAAAAAGAAATGCAGGATCCTACAATCCTAAAGCTTTTTAATATGACCTCTAGAATGACTCATACTGACTCAGAAAATGCGAAGGAGTTAGAAAACGCCATCGACTTTCTATCCAGCGAAGTTGTTAAAAGGCTGGCTTCAAAACAAAACGCAATAGTGTATAATGTACCGGATAGCGAGCCCATAAAGTCAGTCCAGCACTCATTGCTGAAGGCTGCAAATCTCTTGAATGCACCTTGTCAGTGCATTCGCCTAAGCAAAAAAGACCTAAAGCATCCTTGTCCTATACTCTTTAGGTTCGACAGCTACATAACAGCTGAACGATTTAAGATGGCCGAAGATCTTCTGGCTACTGCCACTAAATTCAAGACTATTAAAGTAGTCTCGGATAAAACACCAAACCAAAGGCAAGCAACCAAGAACTCCTTCGATACAAAGTTGACAACACTGAGAAATACATCTGGTATCAGTGCTAAAGTGTCGACGGACACTGAAGCACAGCAAGTCACGTGTATAGTGTTAGGAGAAAAAACGGCAAGTAAGAGCGACCCAAAACTCAGTAAGAGCAGTGCCACTGGGTGCAGTCTTAGAGTGCACGAGAGCACATCTCGAAAACCTGCTGACCTACATGAGGTTGACATAGACGCACAAACTATGGCTGACCAGAAACTACTGGCAGACCACACTCAATCTGGATCCAAGCCAGAGAGTCCCTCAGTAGAAACCGCAAAAAAGACCACAAAACCCAGAGTCCCACCCCAGACTTCGACATACCTCCCTCGTAATAAGTCTAATAAGCAGCGTGTCAGTCTAAAAAATGACAAAGCATGGGTAACGAAGCACATTCCCAAAGACGTCACGCAGCATGTGAGAAGGAATACCCCTTCCCGAACTAGAAGTAACATGCCTAACAACGCACATAACTTGGGAATGCAACGTAGAATGGATCCTCAGGATATATGGGGCACTAAACGGGACTCATATAGGCACCATATTAACGAAAATTCTCGTCCAAACTCTCGCACATATATGTTAAACCTCATCAACTTAATGAGAACAGGTCGACACTTGATCCCCTCAATAACTTCACTCACACACGTGACGTGAGCCAATATGCATACGGCTATGAAAGCCCCATGAGGTACAACTACCAGGGTAATCTTAACACAGGGTACCTAGGTCCAGCAAATTTGCAGGGCAGACCATATATCACCAGTAGATGAACGCAGATGCCGACCCATGGATGCTAATAGTCAAAATATGCAACAGGATTATTTTCGGCTGCAGCAAACAATAGCCCCACTCGCTGCACAGTTCATCCAGGAAATAGTACACACACTGACTCTGTCTCACCTCAGAGCCCCTCCAAACATAACGTAGGGATAGTGACAAGTAACCATGTTAACCTCTCCTCCAATAACTCTGGTTTACTAACAATTATGCTCCTGAATGCTAGATCTCTCCTTAATAAAATAACAACGCTTCGCTGCCTGGCATACATAGAACGGCCAACACTAATAATGGTGACTGAAACCTGGCTTACTACTGATATACCTGACACAAAGCTAGTAATAGACAACTACGACATCTATAGGAACGATAGAGTTGACAAAAGAGGAGGTGTTGCTTAATATATGCCTATAAATCCACTAACTCCAATACTTTCAATAACCCAAATACTGACAAACTCCCAGAATCTAAGTGGATAAGCATCCACACAAACGAAAGTAAAATTCTCGTGGGATGTATATACAGACCCCCCAATAGCCCTGAAATGACTGATATAACTATTGCAGAAATACTAGAGCATGTAGCCACGCTGGACTTCGACTACAAAGTAGTATGTGGAGATTTCAACTTACCTGGAGTAAACTGGGATACCTGTACAGGACCAAGAATCCATGAAGAGCTACTACAAGCTATAGACATAGGAGGATGGAAGCAGTGCGTACGCCTCCCTACAAGGAACCAAAATACTCTTGACTTAATCCTCTGTCATAACATAGAGCCCATCTCGATAGAGGTGGGAAATAAACTCGATAACAGTGATCACAACATATTGTACTGCACGCTACCCCTCCGACTAACAACTAAATACACACCTAAAAATTCCCCGGTGCGCTATCAATATAGGGACTATAAGAATGCTGATTGGGAATTCCTATCAGATCTGTTGAGAAGTTCTGACTGGGAAGAATACTTCATCAACAATAACTTAGAAGTATCACTTGAGATTTTCTACAAAACAGTTGGCTCAGCAAGAGACACAATCGCGCCCCTAAAATCTGCCCTAAAGACACCAACTCCATTTATTGACCGGAAAACGCGACTAAAACTAAAGAAATTGAAAAGGAAATACCATGTATTTAAGGAATTTAATGCGTTAAACCAAATACATGAAACTCTTAAACTGCTTGAAGAGAAACACAAAATGAAGTCACAACATGAGGAAAATAAAGCGCTAATGGGTAACACCAAAACTCAGGAACTTTGTAGGATATTGCAAAAACGTCTAAAAAGCAGTAAAGACAATAATGTAAGCATCTTGGAACATAAGGGTGTAATATACAACGATCCCCAGGTATAAGTGAACTCCTCAGTGAGTGGTTTTGCAATGACACCAGAGTGCACCGACCCCAAATTTCCAAATGACCTGCAAAAGTAACCACAAATTAGGAGAAATAGATTTTAATATACAAAATATAGACTCAGCGATTAAGACATTGAAGTCAAATGGCAGTACTGGAACAGACGACATACCATCTGTCATATACAAAAATGGTAGCACGGAAATGGTAGTCTTGTTACTTAGAATATTTACTCTGTCACTGGAAACTGGAACTTATCCTGAAGTGTGGAAAACCACATACATATTACCTAAGCACAAAGCAGGGGCCAAAACCAGTGCATGCAACTATAGACCTATTAATATAACACCGGTAATATCACGAATAATGGAGAAAGTGGTTAAAGACCAAGTGTCAGACAACTTACTAGAACATGAACTTATCAATCCATCACAACACGGATTCCTCAAAAAGAGATCATGTGTGACCTGTCACATAGACTTTTTCAATGAAGTTACACGAAGCAGGGACAACAGAGAACTAGTAATTGTGCTATATTTCGATATAACAAAAGCCTTCGATAGAGTCCCCCATAATCTGCTAGTCAACAGGTTATGCTCACTAGGGATATGTGACCCTCTCCTGAGCTGGATAAAATCATTTCTCTGTGACAGGAATCAGATAACGAAAGTTGGCTCGATAATCTCAAGGCCTAAACCAGTAAGTAGTGGTGTAATCCAGGGAAGTGTATTAGGCCCACTCCTATTCATAATATATATATATATAAACAGTATCTGTGAATGCTTTAGTGTTGGTAAACCAATACTATATGCAGATGACTTAAAAGTGACCTATAAATGCAAGAACACAGATCTCGGAATAACAGTAAACGCCATACAGCAAGAATTAGAAAAAATGGATAGATGGTGTGACACCTGGCAACTCCAGTTTAATGTCGACAAATGTGGCTGGCTCTGCATAGGTTGCAACAATTTAGAACTTGACCTGACAATTCAAGGCCATGCACTCTTACGACTGGAATCTGTATTGGACCTAGGACTGAAATACTCACATGACTTATCATTTTCTGAACATATCTCCAAACAAGTGTCAAAGTCACGCAGACTTATCGGCTTTCTACTCAGGAACTTTTACAGAAATGAGTCCAGAATTCTGTTGTACAAGGTTTGTGTGCGTCCTTTATTTGATTACTGTTCATTCATGTATAGTAGTATACGCATAGAGGACAAATTGAAAGTCGAGGGAGTGCAGAGGTACTTCACGTCAAAATTACTCGGAACCGAAAATGGTGCGAACTACTCCACTAGATGTGACACCCTAGGATTAGAAACACTATGGCTAAGACGCCTGAGACTAAACTTAACACTTTACTATAAGCTTCTAAACCACTTAGTTTTTACCTCTACTAATGGCATTCGACTTTCAGATGACAGTGGCTACAAACTAAGACACACTAAGGGTACAGTAGCTATCGAACAATGTAAAACAGCTACCAGGCAAAAGTTTTATTTGATTAGGTATGCACAGATATGGAATAAACTACCAATGGAAATGCGTCAAGCAGGTACATTGGCCTCATTCAAAAAAGTGCTTAACGACAAACTACACGAGTTTGCAAACGACAGTAGTCCTAGTTCCTATCTGAGAGCCTCCGAAATTATAGGTCCATTTAATGTATAAGCTCAAATACTACACCCGTTGTTTTTGCCTATATTTATAATTTTAGATAAAACATTAACGATTAAGATACTTACCCTCAAACAGACAAGAAGTTTCGTTTGTAAAACTTCTACCCAACACAATAAGTGGAATAAAATGGACATAAACCGACAACATGAAAAAGATATAACTCACCACAACATCACATGGACAGATGTACGCTCGTCGGACATCATATATGCCTCACCAACTACAACCCAACTTTCCTAAGATAATGTGATGAACTTATATCCGTAATGTTGCTGAGCAGTTAATATCCACAACTCCTGTTGGAACAACTAAAATTCAAAAACCTTCCTCACGAGAAGTAAATACCCACAAGCAGTAGAAATCCATTAATTAATGCGTCTAAAGCTTATGTATTTTACTCCCAACAATGACATTGCAGATCAAATGAGATAAACAAATCACTGATTTCAAAATAACACATCAATGAACTATAATTCAAGGATTCTGTACACAAAAAATTATGTATGAAAATTGACTTCAAGCTTTATTTTTTTTCCCAGGCACTTATAACCCATCCACCAAAGACCTGGTTTTTTTGTTAATGCGAAGACAATACTTCTGTATTTCCTGATGTGTTGCACTCACTGACAATCTAGCGGATTTTTCCAACTATGCACAGAAATGATTGTACATAAGTGAAAAGGATGTTTTATACTATTGGGATTAACATTTATCAAGTGTATGTATAATCTCCAGTGTACATGTTAAACATATTTTGCTATCGATTGTAAAATGTGACTGAATAATATGGTTCTATTTCTGTAACAATTTGATGATGCCTGTAAACTGGCGTCCCTCATGTACTGTACTATGAGAATAAATTTACTTATTTAAAAGTACTTTCGGTTTACTTAGGAGTTCTCCTTGCCGAATTTATTCCTTCAAGTACCTACACAGATTACTACTTCAATTAAATGACTATGACGTGGAAGAAATTCCATTCTTCATTACTAAACTTAATGAAAAGAATCGTGTTTTTTATTCTAAAATCAGGAGCATTCGTAATGTTTCACTTTAGGTAAATACAGTGACATACAGTTGCACAGCTGCAACTCGATGCACAGTGGTATATACACAAGTAAAATGAAAAATGATGTCCTCTTTACCTTCTAAACAACTTGTTTTTATTTCGGGATAATAGCTTTCTTACACGTATGAGACTGAGTTATGTCTATGAAATCGCAATATTACATCAGTTAAATCTTACCCCAAAACCAAGGCCACTTGAAACCCATAGCAACATAGCAACAAGCGTCATTGAGGAATGTTTATTTTTAATTTCCAGATTATGGTCTTCAATCCCGCAATCACTCAATACATTTAGACATTCTAATTGGGATTAAAAACGATACTATTTGTGTAAATGATGAAGTATTTGTGATATTAATAATATATTTATCGAAATAAATATTGTTTTACAAATTTTGCTCCATTAATACTTAGTGTTTGTCGAGTTGCAAAGTGATGCCAATGTAGAAGACGCAATATTCGTAAAATGGCATATTCACACGTTGCTGAATTTCATCACGATGGGGTACTGTTATCGCTTTTGAGTAATTGCTTTCGCTAGTAAATCTTAAATAGACGTTATGCACAACAAAGGCCTATTTAATGCGTCACAGTATTTCATGATAGCAAAATAATCAACGAAGTTTAGTGACGTAGTCAACTAATTAGTTGCATTAATGCACGAGTCTAAGTGTTGGTGTGATCATGTAAGAGCCTTTTGATACGAAATGATAACACAAGAAAAGTAATGTAGTTTTCTCCTTATTACCTAATGATACCCTTCGAGATAGTGGTGTTAAACGCAAAATAATAATAACAGAGTATCTGTGATAAGTGAGACACACGTCGCATTGTGTACTTGCAGTGCCTGGACTACTACTACATGTCGTCTGCATATAGAACCTACGTTTGCTAGACTTTGTTTCGTTATTACAGTACGAACACATATTTGACGGCTACTTTCTTAACAATCTTGAATATTAATCTTACACGCAACTGAAACACTTTACGCAAGGCTTGATGACGCATAGAGGAAGTAATAACAGTTTATGACTGACGCATTTCACATAAGTATTAGAACGTTGCCTATCATTCTCGTTAACTCTGCAATGTCCTCAAAATAAGTAAAAGAGACAAAGTTAGTCGACATAAATGCATATATTTGTAAGGAAACAATAATCAATCAAATTAAAAATGACTCAGAATAAAAGAGTACATATATACACAAAAAAGAGTTAATAACAATCCAGTGAAAAAATCACAGTTGTAGACTTTTTATAGCTGCATCGTAGTTATCATAAAGTCCACCAAACACTCTAACCGCAACATCTGTGTCAGTTTGCCTCCGTTGTTAGCGGTGTTGGACCAGTCTTTGCAGTTTTCGTCACCACCAGTTCCGTTCGCAGAAACTGGATGTGAACTTTTCAAGCAGAGATTGAGATTATATTCCTTCGACTGCCTTCGGCCGTATTGAGAAATATCTGAGGATGTATACATATCGGGTAAATTAATCTTACCTTTGGTGAACAATTCCTAATCGTAGCCACAGTGAATATGTGAACAAGGCAAAGAACAACCACAGAGTTGGTGAAATTCCACAGATTAGTCGTCCATATATTCCACGATATATTTCAGGAATCGTGTAACTTCAAAATCACCTGTCACACTTTTTCTTCTATAAAAAGCAAATATTACACAAGTGACTCTTACCCATCCGTTACAATTAACTGAAAGACATAAAATCTCCAGACTTTAAATTTCTGTGATTAAGTTACCCAGTAGCATTCTCCTTGTTACTGGATCTAATGCTTCTCACATCTGTGAAATTTATAAGCATGTTAACTTGTTCCCTTAAGCTAAAAAATATAATGTTTATCCGCTTTTATTATTGCTACTTCAAAGCCCGCCTCAGTAACGCACGGCACGTATTAACCGCAACGTTTATGCAAAGGAAAATCTACCAATCACAGTGTGCGTAAGTGACCTTCAAGTGCTCAGCCTCTCCATAAGCCATTTGTGCCGCTATCCTCTATCCGCCGCTGCAGGTGCTTGGTTCGCTCCCTTGCCATCATTCAGCTCACTCTTCGAGCTTACCACCCAGTCGAGGTATCAGATAAGTTGTACGACATCTTTATATATTAAAATTGATATTTCACTAGCGTAAGATACAACTACGTCCCAGACACACTTCCCGTCTCAAGTCTTTTAACTTTGATTTCGCTCGTCTGTACTAACGCAGCTGGCATTTTTTCGGGCGCATTGCAGACTTTTTGGGGCAAAAACTCCGGGTAGATCTACTTACGTGGGACAGTGTCCGGAATTTCGCCTCAAAAAGTCTGCAATGCGCCCTAAGTCTGCCCAAAAGTCTGCAATGCGCCCGAAAAGGTGCTAGCTTGGAACACGCTAGGTAGAGTACTGCTAAGGTTATAAAGCGGTGAAGTATTTAGCAAGTGTTGTTATTTGAGGTCTATCTTAAGTCAAACCTAACTCTCACAAGTAGTGAGCTAGTGTTTGCCTAATTTGTAGATAAACGTGTCAATAGTTCTCCGTGTTCATCATCTTCATAATAATAGTAATATATAATTTTGTACATGAGGGACGCCAGTTTACAGGCATCATCAATATGATAAATTACATATACGATTAGTAAGCGTATTTAATAATAATGATTTAATAAAATACGTATTTTTTCCTACCTGTGTAGGTTACACCAAATGTACAGGCATGGGTAAGTATTGTTTGAATTTCATAAATTTGGTTTATGGTTAAATTACGTGGTTGCTGACGTTTTTGTCTTTGGTTTGTGGGAACAATATGATAGCCAGTCATTCAATGGAGCACATCAAGAAATATCGGAATGTAGTCTTCGCATTAACGAATAACCCAAGTATGTTTTGGATAGATGACAAATACTTGGGAAAAAACAGAGTTTGAAGTAATTCCTCACTATAACTTAGGTGTGTACAAAACTGAATCTTATTCCTGATTTATATCCAAATTTGGTAATAATTAAAATAAGTGATACACTTGTATAGTTCGGTCAGCATTTTCATCGTAACATCACGAGTGAATTGTACTCAATGTAGAATAATGATGGTATATATTTTCCTATACATGGGTGTTTCCAAGAAAAGAAAGCTATTTTTGCAGATAGATCAGTTATGTTATAGGTTAATAATAATGACAATAACAATTTCGCTTTATTCCAGAAACAGTACTTGTGGTACAGTGTGGAATTTTCAGCACATATCTACAATATTGCATCTAATTTCATCGTACATTTAAAAGGAGTATTATAAAAAAATAAAATATATAAAAAGCAGCAAAAAACCAAAAAAACACACAGAAATAACAAAAAATGCAAATAAAAATACCAAGTAAAAAGGGAGATCGACACAAATAATGAAAAAATATTTCAGTATTGGTTAGTGGAAGCTACGATATGTGTATGCGTGGTGGACAGTAACAGCTATAATCATACGGGAAATTATGAGATGTTCTTAAAAAATGTTTGTAGCCAAGATGATCAGTTAATTTGATTGAACAACACTAAGCAATCATAAGATAAACATTTCAGGTTGTGTTTTTTTTATTGTCAGCACTAATGCGGTTGTTTGTAGTGGTAGTGTGAGGAATCATGCATAATACAAAATTTTTTTTTAAGATGGTGATAGTGGCAATAACAAACAAGATTGTCAGTTAAATAGTGCCGAACACAGAACAACCACAAAACTAATGTTACATGATGGTTAATGACGGGACAATTTTTTAATAATCATAGTGATAATATAGTCGGACCCAGTAGATGTACAAAGAAGGAATAGTATAAAGAATAAAAATGTTACAACGTGACGTATTACAAATTAATACTTTTCCATTGGTATAAGAGTATAACCCACAAATGTAATCCAGGTTGCGTTGTGGGGAAGGTAATACGTAATTCACGAAGGAATTGTAAGATATGGGACCAATAATGTCTGCAGGTCATTTGTCATTGTAAATGGTCAAATATCCACATTATTCATTCTCATTCAAAAAGTCAAGTGGAAGCTAAATGGTGAGACAAAACAGAAGACAAACAACAGCAACGCAAAAGAAAGCAAGAGGAGTCCTTAAGGAGTGATTAACAAATATATACATATGTATTCTGTTTAGTAACTATGGTTATTTTTGTGCACTGAGTAACTAGTCCTGTGATGATAACTTTTGTATTATTTGTGAACTAATATTACTGTCCTGTGTAGAAATGTTTATCATCTAGTTCCAATAATATTAAAATTTATAATTGTAGTTGGTTGTAACTACACGTTCAATGAACTTAAAATATCTATGCAGGGCGAAAAAGAGGGTGTAAGAGTCAAACGTCTGTCTGGATTCAGCACAGAACTTGCCACCGAAGTGCACCAGTTCGAGTTGCCACGTTCCGAATAGCACACAGAGGTAGACAAGAAGATGAGTGAAGAGAATCAACAGAGTTTGACAAGTATAAGAGTGAAACAGAATGGATGATGGTAGAAAGGAATATGAAAGATTACAGAGACTGAATACATCTGCGCTGGCCATTGACAATGATTTTGAGCCATGTCACCTATTATCTCCAGCCATTGATTCCTAGAGTCCCGAGAGCCCCAACCTAGGAGTCTGCATCTCCCTACCTGACTCAGTTTAACTGTCAAGGATTTGATGGATTGATGAGGCCATGTTTTTGTTTGGCCACCACCACCACTGGCTCTTTTCCAACCTGCACCTATATCAGCTAGTCAAACGTAGAAGTGCATTGTCATGTTTGAGCAGTCTGGTGACTGGGAGTGTGTTTGCATCACGCACACGTTTGCCTAATTTGTTGATAAATTTGTAGATAAATCAATAGTTCTCCGTATTCATACTAACTATTTTGTTTATTTTCACGTAGAGTTATAGAAAATTTTCTTGCCTCGTTTGTATTTATATTTATTATCACTCTGCTAATAAGGCCTCTTATCTGCATGATGGCTGACAACGGCTTTTCGGCACAGATGGCTATAACCCTGCAACTCCCAACTTTCTGGACACACCGTCCTTCTGCATGGTTCGGTCATGTAGAAGCTCAGCTTGCTCTTAAGCATATCCACTCACAAGAAACCCAGGTCAACCTAGTTATGTTGAGTTTCCCCGGGATCGCAGAGGAAGTGTCTGACTTTCTAGAGGGTTAGTATGCAAACCTGTATGAGCGCCTCAAACTGGCACTAATTAGGCGAGTTGCGCTAACTGATCAACATAAAGTGCAGGAACGTTTTCGTGATGTTCAGCTTGGTGACTGTAAGTCTACACAAATGCTATGACGAATGAAACAGCTAGTTGCTGATATCAGAATCGGTGACGCCTGAAAACAAGTTTGGTTGCACAGATTGTGGCAGACAGTTCATGGCATTTTAGCCCCGTTCCACAACTTTTCCTTGCCGGAATTAACTGAGGCGGCCAATAGAGTAGTGGAGGCCACTGAATCCAACAGGGGCATTTCGGCTGCGGTATCCGATGGTCCTGCCCAGACCAGAGATTCTTCTGTGGGACGGTCATCAAGTCCCGACGTGGTGGCTCATATAACCAGACTTGACGAGGAGGTATGTAGTCTTAGGCGGGAGATGAGCGCCAGAGGTCGCTCGCGTAGTCACAAACTCGCCTCGTAATAGATCCTCTTCACCTGCTAGCAGTAAGCGTCGGAAGTCTCGGAATTCCCATCCTGGAGTGTGATGGTAGCATCCACGTTATGGTGCGAAGGCCCCAAAAGTTGCACCTTTGATGTCCAACAGTCAGGAAACTAACAAGCTAGTGCGGAGTCAGTGTATAGCCAACCTTTGTCTATGAGGAGACGAGTGCTGTGATTTTTGCGATTGAATCGCTTCTTTAGGATTTCTGTGAGAGCATACATCCTCGCAGGCCTGTCTAATGCGGTGCGTTCTTCGTTCCTCATATGCAAACCTCGAGCTCGAGAGATGGAGCTAGGAGCGTTGAGCAATAAACCTAGTGTGCCTAAGTGGTGGTGTTTGAAGTAACGAGTCGGAAGTTTCGTACGATCTTTTGGTTCTACAAATGACTTTCTATGTGGGGAAACTTTTAGCGTTTAAAGTGGAAAAGCAGTATCTAAGCATGTGTTTGAGTTCTGGTAGATGTTCAGAGCTGTCAAAAGATTATCAGTCTTGAAGTATTTACCCCATTCAGAGTATCTTAGTATTGGTTCTACGAAAGTCCAGATGCTCCTTAGAGAAGTCGAGGATATGCTCCGTAATAAGAAAGGCAATGGTGCTGGAGAAGTTACAGAGACTCATATCTGGAAAGTCCTCGGGTTGTAACGACATCTGACTATCTGTTCCGAAACAGTGGGCTGGAGCTCTCTGTAGACCTTTATGTAACTTGTTGTAACACTCGATGGATTGGGGGAAACTGTGAAGTCTAATTGATCACATCAGGGAACACGTTTACAGGACCTATGGACTCCATGAAGTACACCATGGTTTCAGTACAGGCATGTCCTGTGTGACAAACCAACTCAGCTTGCAGCGATTAGATATCATGCTTGGATATGAATGTCTCAGTCTATTTGATCTTCCTAGACTCTGAGGGGGCATCTGACACTGTTCAACATGACCGTCTGCTACCCAAAATGTCATGTAGTCACGGGGCGGGATCGCTTCAGTCGTGTTTGGAGGACTACCTAAATGGAAAAAATTGTGCCTGAGGCACAGTCGTGTCCGATCATTTTGGCAAACTTCGGCACCAGGAGAATCACGAGGTTCTATCCTACTCTAATTAATATTTTTGCCTTTTATCAATGACCTACCATACCGTCTGAACTGTGTTTCTTGTGTACGCCTACGACCTAATGGTTCGCAAAGCAATAAAGCTCTCAAAAGACTCGGATAGGCTGCAAACAGCCCCAACGCTTCTGGGAGATAGGGCGCTGGCCAATGGTGTGACTCATCCTGAAAGAGTACAAATAGTGCAATCATGCACCTGTAAGCTGCAGAATGCAAGTTTCACCCTGTGCAACAGAAACTTGTCCTGCCCAACGTCTGAGAGTGACTTAAGTCTGTGATGAGCAGCTAAAGAAATTAGGTCACTTGACACTTAGCTACCGTCGGCCTAGGGTAGACTTAACTGCTGCCTACAGGATCAACAATGACCAGACTCAGCCAAAAGTAATGTCATTAGCTATGTGCATCCTCCTGGGAGTCTATAAGGATGGCTCACCAGAGGACAAAGTGTCGAGTGCACTACCATTTCTTTCCACTGTGGGTTTGCCGCCCCTGAAAAACTTCACCGCCAAATGTAACTAGGGCACAGTCCGTGGACAGCTTTGTACGGAGGCTGGACAATCATGCATCAACCCAATGGTTGCATGCGAATTACCCATCCCCTTGGAATCCACTAAAGTACCAATGGGTGAAAACCTAGATTCATCGTTTTACATCTTCAGACTCTCTCTTCTCTTAACCTCATGACATTCCACTACTACTTCTCTTACACCAGTATTCTTACAACTGTTATTATTTATTATAACCACCGATATGTGCATATATATATATATATATATATATATATATATATATATATATATATATATATAACAGTTTCGAATTTCACCAACTGTCTGCTTCACGTCTATTTGTTCAATTTTAATTTTAGGTCTACAAAACCTACACTAATCATATCTGTTATTATTACTTACTTTTTTAGACGAATTTTCGGGGAAAGAATCAGTCCGATTCATAAAACCAACACCGTCCTCACATACTTCCTACGTCTTGATGTCCTGTTCTCTGAGCTGGATAGTATATTAGCGTAGCTTCCATTGCCTCACTACGAAACATCTTCAGCGGATACTTCTATTTGAATTGAAGTGAGCTTCTGGATTTCTCCACGAGTTTATCAGTCATCTCTCCTGGTGGATCACCTTGAACGTCGTGATTGATTGTTTTGTGTGTTTTCATTTCATACCCTCTAGGCTACTCGTATTGGTACTGATTGTTCCCTTGACCTGAAGTTTGACGCTCTGTGTGTGTGTGAGATTTCCTTCTTATCGATTGGTAAATTTTGTCTATGTCGATGTGTCTATTGATTGACGATTCACTGGAGTACCAGGCAGTCTTCTAAAGATTCTCTAGCATTTTTGGTGTTTCCTTTGTCTAATATTTGAACGCTGGTTGTCCCAGGGGAATTGATGTCCGTGGTTGTCTGTATGCAGCGATATGAGCGAGGGAGTGGATATCATGTCTTTTGACGGCTAGTTTATGTTCATGGATATGAAGACGAAGCGGATATCCACTTAGGCCAATTTAGCTAGTGTTTTTCGCAGTTGTTACAATTTATTTTGTAGATGATGTTGGTTTCCTATTCTTTTGTTTCTGAGTCTTTTGGTTGACATAGAGCTAGCCAGCCAGCTGAGTGGCCAGCTTGAACGCGGCACGCGGTTTCAGGATATCTGTGTTAGATGTCACATTGGGGACAACCATTTTGAAGATTACTCACTAACATCTAAAAACGACACAGATAGGCTGGGAATCTAGACAAAGGCGAAAGGCTGTCGAAGGTTAAGAAGTCAAGTTTAGCAAAGGTAAAATACAGGAAACTATGAATAAAAATAAAAGTAAGGTAGGAAGGACATAAGTTACTGGAGGCATCGATATTACTTGGAATCATTGTGTAATAGCACACGATAAGTTTCATTGATTGTTTGTTGCTTCATTTGATTCATTGTGGCGAACGTGTTGCAATTTCCTTCTTCCCTTCCCGGTGATATTTAACGAATACTGTTTGAACTTGTTAAGCATGACTATATGTTATGTACTGCTGCTGAGTGAGTCATTAGAGTTTTCCCCGTCGCCAATTATGTTATGTACTCGTCGAGTAGTTAATAGTCCTGACGCAGAAAGAGGGAAATCAGAAGACCACCAGGTTTACGGTGATACTTGTATTTTCCAGACAAGGAAAATAAATGTCACACAAGTGTGTGTGTGTGGAAGGGTACTTAGATGTACGAAACGTGTGTGAACAAGAATATATAAAAGTGTACAAAGCAAGAGTATATATACATGAACCAATAGGAGAACGTCTTACCATGATTGGTTGCAATGTCATGTGATAATAAGGTCATACATTGTTTATTTAGTTAGTGCACAGACAAAAGCATTATGTCAGTTATAATGGAATATCGATCCATATACACAGCAAAATATAATAGACTGTCAAAAACAAACACACATCATGTGGGTACATATCGCTATATTCCTTCCAGATGAAGTTCTTTATCCGTTGTCTACTTATATATATATTCTTTCTCTTCTTTTGATCTGTATTGTTTTATTATTATTGTGTGGCGCATCCTTCTTGGTGCCATATTGCACCAAGTTTTTATGCGTTTAAATAAAAAATAAATAAATAAGCCAGCTGAGTGAAGTGATTTTGTTGGTTTGTGTGCGACGTCAATTCCCAAAAGTTTAAAGAGTCTTGCAGTGGTTTTTGAGATGTGCTCTATAAGTGGTAGAACGACTTCATTTGTGCTTTCCTTGGGGGGGAGGGAGGCTTTGATTCGGTAGGTTGGCTTGGGGGTGGATGTCTTTTGTTGAAATTCCGTGGATATCAATTCTTTCGGAAGACGTTCCATGGGATATCTTCCTTCAATTTTCCTTAAGGTGGGTAAAAGTGCTGCAATGCTTTCTGCTTCTGTTGAATAGTGCTTGTACACAACTCCTTTTGTGTGTTATTGCTGTTGTAACTGAGTATTTGATCTGTGTGGGTTGATTTTCTATAGACTTGAGTTTCCAATTCTCCTGTGGTTGTCCGCTTGACTAAGACGTCCAAAAATGGGATTTTGCTCTCGCATTTCTATTCTCTTGTGAATTTGATGTCGTTGAAAGTACTGTTTATTAATTTGTGAGTTTTATTCAACTCGTTTCTTTTGATTATTACGAATGTGTCATCTACGTAACGTATCCAAATTTTGAGTTTGATCTTTGGTAGGGTTATGCTTTCACTGCTTCTACAATCAAACCTGATATTGGTGATCCTATGGGTGCTCCTTTTAACTTGTTCACATATTTGGCCGTTGAATTAGAAGTACGTTGTTAGGCATAGGTGTATGCATTCCATTCAACTTGTGTCTCATTTTTGATTGTTGTGGGAGGTGTTCGTCGTTGTTGAGTAATTCCTCCATGGTTTCTTTTGCTAGCTCCTGGTAAACTATGACGTGCCTTCCACTACTTCTGTCGTCAGTTTCGTCGCGAATTGGGACAGTAATCCACAGTGGAATCATCGGGATGTGATATCACACTTTCGAGGACGGTGGACGATGTGTGAAAATAGAGCGAAGTATGCAGTTCTAGCGAGAAGGATAAAGGGCCTTATGAGGAAGTAAGTCAAAACTTGTTCCTCATAAGGCCCTTTATCCTTCTCGCTAGAACTGCATACTTCGCTCTATTTTCACACATCGTCCACCGTCCTCGAAAGTGTGATATCACATCCCGATGATTCCACTGTGGATTACTGTCCCAATTCGCGACGAAACTGACGACAGAAGTAGTGGAAGGCACGTCATAGTTTACCAGGAGCTAGCAAAAGAAACCATGGAGGAATTACTCAACAACGACGAACACCTCCCACAACAATCAAAAATGAGACACAAGTTGAATGGAATGCATACACCTATGCCTAACAACGTACTTCTAATTCAACGGCCAAATATGTGAACAAGTTAAAAGGAGCACCCATAGGATCACCAATATCAGGTTTGATTGTAGAAGCAGTGAAAGCATAACCCTACCAAAGATCAAACTCAAAATTTGGATACGTTACGTAGATGACACATTCGTAATAATCAAAAGAAACGAGTTGAATAAAACTCACAAATTAATAAACAGTACTTTCAACGACATCAAATTCACAAGAGAATAGAAATGCGAGAGCAAAATCCCATTTTTGGACGTCTTAGTCAAGCGGACAACCACAGGAGAATTGGAAACTCAAGTCTATAGAAAATCAACCCACACAGATCAAATACTCAGTTACAACAGCAATAACACACAAAAGGAGTTGTGTACAAGCACTATTCAACAGAAGCAGAAAGCATTGCAGCACTTTTACCCACCTTAAGGAAAATTGAAGGAAGATATCCCATGGAACGTCTTCCGAAAGAATTGATATCCACGGAATTTCAACAAAAGACATCCACCCCCAAGCCAACCTACCGAATCAAAGCCTCCCTCCCCCCCAAGGAAAGCACAAATGAAGTCGTTCTACCACTTATAGAGCACATCTCAAAAACCACTGCAAGACTCTTTAAACTTTTGGGAATTGACGTCGCACACAAACCAACAAAATCACTTCACTCAGCTGGCTTATTTATTTATTTTTTTATTTAAACGCATAAAAACTTGGTGCAATATGGCACCAAGAAGGATGCGCCACACAATAATAATAAAACAATACAGATCAAAAGAAGAGAAAGAATATATATATATAAGTAGACAACGGATAAAGAACTTCATCTGGAAGGAATATAGCGATATGTACCCACATGATGTGTGTTTGTTTTTGACAGTCTATTATATTTTGCTGTGTATATGGATCGATATTCCATTATAACTGACATAATGCTTTTGTCTGTGCACTAACTAAATAAACAATGTATGACCTTATTATCACATGACATTGCAACCAATCATGGTAAGACGTTCTCCTATTGGTTCATGTATATATACTCTTGCTTTGTACACTTTTATATATTCTTGTTCACACACGTTTCGTACATCTAAGTACCCTTCCACACACACACACTTGTGTGACATTTATTTTCCTTGTCTGGAAAATACAAGTATCACCGTAAACCTGGTGGTCTTCTGATTTCCCTCTTTCCGCGTCAGGACTATTAACTACTCGACGAGTACATAACATAATTGGCGACGGGGAAAACTCTAATGACTCACTCAGCAGCAGTACATAACATATAGTCATGCTTAACAAGTTCAAACAGTATTCGTTAAATATCACCGGGAAGGGAAGAAGGAAATTGCAACACGTTCGCCACAATGAATCAAATGAAGCAACAAACAATCAATGAAACTTATCGTGTGCTATTACACAATGATTCCAAGTAATATCGATGCCTCCAGTAACTTATGTCCTTCCTACCTTACTTTTATTTTTATTCATAGTTTCCTGTATTTTACCTTTGCTAAACTTGACTTCTTAACCTTCGACAGCCTTTCGCCTTTGTCTAGATTCCCAGCCTATCTGTGTCGTTTTTAGATGTTAGTGAGTAATCTTCAAAATGGTTGTCCCCAATGTGACATCTAACACAGATATCCTGAAACCGCGTGCCGCGTTCAAGCTGGCCACTCAGCTGGCTGGCTAGCTCTATGTCAACCAAAAGACTCAGAAACAAAAGAATAGGAAACCAACATCATCTACAAAATAAATTGTAACAACTGCGAAAAACACTAGCTAAATTGGCCTAAGTGGATATCCGCTTCGTCTTCATATCCATGAACATAAACTAGCCGTCAAAAGACATGATATCCACTCCCTCGCTCATATCGCTGCATACAGACAACCACGGACATCAATTCCCCTGGGACAACCAGCGTTCAAATATTAGACAAAGGAAACACCAAAAATGCTAGAGAATCTTTAGAAGACTGCCTGGTACTCCAGTGAATCGTCAATCAATAGACACATCGACATAGACAAAATTTACCAATCGATAAGAAGGAAATCTCTCACACACACACAGAGCGTCAAACTTCAGGTCAAGGGAACAATCAGTACCAATACGAGTAGCCTAGAGGGTATGAAATGAAAACACACACAAACAATCAATCACGACGTTCAAGGTGATCCACCAGGAGAGATGACTGATAAACTCGTGGAGAAATCCAGAAGCTCACTTCAATTCAAATCGAAGTATCCGCTGAAGATGTTTCCTAGTTGGGTAGTGGAAGCTGCTCTATTATACTTGTCGTGTATACGAGGTCCGGCGTACATAAAAATGCTGAGGTGAGGAAGTCAACTCTGTTATGAGGTTTGCTTTCCTAATAATAGCACCTTTATTTGGAGTTACTGAGAGTACATACGTGGGATTGTGGCGTGAACTACGGAGTTGTTTTCTTGGAATCAGGAATCGCGACCTCACGGCCAAGTAGCGAGGTCACTGAAATGAAAATGTGTAACACCACCTCGTGAATAATGATATAGGACATTGAATATTGGTTTCTTATCATCGCTGTAATTTGTGTAAGGCATGGTAAGTTCGGCGGTTTTCCAGTGTTTAAACTATGGTGTCTAATCTTCTAAAGATGAAGATTTTGACGGAATAGTTTAGAAATAATCGGGCGCCGTATGAGAAGTAGACCTTTTTAAAATCTCAGCGAAACTGATGTGTCATTCCAACGTTACGCTCACAATCAGGTGCGAACATGCTTAGGTAAATTAATCGAAATTAACCTAACAGAGATTTATATATAAAACAGGACATCTCCTGTTTCTTTAAAAACTTTGTCCAATCGACTTGAGTCATGAAACAGGCATCAACATGTGTGATAAACAAAATTGCATGAGCTGTGATCAAAATTTGACCTCAGACTTACAGATATCAGTCTTCTTTTGTGGAACATTTTAAACAGAGTGTGCTTTACATCAGAATTTTTGTGATTACCTTCGACCAAAAGTTCATGTTCGTAGATAACTGAATATGAAAGAAATTATATGTATCATGCGGTGAACAATGGTGTGTGCGTGTGTGTATGAGTAGGTAAACAGTCGCAAATAAATGATTAGCCTTTTCGTAAGAAGATATAGACAATCGAGAATTTAAGCCAAGTATGATTAATTAGTGATGCATATCCATTTTCTTATATATCAGTCAGGATTTAGCATGCATTAACTAATAGCCCCCACCTACACTGTACAGCTGCAATTGTGACAAGTTTTTTCTTTTACGGCAGTCGGTAACACATACTGTTTATCACCAAAAATGTAATGAAGGAAGGTGACAAGTAGGCGTTTCAAACACACCCCTAGAAATAACTCTTCGAAATGCTGATCTTTTCACTGTATTCCGTTTTTCACGATGTCCATTATAGTGAGTAATAATAATAATAATAATTGCTTTATTCCAAAAACAGTACTCATGATACAGCAAGGAAATTTCAGCATTCAGTACAATATTGCATCTAATTTACCCAAAAACGACAAAAAAAATTAAAAATACATAATAGTAATAAAACGATTGTTGTAGCAGCTACGTAGCAAAATACTGTGTGCCATACGGAGAAAAATATGTATAAAGTACAAAATTGTAGTAATAATAGTAATACCAACTAATATAAAATAGCAGAGTAACGATTTAAACGATAGAAAGTGTAACACCATAAAATACAGAAAGATGAACGATAAAAGGGTCAATTCACTGTGCTAATTACATAGTAACTTGTAAGTTTCACGTCTAACAGAGTCTTCGTCACATAAAGTACGCGCTAAATAGGGTATTGTAGAATTCCTATACTTAGTAGTACGAGCATATCTTTTTATATTATATAGTAGCGTAAAATATTGCTTATCATCACTTCTTAAAATTGATTTTATCTTATACAACTAGGCTTGTGCCTGTGTGGCGGGGGGTTGATTTCAAAAAATATTTCGTCAAGTACTAACCGAGGTGAAGGGACGCCTTCCAGTCTAAAATAACTGTGAACGATTCTGTTGCGTTTTGGTTTAGTACTCCTTGGAAGTTCTGAAGCACATTTCTGAGGACTTTGTGATTTTTAGATAAGTGTACCACCACCATTGAGTTTTCCGGTCTGAATCTAGTGACCCATAGCTTCAGCTTCATCGTCACCTTCTGTTGTCGGAGGGGAAATGATTAATAGGCGAAGACTCACGGCGGCCTGCCCGCTGCGGAGTGACTATTGTCACGCTTGATTTGACTGGAATTATGACTGATGACTTTTCATAGAAACTTTGGGAATTCATTTTGCATTTTTACGGCTGTTTGACAATCAACTGACCGTAAGTAAATAGAAAAGGTTTTCAATGCACGATTTTATCTTCGCAGCCCCAATGCTAGGATAGCTAATAATAACATCGAATGAAGACAATGTTCCATTGATAATCAATAGAATTAGGTAACATGGTTTCCTGAATATTAACGTATTATTATTGCTCCCTTGGGTTCCTAGTGGAACATAGAGCCTCCACTGCACGTCTCCATTTGCTTCTATCTTCTGCTGTACTTTTCGCCTGCATCCATGTTAGTCCATACTCTTTCAACTCCTCTCTCTTCACACGATCTCCTCCATGTCACCCTTAGACGTCCCACACGCCGCTTCCCTTTCGGGTTCCACTCGAGGGCTTGACGTGCGATGTCACCCAGCGGTCTCCTCAGCGAGTGACCGATCCATATCCACTTTCTCCTGCATATTTGTTGGGGAATTGCTTCTTGTTTTGTTTGTTTTTTCCCATAGTTTCTTGTTGGTGATTCTTTCTGGCCATCTGATCTTCTGTATAGAGCGAAGACAGTTGTTAATAAGGTCTGCAACCTTTTGGAAATATCCTTTGTGACCCACCCTCCAAGTTTCTGATCCGTATAGAAGAACTGACTTTACGTTTGCATCGAAAATCCGACTGAATTTTGTTGTTGATGCTGGCTGAGTGACGAAGATTTCCAGATTGATTTCAGGTTGATCAATATGTTTCTTGCCTTCCCGATTCTCGATTTGATATCCTCGTCCGTTCCTCCTGTAGTTGAGACAATGCTCCGTAGCTAGATAAGTGAATGAAGTAACCTCTTTCAAATCCCTCCCGTTGATAGTGATTGACGCTGGATGTTGCTGCTGTTGTTGTTGTTGTAGGCTGGTTATTTTCATAACCTCCGTCTTGTCTATGTTCACCTGGAGTCCTGTCTTCGCCGGCTGCTTCTTCGACCAGTTTGTCGGTTTTCGCTTGTAAGTCTTCGATTTTGTGTGACATCATACATAAATCACCCACGCGCGAAATCCAGGTCTTCTAGGTTCTTCACATCGGTGGGTCCAGGATATCCCTGTCTTCTCGTTTCCCACTCACTGTCTGACGCATAATCCAGTCAGTCCACCACAATTAGGAATATCATTGGTGAAAGATAATAAACACCCTTGTCTGACTCCTGTGTTTACTCCAAACGCCTCGCTGAGTTTTCCGTTGTGGATCACTGGGCATGTTCCGTTGTCGTACAGCTGTTGAATAAGGTTGATGAATATTTGGGGTACGCCGTAGTACTCGAGTAGTTTCCTAATTACTTCGCGGTCGACGCTGTCTGTCGAAAGCCTTCTCAAAGTCTATAAAGTTGAGGTAGAGGTTTGATTGCCATTCCATGCTTTGTTCTGTGATGATGATGATGCGTAGAGTTGCAATTTGGTCAGAACATGATTTGCCTTTCCTGAATCCAGCTTGTTCTGGTCGGAGTTCTGTATCCAGTGCGTCCTTTAATCTCTCCAGGATGATGCGACTCAGGATTTTACTTGGCGTCGATAGGAGCATGATTCCTCGCCAGTTCTTGCAGAGTGAGTCCTAAGTCGCCCTTCTTTGGTAGTTTCACGAGGTAACCTTTCCTCCAGTCAGTAGGCACCTTTCCCTCCTTCCAGACCTTTCGCAATAATAGAGTCAGCATGTCTGCTGTAGTCTCTGGGTCTGCTTTCAGTGCTTCAGGGGGTATTCCATCTGGTCCAGCTGCTTTTCCAGCTTTCAGAAGCTTGATTGCGTTCAAGACTTCAGCTCTCGTTGGAGGATTGGTGTCAACTTGCAGTTGTGTGCGCGCTGTTGTTGGTATTTCTGGACGGGTTGCAGGTGATGGTCGGTTCAAGAGTCCTTTGAAGTGATCCGCCCATTGTTTAATCTGTTTTTCTTCCTTGGTAATTGGGTTCCCTTGGCTTTCTTTTATAGGTTTCGCTTGTGTTGATCTCCTCCCGGATAGAGATTTGGTTATCTGATATAATGTCCTCAGGTTTCTTTTGCCTGCTCTCTTCTCAGTTTCAGTGGCGAGGTTGTCGTAAAATCGTCTTTTGTCCTTCCTAGCACTCTTTTTCACTTCTTTGTCCAGTGCTGTGTAAGTTGAGCTCAGCGTCTCTTTCTCCTGTCCGTCCTTGCATTGAATCATTTTCTCTTTCACCATTCTCCTCTCTTCTGTTAATTTCCAAGTGTCCGTTGAGAGCCATTCCTTGTCTTGTCTCTTCTTTCTTCCTAGAACCGTTGAACACGTTTCGTTGAGAATCACCTCCAGAGACTTCCAATGTTCTTCCACGCATGATTCTTCAGTGATGTCGCGTAGTGTTTCCTGCTTTGCTCTGACAGTTGCAGTGAAAGTGTCTTTTGTGGTTGTGTCCTTCAGTTTCTGAGTGTTGAACTTGCATTGTGGCCTATCCCCAGCTATCCTCGAGGCTTTTAGTTTCACCTTGAAAGTCCCTTGTACTAGATAGTGGTCTGAACCCACATCTGCTCCTCTCCTTGACCTTGTGTCCAATAGGCTCCGTCTCCACTTTCTTGAAATTGAGATGAAGTCTGTTTGGCTCTTGGTGTTTCCATCTGGTGAAATCCATGTCGTCTTGTGTATATCCTTGTGTTTGAACACACTGCCACCAATCACCAAATCATTGAAGGCGCAGAAGTCTGAGAAGAGTTCACCATTGTCGTTCATTTCGCCGAGTGCCTCACGACCCATGGTGAGTTCTCTTCCTGTGTTGTCTCGTCCCAGCTTCGCATTCATGTCGCCCATCAGGATTTTGATATCGCCATTTGGGACGTTGTCCATTATTGCTTGTAGTTGTCTGTAGAACGCCTCCTTCTTCTCTTGTTCTGAGACGTTTTTAGGCGCATAACATTGAATGACTGTAACTTTCCTTCCTTTTGAGTTGAACCTGGCTGTCATTATCCTGGAGGAGATTGGTTCCCACTGCATGAGAGCTTTGGTTGCTGTTGGTGACATCATGATGGCCACTCCCTCGGTGTGCTGGTGGTTGTCCTCTGGGTGGCCGGAAAAGATTACTGTCTCTCCAGTGGGTAGTTGGCACCTTCCAGTTCCGTTCCATCTGCTTTCGCAGATTCCCAACACTTCTATTCTGTACCTTCTCATTTCAGTGGCTATCTGGGCAGCCTTTCCAGTTTCGTACATTGTACGAACATTCCAGGTACCCATCCTTACTTTTGCTTTCATCGAAGAAGGCACATCGGCTGACTGGCTTCCCGAAGGCTTTCGCCAGCCTGTATCATTTCACTTCTCCGATTCCAGCAAAAAATAAGGTTATTGTTTATGTTTTTAGAATTTTTAATATATTTATTCGTTGAAGTTTCTGTAGCGATTTGGTTGTTTTACGGGGGTGGAGTTGCAAGCACCACACCCCAACCCTCCCTCTTTACCCGGGCTTGGGACCGGCTGGAAAACTAGAAAGCTAGTAATCTGGCGAGGTTGAATGTTAATGTGGATGGTGATAATCAGGAAGGTGTTAGTAGTGACGAGTTAATTATTTAAAACTCTACGAGATCATTTTAGCATTCTGATTTCTGTTTATTTTCCTTAAGGTGCGTCGGTGGCACAGTGGTTAGGACTCTCGCCGACCATGCACATGGTCCGGGGTTCGAGCCTACGCCGGCGCACACTTGATATCTATGGTCGGCCTGCAAAATTTGGGCTACCGATATCCATGCTGAAAATTCCATACTTGTACCAAAAATACAGTGTGGAATGAAGCTGTAAATCAAAAAAAAAAATTGTAACAGCTGAAATGTTTGAAAAGTGCTCACAGTCTCCTCATGGTTTAAAATTAGGATTCGAAGTTCTACTCGAAGATATAAACATATTTGGCGTCTGGTTACTGCTGTATTAATCCAAGTACAACCTTCCCTGGAACTGAGGTCTCCTATTCAAGTATGTTCTACTTAGTTTTATACTTAATTTACTAAAATTACAAAATTCGGATATGCATCGAAATGATTTTCAATCCTGGTAGACAATACTACTAATTAGTTGATACTAAATAATTCCTGTTATGCACTTTATAGGATAAAAAAACAAACACAATTTTTGTTTAACGAAGAAATATTTCTTTTCAACGACTTCATTTCTCCACTGTGCAATCGTGTATTTATAATATGGGAGAAAGAGTCTTTCAGTATAAAGATATAATCAACATGATGCCAAGATGGGTTAGACAGCATTTGAAGACACGAATGAATCAAGGCCGTTTGCCTGTCATCACCGATGATATTCTTGATTGTGGTGGACTAGATTATACAACTGATTGCGAGTGGGGAGCGAGAAGGCAGGAATACGATGGATCACCGATAGCAAAGACTCCATCTAGAAGATCTGGATTTCAAAGATGATTCATGCCTAAAGTCGCAAAAATTTGAAAATCCAGAAGAAGAAGCCAACAAGATGACCAAAGAAACTGCGAAGACAAGACTGCAGGTGAACAGAGAGAAGACGGAAGTGGTGAAAATGACCAGCCAACAGCAACAGTAATCACCATCAATAGAGAAGAGATTATACAGGTTACTTCCTTCACTTATCTAGGAAGCATCGCTTCAACCACAGGAATTCGGACCAGATGTCAAAATCAGAATCGGAAAGGTTAAGATGCTCCTAGAGCCAGTCTAGGAATCTTCTGCACTGCCCTGCACTGCACTCAGGATGAGGAGAAAGATTCTTATTTCCAACATAAATGTGAATTCAGTCACTCCTTCTGTGTTGGTCAGCAACATTGTGTATCATGAAAGGCATTCCTAACAGGTTGCTGCAGACTTTTATCAACAGATGCTACCTTCACTGGATCCATATTTATTAGCGACTGGATCGCCAGTCGGTCGGCCAGAAACAATCAGCAACAAGAAACCCTGGCTGGGAACAAACCAACGAAGAGCCTATCGTTCAATAAATATGTCCGGGGAAAATGGAGATGGATTGGGCATACGCTGAGGACACCGTCGAATGACATCGCGCGCAACGCGAGCCGTCGCTTGAGTGGAAGCCAAATAGGAAACGGCGAATAGGTCGTCCAAGTGTGAGTTGGAGGAGGAGATGAGGGATTATGAGCAACTGTGGATCCAGCTAAAGAGGACAGTAGAAATTGGAACAAGGTAAGGACGTGCTGTTGAAGTCGTATGTTCTACTCGAAACCCGAGGGATCAATAACAATGATAAACAATAAATAGTCAGGAATAAAAGTTAAATAACTCGTACGTAACTAGAATTATCGGTCCACTCCATTCTGTCAACTTCAATATGGTTGGAATTGATAGATAAAGACCCAGCTGGCTGGACAACTAGTGTGTACTGATGTTAAACTGAAATTTATGTATCACTCATTCAAATGACAACTGAGAGAACACGTGATAACTGTAGTGGAATGACGGCATGATCAGCTATTAGCTGTCGTCACCCCGGTGGCGAAGTTCCAAGGCAGTAATCTGGAGATCGTCGGTTTGCATCCTATCACAACTCAAGTGTATCGTCACCATGTAGTACACTAGTACCAGTCCAAAGCAATCTCAAGTAGTTGCACCTTCCTTCTTTCTTGTAATTCAGTACGAATTAAAATGACAAGGGAATAAAGAGAAAATATGTTCGGTTCACTAAGTTCTTTCCTCTTTTTGAAACACATTCAATCTACAACTGCCATTTTAGACACTGGATATTTTACAAAAGCGCCAAAAAGCTGTTGGTGTTAGTATTCTATTCGACTGAAAAAGAGACCAGATATCTATTGATGAACATTACACAATCCAATACGTTATCTCCAAACTAATGAAGCCTGTGCAAGCTGGCGACTGGACAGAATTAAATAATGTGTTTGCGTGGATCAGATTTTAAATCAAGGATGGTCATGGTGATTAAAGAATGAACTTCGTTCGCTGGAAACAGTCGTTGTCATGGTAATCTGAAAATGAACAAGGAGAATTAGCTGTGCTGTTAAATCGTAAAATTAAACGAATAGAAGAAGGTAGAGCGCACACTAGATAGCTAGCCAGCCTTGTAGTCAGACATAGTGTTTGTGCACGACCAACCAAACGCGGTAGACGACATCGTGATAACTGGTGTTAAATGGTCGTGGCTCTTATGAGAAGGCGGGTGTCCGTCGTTGCAGACTCTCGACTGGAACAGAATCAGCTGTCTTATACTATTTCTTTGATTTTTGTGGATATCGGTTTGTGATGCAGTTCACATTAATTTCATCTGTGAGAGATGTTAGTGTGCATCGTGGGATTTGTGTATTGGCTTTTCGCTGTGATCATCAGTTGTCTGAAATGAGACTAGGTGATGAGAGAATAGAACTTGGTTACTACACTGTGGTAGGGTATATATAATACAATAATATTTACAGTAAATCCATTTCAGGATAGAATTATTTAAAGGAGATTGGAATGTTATATGATGACCTTGATATATGGTTATGAGCAATGAATTATGCTCAAAATGTCATCAGTAAGTCATACTGTATGCCATTGAGGGGTTATATCAAACAATTCCAATTTTACTCTGTATTGTAATCAAGACTTGTAAAATTAGTTGAATTCAGGTTCTCTTATGAAAGATTACTTTAAGAAGAACCTTTTACCTTCGTTTCCATGTGAATTTCCTCGAAAGATGACAATCAGGATTTTTCTGTAAACTCTCTTCCCATCAAAATTAGCCTGCTAAACACCGACCACTTCAATTGCAAGTTGTCGAAAATAATTTAAAAACTTCTGATTTGACTGGTATTTTCTGACCAACTTTTGTCTATAAAATAATAAAAGTGTAGGAAAACAGGATTTTACTCTACTCCACTTCTTTTATAGAGTGTGTTGAACATGCAAACAAGAAGAATTGTGGGACACTAAACAACAGTAATTTACATCCCATGCTACCCTATCCTCCATTAAAACAAACTCGACGAGTTCGACCAGAATCTCATCGTCGTGTCAAATGTTTGAACTATTATCAACTAAGTGAGTTATTAAATTTTACACAATTTTTCCTTGTCTGTGACGCATGTTTTCTGGTGTTCGATCCTCGGCCGGTGGACTCATTTCCTTCGCTAAGCCAATAGTAATAAGACTAGTATTGAGAGAAGGTTCGGTATATTGCTAGCTGCATTTGTTGAATTTGTTTCATGAACCGATGGGATCCAAACAACTATATGTAGGTTTTGGTTTTCATTCAAAGTGAATAAGGGGATAGTGAGGCAGAATAGTTGTTTTGTATTGCGGTGTGACTGACTCTTCAGCGGTACTCATTATTTAAATCTTGTCAGGAAGTTTAAATGTTACTTGTAAAATTTCAGATAACCATGACATTTTAGCGATATATGGATCAGATCACAATGTGTGATAACGATCATCGTCAACCTAAATGTAAGTGAGGCTTTTGTACACTGTGAAATTACTGGGTATGGTTTGAAAGATTTTGACAAGGATACACATACGACTACTGGACTTCCTTAGGCAATCACTTGCTATGCTTACAATGAGTTCTTTTGTATTCTGTGATTGCCTGGTGCAGCAAACAATCCCGCCTGTTATCAGTGTCCATGAAGACATGCCAAATTTGGGACATGAGATCTACTTTTTTCGGTCTGCTATTTGTATACAGTTCAGCTGACTTCAATCTATTCACGGTTGATAACAGTCTCGAGAAGTGAGTAGACGACTTCTACGCTTGATTTTTATTGCTGTGTTGCTTTGTTTACTCTTAGCAGGAATGGTTAAAGAGTATGTTTTCCTATGCCTCACACTGTTACTACACTTATTGAAAAATGATGATGATTAGGTGAGGAAGTGCTGTTTAAGAAACCTTACTTTCCACATGCGTCGGTGGCACAACGGTTAAGACGCTCGCCGACCATGCAGATGGTCCGAGGTTCGAGCCCCGGCCAGCGCACACCTTTACCTCGCTAAGCCAGAAACAATACTGGTAAAGAGGAAAGGTTGGGCATGAGGCTAGCAACCCCATCCTGTAAAAAATCAACACTGCTACGGAATCTTCAAGCCTATAGCTTGGAGCCCTATGTTCCACTGGGAACGTGAAGGAAAAAAAACTATCCACATAGTTGATTGGCCCTATCGGTTCTGACTGTATATATCAAACAGTTCGTTGTTTGATATTCAAGTATTGGTTTGTAGGGATTAGATTGATTGGTTACAGGATTTCATCATGAGCTGACTATTGGATAGAGAACCATTGGAAAACCTGGGAGTACTGTCAGAAAGCTGTTTCGTCCTTGTCTGGGACTCTTCGACAGCAGACACTCGCCGGGGTTCAAACCCCAGGAGCTTCTGGTTACAAGCCAACTGGGACCCGATCCAATGGTCCGTGAATTCTAACTTCCGCCAATTCGAGACAGCGCAACCGCTAGCCAATGTCTTCGGCGAGTACTTGTCCTCACACCCGACGTACTGCACCCTACTGGTCACGAGTTCATTGTTTGATGATTCGGTGTATGTGTATTCTCTCAACAATGCCTAAGATCCTTCTGACACGGTTTGTTCTTCTACTGTTATTTCAATAATCTTCACCATAATTTAGGTAGTCTGAAGCTAGCTGTGGCAAAGTTGCCTTATAATAAAATGCTGAATTGCTTTACTGCAAACCATTTCCTTCTTGCTTTCACGAAGATGCTTAAGGAGATGATTGATTTGCCGCCTTATTATTGCATAAACTCTCCGGTTGACAAGTTGACCTTGTTAGTGGCTACTTCGTGTGCATGTTTCATGACACCTTTCGTAAACTACCATGTTGAATTGTATATTTGATTTTGTAAACGTTGAGGAAATTAAAATCACTTTTAAATTTTAAATGTGGACGTTATAAAATACTGGCTTATTATTTTATACTTTAGTAGTTCAATTGCCAGTTGTTTTAATTCACTCCAGAGTAGTAATCATTCCGAACAACAACAAGACCAAATACAGTCGTCATTATATTCCCCTTTTTTGCATTTTCTCTTTGGTATTAGTGGTAGTAACACGGAAACCCCAAATTGTATCCGAACAGGAATGATGATCTAATCATCAAAGAGAATCAGGTGGTGGTGGGGTTGCTGTTGCTGCCGCCGCCAGAGACTGTTTAAATCCAAGTAGAGTTAAATTGTGGAAGAATATTCGAATGACTACAACGGCATCACTTCGAAGAAGACGGCAATGAAGACAGTTGTTCTGTTTGATTGAATGCACCTCGTATATTTTGGGTTCAGCGTGTATAATATCCACTTGAATACGATTCATTTCTAAATACAGTCATCAGCATGAAGTTATTTGTGTAACCTTTATTGCTTATTCTTCTGCTTGTTCAGCTGTTTAATGTGAAAAAGATGAAGACTTTGTACAACTTTGAAATATATTTTGATAATATATGCCCTTTTATAAATGAATGAATACAGGTGTGAGTCAGGATAGAATTACTTCAAATCGATGTAAATACTTATAATACCAATATTAATAATAATAATTATGATTATTCAAAACACTTATTTGCTTTTATGAATTTAGACAAAGTAATAAGAAGATGTGATTTGTCTGAATCGTGTATTGTGCATATTTGCTCGCAACACATTTCTAACAATCTGATCATATACTAGGACCTGTCATAGGAGTACATATATATGAAATTGATAGAGTTTCGAGGTGAAAAAATCGACACTTAGGTCTAGTTAAAAGGACATATTGTAGGTCAAAATAACAATGAAGGTTACTAAACCAAATAACAGAGGTAATAGTATATCTACCCTGGGTTATTATCAAAACAAAGTTTACCAAGGAAGGTAGGTTTAGTGTGATAACGAATTGTTGCTTTGAACGCATAAAGGGGGTAGGTAAACTTTCTAGTTGCTTCCACAAACTTTAGGGTACGCCCACTCCTAAACACGTTTTATGGATAGGTCTAAATTATGTGTAAACACCAATTTTATGTCCTATCTCTATAAAATGTCTCGCAACAGAGAAGCTAGGTGTCCTGTTCCCACCCTTAATGGGTTCTGAAGATTCCATTTGCTTCTGGAGCTATTTAGGAATGTGATCTGAAGCCAGCACTTACTTTCAGAGATTGATAAGTCCTTCCTATGTATGTATGTGTGTCCCCACACGTACAGTCAAATTGGTAGATCCAGTGGGATGTGACATCATTTTTCTCATGTCATAAGGGCTTTGATGGATGGATATATTACCTCCACATTCTGAATTATTGTGGTCTGAGCTGCCTAAAAAGTCATCTCAACAGAGGCGTTCAATCTTTGTCTAGTTATCAAGCTTTTTTGATGTCCCATATAGGGTAGCTTGATGTACACGTCTTTCTTGGAGGCGAGTTGTAGAGGGGATCTTGATGTTCTAACTACTTGATATCTCCTGATGAAATTATCTGGTCAACTGTTATCAACCAGAGTTTGTGTCAACTTCCTTTCTTCTTCATCAAGTGTGTCTTCAGTGCATATTCGTTGGATTGTACTACTAAAGCTCTTAGGTACCGAACAGGGCAGAAACTGTGGTAATTAAGGTACTGTCCTGTCCATGTCGGTTTTCTATAAATAGATCGCTTTCGTGATTCGTCGTCAACTAAACAATATTTGTAGGAAAGATAAACAATTATCTTCCTCTTGTACCAACAGACGTAAGTGATATTCTATTCTGAACTTCAATCATTCGACTTAAAATTGAGGTGGCAGAACAAGACTCATCACTTATGAATAAAACGTCATTTACATACCTTCTATAAAGTGGCACGTTTTCGATGAAATCCTCCGATAAATTCTCAGTGTATGATATATAGATATCTTCTAAAAGGGGCCTTATCGAACTTTGCATAGCAACACAATCAACTTGACGGAAACAATCGTCATCACATGTAAACCTAACATTGCTAGTACATAGAAATTATGTCAAAGTGACTGCTCCAAACTAAATCGCTTTTTATCAGAAATCAGCCATTAGTCCAAGGAAAACAGTCTAACTTTAAATCCCTCTAAATGTCAAACAGTCAATATCACCTTTAGGCATAAATCTGACCTGATAAACAAACTGGTTAGCACTCACGAGAGGTGTGCAACATAGGTGAAGCTGAAATAAAGACCAAGTCGGAAATTAAATATCTTGGCGTCATTCTATCTTCTGATCTTTCCTGGTCGTCTCATATCTTGATGATTTCTAAGAAAATATTCCGTCTTACCTTCTACATCAAGAAGTTAAGACATTCTGGGATAACCCAAACCTTACTCCTACAATTCGTTAACTCTCGCTTTCTGCCTATTATTCTATATTGATCCCCCTTAGTTTTTCCAGGGCTTCTGAAGAAAGACTATACCTTATTACGCAGGATGTTAAAGGTTGTCAGCAGGGTAAACAACGTGCCACTTAACCAACTTGTTAATATTCTGGTCGACAGGCACATGGACTCATGAGACTCATGACTCTTCAGTTGACAGTTTTGATAACTCACACTCATTTCATCTGCTCTCATAGACACCCAACACTTGTACGCCAAATCTTCGCATTTCTTTGGCTACTTAGGCAGCCTTCCCAGCCAGCCTCAGACATTGTACGAATATTCCACGTCTCCATTCTTATTCTTGCTTTCATCGAGAGAACACAGACAAATCGGCTGACTGACTTTCCAAAGGCTTGTTTTCTCCAGCCCGATGTGTCATTTCGCTTCTCCGATTCCGGCGAAGAATAAGATTGTTACTTGAATTTTTTGTATTTTCAATATTTTTTTTCAGCGTCGAAGTTTCCCCATCAGTTTCATTGGTTTTGTCAGGTAGGGTTGCTAGCCCCACGCCCAACCCTCCCTATTTACCCGGTCTTGAGATCGGCTAGCAAACCAGCAAGCAATTTAATTAGGCGAGGTTAGTTGTAAGTTAAGTCATTCAGAATTACAAAAATTTCTTATCGTATGAAAGAGGGAATGCATACGATTTATTTTCCTGGAAATAAACCCCAAATTATCGAAGTGAGTTAACTGTCCATTCCGTCTTCATTTTCATTGAGTAGATCTTGTTGAAGATATGTAGTGGTGAATAATCCCTTAGACTTATTAGCTCACAACTTTCATCACTCAGCAGTGGGTGCTGACCCTGACTGTTTACTTCGACCGGTTACGCTGGGATTACGTGATCAGTCATCGACACCATTTATCACGATGTCGTCGACCGTTTGGTTGGTCGTGCGCAAACTATGGCTGACTGGCTAGCTAGCATTTTTTTTATAGACACAATTAGATAGAGAATCTTTAAGAATTTGGTCTTTTATATGCACAAGTTTGCGTTGTAGTGTGTGTGTGTGTCTGATGTTTTGAAAAAAACTCTGATGCTGTGCTTGCTGAGTACTCTTCTGATATCGTCTGACGTCTCTGCTCTATATGGGGTGACAACTGTTGAGGTCCATGTTTTCGGAATACGTTTTCGGTCATACTTAATGTCAGTGTTGATTTTGTTGATGAAATTCTTTGGGTAGTTGTTTTGCTCGAGAGTCTCAGTAATGTTTGGCATTTCCTCTTCCACTTTCCCTTTCTCATCCGTTAACATCAAAGAGTGTGTTCGTCTAAGAAGACTTGAATCAACTGATAACTTTGCGCTGATGGAGTGTGATGATCCGAAGTCTGAATATTTGTTGGAGTGTGTTCTCTTCCTGAACACAGATGTACTAAAATGTCCGTTTTCTCTCCTCTTAACTAGTCTGGCAGTCGAGAAATGGTAGTCTGATTCAACTTACGAAGTAAACTGGATACTGGGAGATATATTATTCAATTTCCCCCAGAATTAACTTTGTAGATCTCGTTCGTTGTAGTGTGGTGAGAGCAGGCTGCTAGCCAATTGGTAGACATTAATTTACGTCAATGTCTAGGTCACTAATATTGGACGTGAGAAAATATGAACAAGGCTGATTCAACAACCATTCACAGCAGACTTAACGTGGGCAAATAAGATTCGCAGATATATGGCTTGACGTTCCGAGAAACCAGAAACAACCAATCAGGAAACTATGTTTGTCTGCTTGAATAAGCTATAATAATGTACATGAAATATATATAAATACGTGCTGATTTTCGTAATAAAACTATCTGTTGCCCTTGTCTTCTGTTGCTACAGTAGCACTACAAAAGTATCATCTACATATTCTAACCATATTTTAGCAATGAGTATGCTTGAAAAGATGTTATCTTCGAATCCATTCATGAGACGATCAGCCCAAAATTTTTCCAACTGTTAAAAGTGAACTTCGTTTGCGCATACATAAAATGCTTAAATCTCTTCACCTTTTGTCAATGTTATTGATCGAATGACTGAAATTCAATTTCTAACCAATAGGATGTTAGACAGCAAGTGATGAATAAATAAACCAATCAAAATCATTGAAGAGCTCAGATGTCCTTGTGATACTGACTGAATTGCAGGATACTGCAGCCACCAAGTTAACAACTATGCACAGCAGATACCACACCATAACTAACGAAATAACCTCGAGGAAACCAGTCAAATTGTGAGGTTTTCACGATGGATTTACATGTCAAAATAGTTAACACCAATAACGATAAGAAAGAGGGAGATTTAGCTGTGAGTTTGACGATTTGATCGCTCAACTCAAGGTTATTTGGTTGATAATTGAGTGAGGTATAGGATAATTTGTAATAACAAATCAGTGGCTGCCTATTTACGCGAGGTCTTAATATCTGCGTGTTTCATGCATTCTCTTCCCTGAGCTTGGATTTCTTCTTTTTTGGACGGATAGGAGGACCGCTTAATTTTATGTATTGACTTAGTTAGCCGCTGGTGAAATCCATGCATGTTTACACAGAGTAGTCCACAGCATAAAAGAATGTTATCGGAACTGTCTCAATAGGACTGGTCTTGTGCCCTAACAAGCTTATTCATCGTATTCGCAGAAATACAGAGAGAGAGAGAGGGAGAAGATGATGAGATGTCACCTGAAATCGTTTCGCCTCATCATTCACTCTGAGACAGCAGCATAGAGTAGACGCATGTAAATTGGAGGTTGATGTTAACCAGTGTGATTCGCGAAAATCAATAGGATAGGATGTCGGAAACTTGCTCTGCTGAATAATTAACAACTGAATGTGCAGAAATAAACGACTTCCTAATTATATGGAATGCTCATCCTTCATCATCTGGTAGACAGACATCAAGAAGCACTTCACTTTGCTTACACTATACTTATTCTCTTCACATAAATCATGCAGATATGTCAAAGAAGGCGTGTGATGAGTAGGAGGGATTATTTCTCGTCAGCAAAGGGAATTAATTCGCTACCAACACTTGTATCATTCAGCCCACTAGGTGTGTGTACAATCACCATCCAGATTGTTCACGGCACTTCACTCCACTTATAACTCTTTTTTAACTTGCACACCACATTTGTAGGCGAATTAAGTCGTTGTTGATATCGATTCAAACATTATTATGAACAGAAAGTAGATTTCCACTGGCCAGTTTGGTGAAACACCACCTAGTCGTGAATTTCGCCAGCTCACTATCAGTGATAGCTACTGGATGGATATCGTGAAGCTGCAAAGGGAACTCGTGAGCAGTACAGTTCACCATGTAAATGCGAACCCGATTGTCATCGAATTTATTTATGGGGGGGAGGGGTTGAGCGCCATATCACGCAAGAGTTGACAAAGTTACAATCCATATGTGGGTCATTGATTTGTTGCCAGACAGCCAGTGAGCGAACCCAAGTGGCTGAGTCTTCAACGAGCCTGGCCTCATAAACTGAAGGACATAAATGTCTCAGACAAAGTCATGTTCTCATTAGATGTGACGTCGCTATTTACCAATGTCCATCTCATGGAAACTGTCTGCTATTTATGTGATTTGATTGGTACACATAGTTTAGAAATAGTGTTGCCGACAATCCACCTCAAAGAGCTTTTATTGAGATCCACGTTGAATGTTCAGTTCACCTTCAATTATGAGATATTTAAACAGAGAGATGGCATTGCAGTGACATCACCACTGGGTCACCTGTTGGCTGATTGTTTTACGGCAAAGCTTGAAAATTCTCAACTTAGTCAAACCACCGGTCATTTCGACATTTATAAAAGATACGTAGACGACAATTTCGTTATCTGCGATAATAACGTAATTCTTGATGACGTCTCGTTTGCTTTCAACAACTGTCATCCTTCTTTACAATTCACTGTAGAAAAGAAATTTGAACTAAGTATTCCGTTTCTTGATGTGTGTCTTAGCAGACGTAATGACGGATCTCTCAAAAGATCTTTCCACTGGATACGTACATGGAATGGACAACCAACTAATTGTGTGGTGCTGATGGACAAAGAGGACTACATCGTAAAGATGAAAGCTGTGTTAAATGACCCGTTGAGGTTTAAAGTTGACAGTTGCCAGAAAGATAAGACAGATGCTGTCAAAAAACGTATCCTAAACGCCATGAGAGATCTCCTAAAGAAGAAATTGATTGACAACAACACGTACAATGATTTGAAACCCTGAGGGTCCCGCTTGCCACACATGTATGGCGTTCCGAAAATACACAAAGAACAAGTCCCCCTGAGACCTATACTTTCGATGATCAACTCGCCCCAACATAAGGTGGCACGTCGGCTTGCAGAGAATTTGGAACCTATTCGTCAACAGCTAGGCGTGCACACGGTGAAAGACTCATTTCATTTCTCTGAAAGTGTAAACCACATGAACGTTCTAAATAAATTCATGGTGTCATTTGATGTAACCTCCCTATTCACAATGATTCCAATCAATGAAACTATTGAGATCATTTTTCAGCAGTCCGATCTTCTCCCACTCCCAGAATCGGAATTCAAACGCCTACTGCTTATGTGTACCATGGATGTGCAATTCCAATTTGACAACACGTTTTACCGCCAAATAGATGGTGTAGCTATGGGCAGTCCACTTAGCGATGTTCTAGCAGATATTTTCATGTCCAAACTTGAAAGAACAAAGTTGAAACATGCAGTCGACGAAACATCTTCCTACTGTCGTTCTGTTGATGACACATTTATAGTGTGTAAAAATGAAAGTCATGCTTCACACTTAATAAGATTATTCAATGGTGCACACGCCAATATTGAGTTCACTATGGAACATGAAAGTGACGGAAAGTTTCACTTCCTCGACATCGCCATGGAACGCCTGGAAGACGGTGGTCTTCAAAAGTCAATTTATCGAAAGCCCACATGAAAAGGACAATACTTGCATTTTAATAGCTTTTGTCCAAATAGCTTCAAGCGTGGTCTAGTCAAGACTCTGTACTATAGAGCGAGGAGAATATGCTCTATAGAGAAACAAGAGGAGGAGTTTGAGTTCCTTGAAAATATATTGAAGGGAAATGGGTATCCTCAAAAGTTCATCAACAAGTATGGAAGATCTGAAGTCACAGATGTAAAACAAATCACAATAGAAAAAAACCACTCTACGTCCAGCTTGATTATAAATGTGAAAACATTGCAGTGATGATCAACAGAAGGCTGATTACATCACTAGCCGTAGCATATCCTGCAGCCAAGCTAGTTCCCGTCTATCGAACAACTTACTCTTTGGTGCAATCAAAAATCGACAGATATCCTTCTCATGTTACCTCCAACTGTATATACAAATTTACATGAATCTGCGGGAGCAGTTACATTGAAAGTACAGAAAGAAGGGCATATCTACGATTTTCCGAACATGTACCAAAAAGCTTACGTCTAAAGGGAACAAATGCTTTAAACAGTGCCATCACCAGGCATCTCCTCGACACGGGTCATGAAGTGGACGTCGAAAAGTTGTACAAAATTATCAATAGGCAAAAGAGCTCATTTCTCCTTAAGTTTGCTGAAGCGATTTCTATCAAAAGCTTGAAACCAGATCTATGTGTTCAGAAAGAAGCAGTTATTAGCCTTTCCTTGCCTTGGTAACTGGATGCCTTTTTTTCTCTCATCTGATTACGTAATCTTTGTCTTTAACCTCACCCTCCCTTTTATAATCTGTAATTTTGCTTGTCTCTTGTTTCTATGATTTGAGCTCAACTCAGTACATTGTTACCTAACTTACTAGTCAATATGCATCTAACGCACATCTCATCTTCATTATGTAACTCCTTTACCATTCTCTGCATACATTTATTTTGTTTTAACTTGAACTGCCTGTGTGAAAACTATATAAGCGCAATCTTCTGAGCACTGTTTACCAATTGTGGAATTTTCTGTCAACTGACAACATGTAAAATTTGCAAGTATGTTAAAACATGTCTGTACTTAAACCTCATAATTTATTTAGGCTGTAAGCAGCTGATGAGAAGCCAACGAAATAAATGATGGTACCATATTATTCTGATAAAACTGTAGTTCTTGCTTTGTTCAAATTCATTAAGGGGAATAAATGTATGAAACTGATATGTATCCACATATATATATTTATGTGTGTGTGTGCATGTTGGTCTCTCTTTCTGTTTGCTCGGTTAGTCTGTGACCACTTCACTTGTATGAACTTGTCTCCTTTAATAATGTGTATTCTCCTTATATTATATTACATATAATATGAGTGTTTGTTGACAGTCCGTTGCTTGGTGACATATATCCATATATGGTTGTTGGCATGTCTGCTATATTCGCTATGTATAATTGGATCGACACTCCATTATAATTAGCCATTCATGTTAAGACTGTCTAATGATTTTTCCCACGCTTGTCTGAATTATTTATATATATTCGCATTCACAATTTGTGTGAACTACTTTACTTTACAACTACTTGACTTACTTACCACTTTGGTGTGAGACCATTTATTTTCGTCTCCTTGTGTTTGGACAATAGAAGTATCATCGCAAACCTAGTGGTCTTCTGATTTCCGCCTTCTCGCGTCAGGACTATTAGTTTCTCGACCAGTCCATAACAATAATTCAGCGACGAGTACATAACAATTTGGCGACGGGGAAAACTAGTACATAACAATTTGGCGACGGGGAAACTAGTACATAACAATTTGGCGACGGGGAAAACTACTATTAACCACTCAGCAGCAGCAACATAACAATTTACTATGGATTATTCTAAATTGGAATTATTGTTTGAACAACAATTGAAATTAATGGAAATGTTCGTCAACCAACAGACTGGTCCAGCTTCACCTTCAAGCAATCCCAATCATACCATGCTACCATCTGTCGACGGAATTGTGAACAGTATTTCACAGTTCAATTATGACCCAGAGGCTAATGTCACTTTTGACACATGGTATCAACGTTATGAGGATTTATTCACTGTTGATCTCGCCTCACAAGACGATGCCTGGAAGGTGCGAGTTTTGCTACGTAAATTGGGTCCGGCAGAATATGAACGGTACTGCAACCTAATTTTACCACAGAAACCACGTGACAATTGTTTCGATGATACAATAAAGTTGCTGCGTGAACATTTCGGAGACCACTCCTCATTATTCAGTATACGTTATCGTTGCCTCAAGCTGGCAATGAATGAAAATGATGATTTTCTTACTCACGTTGGCACAGTCAACCGAGAATGTGAGAGATTTCGACTCAGGTCCTTAACAGATGATCAATTCAAAGCCTTGATTCTCATATGCAGTCTCCAATCTCCTCGTTTCACAGATATCCGAACTCGACTGCTCAATCAGCTAGAACAAAATCCCAAGTTAACATTACATGACATAGCTGATGAATATCAACGGCTGATTAATCTGCAGAAAGACACACACCTGGTCGAATCAACACCTCCGAGAAGCTCTGATATTCGTGCATTACGCAAGAGCAAAAATCTCTCATCATCTACTCCTGACCCACCTACTTCTTCTAATGTCCCGCGGAAATCTACATATACTCGTCCAACTTCACAAAATACTGCAAAGAAGACCCCACCATCACCATGCTGGCATTGTGGCGCGTGGCACTTTGTAAAGTCTTGTCCATACAAAAATCATCGTTGCAGCAAGTGCAAGATCATCGGTCACAAAAATGGTTTTTGTCAGCCACGCAAACCCAGATGTCAAAATCCAGCAAAAGCTCAACAAAATGTTGGTCCTAAATCCCCCAAAAAGTCATTGAGTCTACGCGCAACCCGTCAAGTCACAACACCAGCTATGCGGAAATATCTTGATCTTCAGATGAATGGTCATGATGCACGTCTGCAGCTAGATACTGCCTCTGATATTACTGTTATATCAGAGAAACTTTGGAATTATATTGGCAGACCACCTATCACCAATACTTCCCAGTCTCTTGTCAGCGCCTGTGGTGGGCGGCTCAAACTAATTGGTGAACTCAAATGTTCTGTTTCCTTCCGCAATACCAAATTCACAGGAATTTGTTACGTCACGAAGAATGATTTAAATGTTTTGGGACTTGATTGGTTCGATCGTTTGCATCTGGCTGATGTCCCACTAAATTCGCTATGCAATGCAGCCAAGAAGCATAAAATGTTAGACAATTCCGGACGGAGCCGAAGCCGCAAACCCAACAGTCAGACGAAACGACAGGCGTCAACAACAAGCCCAAAGGTCCCAGATAAACCCCCAGGTAAACATCCTACTAATCATCATCTTCTCAAAAGGGGAGGTGATATGTATCCACATATATATATTTATGTGTGTGTGTGCATGTTGGTCTCTCTTTCTGTTTGCTCGGTTAGTCTGTGACCACTTCACTTGTATGAACTTGTCTCCTTTAATAATGTGTATTCTCCTTATATTATATTATATATAATATGAGTGTTTGTTGACAGTCCGTTGCTTGGTGACATATATCCATATATGGTTGTTGGCATGTCTGCTATATTCGCTATGTATAATTGGATCGACACTCCATTATAATTAGCCATTCATGTTAAGACTGTCTAATGATTTTTCCCACGCTTGTCTGAATTATTTACATATATTCGCATTCACAATTTGTGTGAACTACTTTACTTTACAACTACTTGACTTACTTACCACTTTGGTGTGAGACCATTTATTTTCGTCTCCTTGTGTTTGGACAATAGAAGTATCATCGCAAACCTAGTGGTCTTCTGATTTCCGCCTTCTCGCGTCAGGACTATTAGTTTCTCGACCAGTCCATAACAATAATTCAGCGACGAGTACATAACAGAAACACTCTGCTTTAGGTTAAGAAACATTTGTAGTTTTGATTGCGTTGACTCAGAACTTGGCTTTTCTCCTAGGCATGCTTACAGAAAACGGATACCCTGTCCGTTTCATTGACAGTAACACTAAAGATAAGCAGTCTAATCTTGTCACCAACTCAGTTCCAAAGAAAACCTTATTCATGAACTTGGAATTCAAAGGTGCTCAAATATGCTCAAAAATGGTCTCTTTAAAGCAGTCAGTAAGAGGCTTCTTGCAGCAAAATTACATATGACTTTCACCAGCCTCAAGTTGTTCTCTAACTCTATAAAAGATAAGCTCTCCCGTCTGGCTGTCTCCAGGTGCATCTATCAGTTCACCTGCTCCTCTTATGGAACGAGGTACATTGGCCGTGGTCAGAGGACGCTTTCCACACGGATACGAGAACATATTCAAGCACCATGGTTTTACAAGGGAGTAAGGAAGAGTGTGCGAAGCTCTATTCTAGAACACCTGATCGACTTCTGTCACTCTGTCAACCCTGGTCATGATTTTAAGATCATCTATCGAATACCTGCTAACTTGCTGTCCGCGTTTTCTTCGTTACAGACTTCTAAAGACAGCGAAGGCCTTGGTAATTCATGACTTTAAGCCAAACTTTTGTATACAAAAGAAGTATGTACAATCCCTACTTTTGTCTTGGGCGTAGGGAGATGGACATGTATTTATTTGTTTTGTTTATTTATTTATTCTATGTACCTTTCCCTTAATACTATGACCATTATTATTATCATTATGATCATTACTATTGTCAATCTGAATTGTTTCCACTTGATCCACTTGTCAATTCAAGCCCAAAATTATTAATCTTATTTTTTATTTTTACAATTTTGAATTCTATCTTATCAAATTTCACACCACACCACATTACGTAACATTTTATATTCGCCTACTAGTCGCATAATTATGCACCCCTTTCCAACATCTATACACCTTATGTATTACTCCATATATGACATTGATTGTTTTGCTACTTGACATTTAACTATGATTATAATCACAAATATTTTAATTGCATTTCATACTACTGTAATTATTTCATGTATTCACACCTTTGACCTAATTCCCTCACCGGATACAATTTCTTCTTATTATTATTATTATTTCCTTTAATTCCTAGAGGAACATAGGGCTTCAGTCGCTCGTCTCCATTGCGTTCGGTTCTCTGCTAGAGTTTTCACCTGGCTCCAAGTCTGCCCACGTGTTTTCATCTCCTCTTCATATGACCTCCATAAATATATACGATTGTACAGCTTGTTCATAAATTCGTTGAAAGAGTCTCTTCGCGTCGGTGGCAGAGCGGTTAGAACTCTCACCTACTATGCACATGATCAGGGGTTCGATCCCCTACCGACGTACATCCGATATCAGTGGTCAGCCTGTAAAATTCGAGCTACCGATATCATATGCTGAAAATTCCACACTTGTACCAAAAGTACTGTGTGGAATCAAACTATAATCAAAAATAAAGACAAAAAATACTGTGTTCTTAATGCTACAAAATGGGAATTAATAAATTATTGAAAAAAATAACACCTTGTTAGACCATTCAAATATCTATTATATTAGGAATAAATAAATGTCTCCAGATTCGAATTCACTGATAACGCCGTCTGATTTGAATAGCATCATGGCTCGACAGCTTGTCCTATACCGTAGGTAACATAGTGATTTCAGTACATTTATACACTTGAACTAGATTTGTCGACTGAAACAGAGGACCGGTATGTTACTAGGCTATTGAACTTCTAGTTGAGAATACATGTGCGTGTATGGGTGGGTGCGTGTCAATTTATGCTAACCAGTTCACTTATAATCCTACGATGAACTGAGTGAATTCACAAACTAAGGAAACAACTATGTACACACTCGCTCCGTGACACTTTTCAGTTAGTTCATCGACTGCATACAAGACCTGAATGTATCGAACAAAATTATGCTGTCCTTCAACACTGAGTCACTTTTCACCAATGTGTCACTCACGGAAACGGTCTGCTTCATATGTAAATATATAGATGACAACCATCTCAATATTGGAATACCAACAACATATCTGAAAGAATTACTACTGAGATGCACTCTGAACGTCCAGTTCACATTCAACGACACCATCTACAGACAAAAAGATCCTATTGCGATGGGATCTCCGTTGGGTCCACTACTATCAGATTGCTTCGTGGCAAGCCTCGAGAAAGGTCCACTAAAGCCAAGTGGACATTGACAATTTACGACTGTATAAAAGATACGTAGATGACATATTCATCATTTGTGACGACAACAATGACCCCAGTCTACTGCTGAAGACATTTAACTGTTGCCATCCAGCAATCAAATCCACTCTTGAAATGGAAAACGAGTCAAAAATTCCGTTTCTTGATGTGAAACTAACAAGAAGAGCTGATGGGAGCCTAAGAAGATCGATCCATAAGAAAGCTACTTGGAATGGTCACCTAACAAGCTTCTATAGCTGGGTAACCATTCAACAAAAGCGGAATTGAATTAAATTACTTGCCACCTGCGTCCGACGCATCTGTAGTTCCAATGATCTAGAAGCAGAAGTAGATATTCTAAGAGAAATCTTCATCCAAAATGGATACCCAATAAGATTCATCGACAAAAATACGAAACCAATAATTTGGAGAAACGAAACTTCACTTGCGCCTACATGAACTTGGATTTAAAGGGAGATTTATCAAGCGATATTCTCAAGAGAAGGACCACATCATCTCTGAGAAGAACATTATTTGCAGCAACGCTAAGAATAGTGTTCTTCAGTCGCACCCTGTCCAAGAGGATTCAAGAACACTATTCAGCCAGCATGGTTGCGAAAAGGCAATAGTGGTGCAATAAGGCGTGCAATAATTGACCACCTGGTTAACACTGATCATTCCATCTCAACAAATGGCTCCTGCTTCAAAGTAATCTACAGAGTCACGAATAACCTACCAAAGGCAATACAGTTTTGTCTTCTTCGTATCGCTGAAGCTCTGCCCATTCACATAGAAAAACCGGAGCTGTGCATACAAAAGTGGATTACTCAACCACTTCTACTGTCATGGTAACAACTTTGTTGATTTTGATGACCTAATTTTGTTTCTTTGCCTGTTCTTTAATTGCTTATAATTCTTACATTCATTTAGAATTCTTACGTAATTTCTTAATACCTGCTTTGTTCCTATAGGTATTCTGAGTAAAACTCACTCATCGAACTATTCATATTATTATTACATAACTTCATTTGTTTGTTGTTGTTGTTGTTGTTGCTCCCTTGGGTTCCTAGTGGAACATAGGGCTTCAACTGCACGTCTCCATTTTCTTCTGTCTTCTGCTATACTTTTCGCCTGCATCCATGTTAATCCATACTCTTTCAACTCCTCTTCACACGATCTCCTCCATGTCACCCTTGCACTGACGTCCCACGCGCCGCTTCCCCTTCGGGTTCCACTCGAGGGCTTGACGCGCGATGTCACCCAGCGGTCTCCTTAGTGAGTGTCCGATCCATCTCCACTTTCTCCTGCATATTTGTTGGGCGATTGGTTCTTGCTTTGTTTTTTCCCATAATTCCTTGTTGGTGATTCTTTCCGGCCATCTGATCTTCAGTATTGAGCGAAGACAGTTGTTAAGAAATGTCTGCAGCCTTTTGGAAATATCCTTTGTGACCCACCCTCCAAGTTTCTGATCCGTATAGAAGAAGTGACTTTATGTTTGTATTGAAAATCCGAATTTTGTTGGTGATGCTGAGTGACGAAGATTTCCAGATTGATTTCAGGTTGATGAATGTGTTTCTCGCCTTCCCAATTCTCGATTTGACATCCTCGTCCGTTCCTCCTGTAGTTGAGACAATGCTCCGTAGCTAGATAAGTGAATGAAGTAACCTCTTTCAAATCCCTCCCGTTGATGGTGATTATCGTTGGATGTTGCTGTTGTTGGTGGTTGGTTGGTTGTTTATTTTCATAACCTCCGTCTTGTCTATGTTTACCTGGAGTCCTGTCTTCCCTGGCTGCTTCTTCGACCAGTTTGTCGGTCGGTTTTCGCTTGTAAGTCTTCGATTGTGTGTGACATCATACATAAATCACCCACGCGCGAAATCCAGGTCTTCTAGGTTCTTCACGTCGGTCGGTCCAGGATATCCCTGTCCCGTTTCTCGTTTCCCACTCACTGTCTGACGCATAATCCAGTCAGTCCACCACAATTAGGAATATCATTGATGAAAGATAATAAACACCCTTGTCTGACTCCTGTGTTTACTCCAAACGCCTTGCTGAGTTTTCCGTTGTGGATCACTGGGCATGTTCCGTTGTCGTACAGCTGTTGAATGAGGTTGAGGAATATTTGGGGCACTGTACGCCGTAGTACTCGAGTAGTTTCCAAATTACTTCGCGGTCGACGCTGTCTGTCGAAAGCCTTCTCAAAGTCTATAAAGTTGAGGTAGAGGTTTGATTGCCATTCCATGCTTTGTTGTGTGGTGATGATGCGTAGAGTTGCAATTTGGTCGGTACATGATTTGCCTTTCCTGAATCCAGCTTGTTTTGGTCGGAGTTCTGCATCCAGTGCGTCCTTTAATCTCTCCAGGATGATGCGACTCAGAATTTTACTTGGCGTCGGCTGGAGCATGATTCCTCGCCAGTTCTTGCAGAGTGAGTCCTAAGTCGCCCTTCTTTGGTAGTTTCACGAGGTAACCTTTCTTCCAGTCAGTAGGCACATTTCCCTCCTTCCACACCTTTTGCAATAATGGAGTCAGCATGTCTGCTGTCGTCTCTGGGTCTGCTTTCAGTCCTTCAGGGGTATCCCATCTGGTCCGGCTTCACTTAACAACTGTTTATGACAACTCATCACCTTTGTTACTACCCCAATTTCATTGACACTTAATTTTCTTGACTGATTTTGTATAACATAACTCCAATTACCAGTCTTCACCTGTTTGGTTAAAATAACCATAACGAATTGTAATTTTGTTTGACAAACTTAATGTGCATAAACATACAAAATAACCCACATATATATTTGCGATTGTGCAGCTAAGAAAATGAATTTGCCGCCGAAAAGAGACTCTTCGCTGATCTACGTGTTTTGTTTTCATTAATTCACAAACTCACCATAATTGGTTTAATTTTCTGCATATTTTAGTCTATGTAAATTAGAGCATATCCTGAAGACGATCTAATTGAAAACAACAATATTGTTCGTGTGTGTGTCGTGTTCTAATATCGATAGATTGAACAGAATGATGATCCCTTCTCCTTCTCCTAACTGGGAATTTTCATTATAATCAAGCTGCACATAAAAACAATCAATATAGTGAATTCACTGTATGAAAGGAGTTTCATCAGATGGATGGATGAATGCTTTTCATTTCACACCAGTACACATCAGCTGAAGAGCATATTGACTTAGTTTTTTACGAGTTGATCACGGACTGATATCAATTAGAGAACTATTAAAAACCAGGGAGTACTGGACAGCTGCTGTTTCATCCTAGTTTTGGGTTCGAACCCCGTGTGGTGGACGCGTACTGCCGATGATTCCCAAGCACTAGGATGAGACAGCTGTCCAGTTTTTATGTACTCGTTGCCAATATTATGGTGTGACTAACCGAGTGGAAATATGCGCTAATGAGATAAATAACGGACGATAACGTACAAAGTGGTACTGCTGAATACTTAATTTGTCCTGACGCGAAGGAGGCAAATCAGAAGACCACCACGTTCAAGGATGGATAGGTATATCTCCCAAGAAGGAAAAATTAACTGTCACACAAAAGTGTGAGTAGAAAAGTATTAAAGAGTACGAAAGGTGTGAAAGAGTGTGTATTAAACTGTACAATACAAGAGTGTATATGAAAATGACTAACATACATGAACCAATAAGATAGACAGTAGTTTTTCTTACCACGACTGGATTCTGATTGGTTGTAATATCATGTGACAAGGTCATCATACATTGTTTATTTAGTTAATGGACAGACAAAGAATATTGTGAGTTATAATGAATGGAATAACGATCAATATACACATAGCAAAATATATCAGACTGTCAAAACAAGGTAGACATCACGTGACCACATATCACCAGTACTCCCTGGTGGTTTCCAATTCTTCTCCAACTGATATCCATCCGTGATCAACTAGTAAAAACAAAACTAAGCCTCACAAACCAACTATAGCAAACAGTGACTTAGTGTTTCAGTGAACCCATAATTAGAAGAAATGCGTCAGGCAGTCAGTGAGTTGGCTCATTTTTCGCTACACTTTTCCATTTGGTGTGTGTTCAAGTTGTATATGGTGATTTCTGTCAGATCAGACTGATAAAACACCCACTACTTCACCACTTGACCATTCATCATATCAGTAGAAATATGATCCCGTATCAATGATTAGTGTGAGTGTAGAAGGTTGTCATGTCACTGTGAAAATGTCTAATAAAGAATAACATTCTGAAGAGAGATTTATTTGATATAACTAACACACAGTGAGTAGTCTATTGTAGTGCAGCGTGGTGTCAACACTAACTGAATGACTTTTTCGAGCACAATTTATTGGTCATATCACGTCATCATATCACGTGGTTTCATAATTTTTTTTTATATTTTTGATTTTTTGCTTTTGTTTTCTAATTTTACTTTTAGTTTGCTTTTGCCTTAATAATTAATTCACTATTATCAGTTTCATATGCTCCTTTTGTATATTTCCACACCCTCTTCACACTTGTTAAATTGACACTCAAATACCACCTTTATTCTCACTCAAGAACAGTTTTAACCTTACCAAAGTTTATCTTTGTGTCGTTGAGTACTACGTAATTTACAACTTTTAATTTTCAGTTCTAAAGCCACTTATGTGTAATTATATCAGTTATATTTAATATTAATTTTATTTTCTCTTCCGCTTATTGTTTGTTGCAATTTTGCATGTCTCCAGTATGTGCGTTGCGTCTGATGTCGACTGCACATGTTCAGTGTTAAATAAAGTATAATTATATTTCAATAGTTTACACACAATGATAAGTTTTGTTATTGGTAATATTTCGAGCAAAATTACTGCTGCCCGTGTTCACACCACTGTTGGAATTGTTTTATTCACACATTTATGATTTGTACTCATATATATAGTTCATTATCATTATTACTATTATTATTTTTGCTCATTCATGTTTTTGTATTCAGAATTATATTCCAAGTTGTTGATAGTTGTACTGAGTCACCCTTGTTACATGTATCCGGTGTGACTTTAGTGAATATCGATTCTGTTATGAGTCTTTCTTTCCATTTGTTCATGTTAGTTTTTAGAATACACACATTGTTCCAATCGATATTGTGGTTTTTGTCGCATGCATGTGCAGCTATCGATGAATTTTTTTCAAGATTCTTGCAGGCTTGTGTTCCTGTCGGTTGACCTTCAGTTAGGCGTTTATGTTCATTCACTCTTATTTTGAGTGATCTGGACGTTTGCCCCACATATTAAGTTGGACAGTCAGCACAAGATATTTTGTAAATCACAATGTTTTTATCCATCATTTTTATGGGATCTTTCAGTGGATTTATTTTATTTTTGATTAGATTCGTCGGTTTAAAGGTTGTTCGAATGCCGATATTTTTGAGGTTTCTTTGTATTGCCTCTGATGTACCATTTTTATATGGTATTGCGACTGTTTTTTTCCATTCTTCCTTCTTGTTATTCTCCGGTTTTACCCTCTTTTTTATATTATCTTTTATAAATTCTCCAGGGTAGTTGTTTTCGAGTAGCATTTTGAATAGGACTTTTATTTCTTTACGCTGGTCCTCTGGTGCTGTTGTAAATCAACGTATTCTATCTGCAAGACCTTGTATTATTCCTCGTTTTGCCGAGAGTGGATGAGCTGAGTAATAATCAAGGAATCTTCCAGAATGTGTGGCTTTTCTATATATCTACACTTGAATTCCCTCCCTACTTGGACTGCAACCCAGCAGTACTCATCGATCCAAACACCAAAATGTATTTTCCATTTAGACAACTTCGACTACCTTTCAACAGAAGCTGAACATTTGTGTCCAATCAATCACACAATCGACGGTAAAATATAAGTTCAATTTAAAACAGAATGTGACAGAGTGTGTGTCTGTTTGTGTGTGTGTGTGTGTGTGTGTTGGGATCAGAAAACATCCATAATGCCGACACAATCGGTTATATCAATAAGCAAAGAGAAAATAGGAGAACATTATGTATGTAGATGAAACTTTTCTCGTCATTGAGTAGACAAACAAAATGGCATCAACAAAAGAGAACAGAGTTCTGCTAACTGGATTCACCCACATGTTTCAATATCCAAAATTAAATTTCGGAGATAGACTAAACAATTAATCAATCAATTAATTAATTAAACCAGCAATAACAGAGGTGTTCAAATGACGTACAACATACACAAACACACTAACTACAATGCTCTTATGTTAGGATGCATTTAGGAGAATTATCTCATTCCGCCACCTTCACCTAATGTCGTCGTTGAGATCATGGATTGGTACTTTTCAATTTTACTCCAGATTCATTGACAATTTCTTTCAACTGTTATCTCCGCTTTTTGATATTATCCCAGTAAACAATTTAAGTGAGAACAACATGAGGATATTTTACGAAGAACTTTGTAGTTTCTCAATAGACAAACTTTCTTAAGACCTTTTTCATAGAAAGATAAGTTTGTTCTCACTACAGATGCTTCTCCTAGGGGTATAGCTGCAGAACTTGAGCGAAATAGATAACCTGTTATTTGTATTTCAAGACGTCTATGTAAAAGTGAACAAGGGTACTCACAAACCGAGAAAGACGCTCTAGCAGTTATATGGGCAATAAGACGCCTGAACAAGTATCTCTTTGGTAATAAGTTTCACATAGTTACTGATCATCAGGCTTTGAAATTCATTTACAATCCAGAAAAATCTTTGAATAGATCATCTGCTGCTATGGTTCAAAGATGCAGTTTAGAACTTAGTGCATATGGTTATACACTATTGAACACAGATCGGCTAAGGACATGCCTCATACAGACTCCTTATCTCGCTATTCATTATTTGAAAATTCTGTTAATGATACTGATTGTTTGTTGGTCCATCCGTTACTTGTAGATAGAGTTCGACTAATAAATGACACTCGGAAATATTACGGATGCATTATAAATGCAACAAAAGAGGTTGGAATATTCAGTGTAAGCGAAGATTTCTGGACTTTTATAAGCGAAGAGATGAGATTTCAGTCCATCCTGAAGGATTTCTATGTCTGAATGACAGAATTATTATTCCTTGAACATTAAGATATGCGATTTCGGATGATCTACATTCTGCTAATCTAGGAGCTGATAAGATCAAATCATTAGCACGCCTAACATGCTAGTAGCCGGAAATTGATGTTGACATTAACAAAAGATCCAATAGCTGTTCTAGCTGTTTGCATAAAATGTCCTATGGGAAGTCATCAAGGACAACATGGCGTCTTGTGAGGTTTGGCAGTGTATTCATGCTGATTACTGCTGTCCATTCTTAAATTCATACTTTGCTTTAATCATTGTGGATTCTTATTCTAGGTGGCCAGATGTCATAATTACAGATAGTCCTAACGCGAAGTTCACTCACTGAGCGTTGATAAAGATTTTTAGTCGAGAAGGAATTTCAGATATCTCAGCTACTGATAATGGTACTCATTTCACTGAGAAGAACTTCAGTGATTGGATTAAACATATAGGTTGTCTGTACACAGCACCATTTCATCCTTAGTGTAACGGGTTGGCAGAAAACGTTTTATGAACATTGAAGAGTGTCACGTCATCAATGAGTCCTAAGAGCTGCGATGAGCTAGAGCTACTTCAATATCGCAATGTGGAGTATACAATACCCATGAAAGTTCTGCTAAACTTTTCCAATCTCGAATTCTCAGAAAGCATCTGATGTCCATGACTTCTGATGTACATTCTTACAAGGAGAATGAATATAGACCTTCTCTTGGAAGCATACTACAAAAGGCGGAAAATCGAATGTTGAAGATATTAGACATCGAAGATCATTCATTTCATAACAGACACCTGGATCAACTAAGAATAAATGAAGTAGGTCGTTCCGATTATAATTTCAATGATTCCCTTACTAATCCTGATTTTGTTGATAATTCAGAAATAAGTCCAGATGATACTGATGAAAATAATATCATAGAACCAGTTAGAAGAGAAGATTGCAGAGACTTGCAAGCAAACCGAGACGTCATTATAAATACGCAAGGAGACATTCGACATGTGGCGGATGTGGTGACTGACAGTTTCTATCTCTGTATTGTTTAAATACTCACTGTTGTTTGTTAATATTTATTAAATGAATTACAAATAATTCCGACAAATAATAATAATAATTTGCTTTATTCCAAAACAGTATTTGTGATACAGAATGGAATTCTCAGCATTTCACTACAGTATTGAATCTAGTTAGTACATTAATAGCAAATAAAAATTCTACATAGATTAAGGGTAGTCTCAGTTAGTTTTGACAACAACATATTAGCATATCGGTCGGTAGCAAAGCCAAAAGTGAACAGAATGTTTGAAGGTGTTAGAAAAGTAGATACTACTAGCATATATACTGGCGTAAGCGGTAACAAAATGATCGAGATATACAGAGTGTGAGAGAACGAAGAAGAATGTTTTAAGTATAGTTTGTAAGGAAGAGAGAAGCAAAACAGCACATAACGAAAAACAGAACAAAACAAAAAGCAAAATAGGGAAAAGGAAAGGAAAGAGAGAAAACGTCGTACCTATAAATGATGAGTTGGAAAGACAAGACCAATTTGTTCTACTGACTATTTATTAAGCTATAGGTTTCACGCCTAATGCTTCCTCTATCTCAAGTAGCGTATGGTTGAGTTTTTGTACTTGCTAGTCCGAGCATATAGTAGTTTTCTGTAGAGGCTTCTGGTTATGCCTGATGAGATACAAGGGGAGAGTTGTGAGTGAAGAGGGTGGTGTGAGTTAGATAGAATGGATTTTGCCCATTTTTCACAAGAGTCCATGTGCCTGTCGACCGGAATATTAAAAAACTGGTGAAGTGACACGTTGTTTACCCTGCTGACAATCTTTAACACCCTACGTAATAAGATATAGTCCTTCGTCATTAGCCTTGGAAAAACTTAAGGGGAACAATAGAGAATAATAGACAGGATGCAAGTATTAAAGAACCGTAGGGGTAAGGGTTGGGTTATTCCAGAATGATGTAGAAGGTAAGACAGAATATATTCTTAGAAATCATCAAGATATGAGACGACCAGAAAAGATCAGAAGATAGAATCACGCCAAGATATTTAATTTCCGACTTGGTTTCTATATCAGTGCCATCTGTGTTGCACACCTCGTGAGTGCCAACCAGTTTGTCTAGGTGAGATTTATGCCTGAGTTGAAATTGACTGTTTGACATTTGGATGGGTTTAAGGTTAGACCGTTTTCCTTGAACCACTGGATGATTTCTGATAAAAAGCCATTTCGTTTGGAGCAGTCACTTTGACATTTGACAGGCAAAGACACAGTCAAGTCGTCAGCATATTTGACAAAATTAATGTCATTTGAAGATGGTAAGTCATGGAGGAAGAAAGAAAAGAGAAGTGGGAAGAGTACGTCACCTTGGGGACACCAGCTTCATCGAGCACAGCAGAGGAGGATTCGCCTTTGTATACGGTATACTGAATTCTGTTTGAGAAGTAGGAATGCAACCAGTTGGGGACATAGGACTCGGTTTGTGTCATCGAGAGCTTATTTAGCAAGAGACATCTATCTAGGTACAGAGTCAAAAGCAGAAGTGACGTCGAAAGACATGCAGCGAACTTATTTGGCACCTTTTTCTAGTGATGAGACGATACTGTTATGTAAGACGGCAAGACAAATTCTTAAATTTATCCCTCTCTGTGTTGTTAGTTGATTTCCTGTATAATTCGGTCATTACGAAATACGACTACTACTATTACAATTAATTACAACGCATACACGCTAACTACAATACTCTTATGCTAGGATGCATTTAGGAGAATTTTCCCATTCCCGCCTCCCCCTTCAAAAAGCATACAACAAATGAATCATCATCCCTGTGACCACTACACACAGAATTATTCTACTGCATGGAATGAAGAAGATCTATTAAAGTATTACTGGAATTGTAGCACTCTATCAAGTCATATTGTTTTAGAGAGAAAAACAATAAGAAGTTCAGGAAACTGATATCTGTCTGTCTTTTTGGCGATTTCATTCTCAAAAGTAGCTGTACAATCGCATTTATATACTTTCGTTCACATGGAACCAATTATTATTGTTTATTGAATTCTACATAATAACGAAGGTGATAATAATTTTCAGTTTGATATGAAAGTTTGAAGGTACGATTATTCATTACAAGGGGCTTAGAGACAAGATTGCATAGGATTAGAAAACAGTTACAACGTATGCGAAACTAATATTTGATAACTGGAGAAATAATTTTAACAGCGAATTAAAGGTGACAATTATTCTCAACTTGATATGAATTACAAGAGGCTTAGAAACAAAAGTTACTAAGGGATAGAACGAATTACAGGTGTGTAGAAAATGAGCATGGAAATAAATTTAATCAAAATTTTTCAACTTCAAATGTTACCTAGGAGGTATGAATATAGATTAAAAACGGCATAGAAACAAAAATTACACAGGATTAGAATATAATTGTAAAATGGTTACTTTAAACGGAACACAAGTGTGATCAGGAGGAGCATGGAAACAAACTTAAAATAACTGATTTTATAACTGAAAAAATGGGATGAATTGGATGAAGACAAAGAGAAAAAATTACACACACACACAGAGAACAAAACAAAACAAAACTTAACGACAAGTGAATATACCGAACTAAGTCCACGGTAGTTGTAAAGGCTGGACTAGTTTCTTTTGAACACATATCTCCGGCTTTTCGATGCATATTGCGAGAGCTTCTGCAGTACCAAGAAGTCGGAAACACACTGCCTTTGGTAGATTTCTGTTCACTTTGTAAATGACTCTGAATGATGAGTGAGTTGAGATTCTGTGACAGGTATTGACGAGGCGTTCAGTTATTGCGCTTCTGATTGAACCAGTGCCTCCTATTTGCAGCCATGCTGGATGATGTTCTCTAACACGTTTTGATAAGACCCACATAGAAGGTCCTATGTGCCTAGCTCCACAAGAGTAGGTTAACTGATATATGCACATTGAAGTGGTCATATGCGGAAGTCTGTGCTTCACGTTGCTCCGAATTAGTGGGTGGCTAGAGAATATCACTCTTAGAGTTGATGCTGGAAAGGTTTTCTTCAGGGAATTGGAGATTCTCCTTTTAAGGATATCTATTTTGTTTTTACAAACCAAAAGAGATAAGAGTCAAAGAAGACATGGAAAGAAATTTTTATTTCGCCAACTTTGAAGACTTCATGAATTGAATTGATGAACGCGCACAAAATTAGCGTTTAAGCATTCGAAGAGTATGTTAAATCTTATATTAATACGTGTGAAGAATAACACAGACCGGAGTCCAACTTACAAATTATATAAATCTCAGACTACAGACAGAGAAGAATGACATGAGATTTTAAGAGTTCGACATCTGGCAGTCAACATGCACAATAACAATAATAAAGATTCAATCCATCAGTCACTGAAGAAAAATTGACGCAGTCACACGATTAGATATCATGTAAGTAGTTGGAAAAGCGTCAATTAGCGAAACTCCAAATGCATCTCCCCAAAATTAACTTAACTAATCAACCAACTAACTAACTAGTGAATAGTATGAATCAGAGATCTTTAATAATAATAATAATAATAATCTACTTTATTTCAAAACGGGCAGTACTTATAATACAGAATGGAATTCTCAGCATTTGTCACAATATTGCATCTGATTTACTCACAATATAAATAAAATTAAAAATTAAAACAAAAGTAACCAGAGGAATTTGTCCACATTTACGGTATAAAGTCAAAAATATTCGAAGCACGAATTGAGAGTATTAAATATAATAATATTAATAATAATAATAATAACAGTGAGTCTGTTTCAAACAGTATTGTCGATTCACCTTGGAAATTTTAGCATGTTATTATAGAGTATTGAATCTAATGTTCTGCTGATACAGTAGGCTGAGGTGAAAGACAAAAAATAGCAGTTATAACACAGCTTAAATGGTATTCACACTTATGTAAAAAAAATAAACAAAAACAAAATATTGAGAGAATTATAAATATGAGAAGGAAAATAACAATAAAGGTTGCTGTTATCAGGGTCGAGGAAAGGGTTCATTTAATAGTGCAAAGAAGGTTAGTTAGTTCATGCCTGACACTATTTTCATCACATAAAATACGTGCAGTCAAATATGGTGTCGTCGAATTTCTATACTTAGACATGTGTACATCAAGTCTTATGAAAAGACTTCTTGTTTTACCTGAGGAGACACAAGGCTGGAGCTGCGGGTGCTGTGGTTGATGCTCACAGTCTGACAAAATTCCTTTAGCAAATTTGTTGCATGACATCAAGTGCCTATCAGTGACAGTGTCAATGATATGGTCCAATGGGATGCCACCACTCGCCCTACTGACTGACAGTCTTCAGAATTCTACGAAGTATGACATAGTCTTTTTTAAGCAATCCAGGAAAGAATAAGGGTGAACAGTAAAGAAGAATAGGTAGAATACGCGAGTGGACGAACTGTAAGGGGAGGAGTGGTTGGGTTATGCCTGAGTGCCTTAACGTCTTAATGTAAAAAGTTAGGCGAAATATTCTGTTAGAAATCGCAAAGACACGGGAAGACCAGGATAGATCAAAAGAAAGAATTAATCCAAGATATTTAACTGCAGACTTGATTTCTATATCAGTATCATCAATTTTGCAAGGGTCATAGGAGCCAACGGCTTCACTTAACTTTCGTTTACATCAGAAACTGAAATTGACAGTCTGACATTTGGAAGGATTTAGTTTACAAGAATTAACATCAACAAAGGCGTAAAAGGCTAACCACCGGTGAAAATAGTAAGAGTAGTAAAGTGAGTATGAGGAACGATCAACTTTCTAGCTTAATCAATGACATAATAATAACGAATACAAGTAATCAATGTGATGAAAGCGAATAGAATGTAGCAGAGTGTCACAGGGTATCAGTAGAAGAGTGAAAATTGAGTTGAACGCATTTAGAGATGAGTCAGAATGGGTGAGAGAAAATATTGGGCTCCTTACCATGATAATAGAAGTGAATGAAACACTTTCTTTTGCATGCGTAGCTCCTCCATCTTCTCCATCTGGGTAACTAGAGCTTCATCAGTGTACAGAAGGCGAAGGCGGATGGTCTTAGACAGGTTAGTTTTCACTTTGTCGATTACTTTGAAAGAGGAGTATGTCAAGGGAGATTATGGCCAGTGTTTCCAAGGTGTTCAATTATTGTACTCCTTATGGAGATGCTACTACCTTTCTGAAACCACGTGAAATAGTGTTCTTGAATTCGTTTAGACAGGAGCCACGTTGAACAACCCGTATACCGGATTCCAACAAGAATAGGTGGACTGATATATATATATATATGGATCTGGACTTCGGCGATGACATATGTCTGGTTTCGCACAAACTGGAAGATATGCAAGTGAAAAGGAACAAGTTGGTCATAGAAGAAGCATCAAAGATAGGACTTCAAGTGAACATAGAAAAAACAGAGATGATGAAGATTCCTGGCCATCACCAACAACAACAGACAACAATCATCATAAATGGGAGGAACCTGAAAGAAACAACCTCCTTTACCTACCTGCCTACTTGCGAAGCATCATTTCAACTACAGGTGGACAGAAGTGATAAGGATATAAAAGCGAGCATCGGAAAAGCAAGACAAGCTTTCAATACTTTTAAGTCTGTGTGGCGGTCAACAGCACTCAGCACCAAAAATAAGATCCGGATTTTCAACTCCAATGTGAAGTCAGTGCTACTATGCGGATCAAAGAGTTGGCGAATAATAAAGAGCATCTCAAACAAACTACAGGCCTTCATCAACAGCTGTATTCGCTCAATACTACTCAAGATAAGATGGCCGGCCAGAAAAGATCAGCAAACGGGATCTCTGCAAGCGAACCAACACGGAGGGAACCAATTGTGCAACAAATATGGGGGAAGAAATGGAGTTGGATTGGCCATACTCTGAGGAAAGCAGCAAGTGACATCACTAGACAAGCCCTCGAGTGGAACCCGGTTGGGAAGCGGCGAGTTGGTCTTCAGTGCAAGGGTGACTTGGAGGAGGTCATGTGAAGAGGAGATGAAAACATGTGGGTAGACTTGGAGCCAGGTGAAAACTCCAGCAGAAAACCGAACGCAATGGAGACGCGCAGCTGAAGCCCTATGCTCCTCTAAGAATTAAAGGAAATTATATATATATATATATATATATATATATATATATATATATATATATATATATACAGGGTGTGCGTTTCATAGATGAAGACTGATAGGAAGTGCCATAAATCGATAACAACATTTTACGTCAGTGGCTGCGGAGGTAGAAATGTTTATGACACAAATCTGGATTTAGTTAACGTTACGATTGGAAATTGGACAACTTCTCATCCATTTGTTCAATCTTGGGTCGATCGCCAACCAATCAGAACAGAATGTTGTCCGCTGACCTAGTCTACTTTTAATGTCTTTAAAAATATATAGTGAATATGATCCGTTTTTCCTTCATAAAACTGTCGGTTACCACTTCTCTTATTTTCCACCGTTAAATATACACTCAGAAGTGGCCAGATACAGCATCTTGTACTTTGGGCTTATGGAGATCAGTAGGCGACTGGCGAGGAAGAAGAAGAAAGTCCTTCTTAAAGAAGCCGAAATTCTCCTCTTAAGGACATCACTGAGTAAGTCACCTTGAAGTGAAGGCTCATTTAGCTTCCAGCTGTCCGTAGACAGTCATTCCTTGTCTTGCCTCTTCTTTCTCCCTTCCTGCAAAGGTGGTGCATTTTTCACTTAATATCACCTTCAGAGAGTTCCAGTGTTCTTCCACGCCTGATACTAGATCGTAACAGTAATCACGCATACCTGAAGTTAAGTGGCGAAATCACATCAGTTAGAGGACGAGTAAAGAAGACGGCATGCTTCCTCCTAGATAAGAATTCTGCAGTAGTATGTACCAGTGACCCCATCCTACTGTGACCAAGCCCACAGACTTCAAACTACGAGGCAGTCGCGTAGACCATTAAGCGATATATGGCGCTACTGACAGCTAACGTCACTGGTAGGTAACCTAGGTAGGTAGGTAGTCACTGTCTACACACAGCTGACATGATATACACCACTCGTCACGATTTCTCACTACACAACTCCAAGCAATCCATTCTGCAACAAACTGATAGTCAGCATTAGAATACTTCCTGTGTGTTGGTGTGTGGGAACTCGATCCAATCCTCAGTGGGTTACTGGAGATACTGAGGAGTCGCGAACTAGGACAAAGCAACTGTCCAATACTACCTAATATTGAATGACTACCTGTTATAATCGAGTGTTACCCAATGTGTGGTTGTCATCTAATTTGACTAGAATGCTTCCCCAGACATGACACTATGACCAACTGATTATTTGCAGACATTCCTCAAACTGAGATGGACACGAAATTCACATTCACTTGCGACAACCGTGACGTGCTTTCACTATCATTAGTATTATTATTACCATTATTCAAAATACACGGTATACATAGTACAGAGATCTTCGGAAATCCAAGCCATGAATGAATAATCAATGTTTCAACTGTTGTATGACACTGAAAACCCTCAAAAACTGAAGCCAAATATCAGGCAGTTGAAAACTGTCCTATCAGGTCATCATGTTGTAAGTGCCTCCTGCATGAATCATGACATCACTGTTATAACTACGATCGCTTGTTCATTCTAACACCACGTAACTAATGTCACTTCGTCATGTGACTTGAAATCAATCGAATCTCAGGAAATCAACGCTTCATAATGATGTCCACCATACATATTTCACCCTCATTGTGACTCCGAATACTGTTCAAAGTAGTCCGCTAAAGGAACAATGAACACTCTATCCAAGCTGAGCAGTGTAGCATCAATCCAGAAAACATGAACATCTGTCTTTCGCCTGTGAATACTGAACTCCACGAGAATTTTCTTACTTTCGACACCACCTACAGGCAGTAGGTGGACATTAAACTATTGTCAGACTAAAGATAGTGGGTGGCACAGAACACTCCTTCACATAATATTCATTTCCCATTCCCCACTCAGATCGAATTACAACAACGTGTTTCCTATCCTAATGAAAGTCAATGAATGTAAACGACGTCTTCTTCACAGTTAGTAGTCCGAGAGGACATCAGTCTCGACATGAATAACTGGATGTTCATTGTTCCTTCACTCAGAATGAATGAATAAATGAATGGATCAGCCTCTGTTGACATTAGCTCCCACGAAGAGATGATGTATAGTTACTGCCTAGATTTCAACTTTGGTGTTATTTTCTTCATGTTTAACATCAGTAGTCAACGAATGGATACACCTGTCTGCTTTCAAGTGGGTGGTAGTCACTCAGTCTCACTCAAGCTACAGTCAAGCACTCAGTTTTCCAAACATCAAGTATTATATCTCAGCCTAGTGAACCACGACGTCCACCACGTGTGCAAATGATGTCACTTCTATCATTGATTTATGCTTGTTGTAAAGCTTCTCAATCCCTGATAGGGTTTCCCCCATAACCACCGATAAGCTTCAACAGCCATAAAGGATGACTCAATCCAAGATTCCAGCCGACTGAAGCTTCGCATCCGACCACAGAATATTGACAATCCACAAGAGTTTGGCATCACCTATACTACTGAGTATTGTACACGTCTGATCGACAGGATTGGATCAGACACTCAAGAATAGAAAGCTTTACTATCCAACCTTCGGGTGTGGTTTGGAATGCATAATATAATCCTACAAGGAGTCATTCGTCACCACATTAGCTACGCCTCTAACCTTCCCAATTCGACAGTGATACAGCATTCAGTATTTCAAATATCAAAGTGTCCTCCACACAACCTACTAGAGACAATGAGAACCACACTTTAAGTAGATTGTGGATCTAGTTGATATCCTCGAGAAAGGACAAGACGCGCCACCTCAATTTCATTTCTACATACTTAGTATCTAGTTAATCTGAAGAAATCCTCCATCCCATCCCAAACTCAGCTCAACTCTACTGAAAGCTGATGTTTCAACATGGACCTTATATTCAGATTCCAATAGAATCAGTCAACGGGAAGCTCGAACTGATTTCAATGAATATAAGAGTTGTTGAGACACTCGGGTGATGATGACCTACTCAAGGTGATTCCGATTACTATGCTAATAAAGTACATCCACGTTTTCACATTCCAATATGTGCTAACGCTGTACACGGTCAACGACGAACAACGTTTTACTAAAAAGCACAAATGAAAACTTGAAAAGATGTATATTGTTAACGAAATCGAGTTTCAAAAACCGCGAGGTGAACGAAAAAGTGCGTAACCGCGTAAAACATATATATACATACATAACAAACTAAAAGCACCATTCAGCAATAGAATGACAAATATTCAACAGGCATGAGTAAACTTAGTTTCTGTAAGCGTATAACATGCGTACATGAATAGTTTTATAAGCGTGTACAGTTAGAGCTTAATATAGGAGGTGTTACACAATTTACCACCCACCGAACCACCCAACAGAACACTGAAATATTAAATAAAACATTTAAGTGTTCGACAATAATATGAGTTTGCATCATAAATAGTAGTGATAATGCATAGAAAACTGATGTTGTTGCATTAAGCTGAAGAATACACAGTTTAATCCAGAGTTCTGAATTCAAAACAAAAAGGGAGGGACAGTTATTAAATATGAATAGTAAATGCCCTAAAGACAATTGGACTCAAAATGATAACAGAAAATTTGTGTTATTATGGTGAAAATCACCCGGGGATCTGTAGACTTTAGATGAAAACGCTATATAAGTAGTAAGTAAACATTGCACACGATTGAATTTTAATCATGCAAAACAAATCGTCAATGTCTAAACAACTGAGCCATGTCAACAACTATGCATGAAAATATCGATAACCTAAAAGACCAGTTTTTCATATGGTAATTTTGAATACGCAAAATAAAAAATTCACAGTAAGTTAAATAGTAATAATTTGAATGTAACGTTTAGGTCAGTGAACTCTCCAACTTGATGGCGCTGTTTTGACGAATTTTGCTCCTCACGTTGCAGTTCTAGTGAATGGAAGTGTCCGCAAGTTGTTCAGTTGACCTTTATCTTTGTCTTGATAGTAGTAGTAACGCTGGTTTGACTCTATCAACATTCCTGGCTTTTGTTCATTCCATCGTCCAACAGTCATAAACTTTTGATTCTCCAATGGCATACTAAATCGACCATTATAGGGAGGTTGAAGTGGTCGTTGTACACCAACCCGTCTGACCAAAACGTGAACGCAGTTTGCCACGAACAAAATGATAAATGACCGTCGCTGCCACTCGCGTTGAAGTGATAATTCTAACTCCTTCATGCGATGTTTAGAAGGAAAACTAGCCCCAACAGCTTCAGTTCCAAGTGAAGACACATCAACAAATCGATGCAATTCTGCCGACAAGTACGACTGGGGTAAAATGATCGCAGAAGCACATATGATTGCTCCCCAGGGTTTCAGATACTGGAAGACCACAGTGCAATGGAAGTGTTTTCAAAAGGTGATTTGAGGTTAGTATTTGCTTGGTTCGTTGGTTGGTTGTCACTTGCATCCACATATGTATACATATCGTACATTATCTGTTGGTATATGAAGATACGAGGATAGCACAGAGAGAGTAAATTACTCAATTTTAGTACATGTACTAACTATTCCTTGTAGTATAGCCTTCTCAACGTATAACTTGGAATGTATGCAAGTGGAAGGAAGGAAAGACGTCTTTATGGCTATTGGTTATCATTATAATTTACGGTGTGAAGAAACACACTTAATACTGGGGCCGGCTTATCTGAGTGATCAGCTTCTAATCGTTCGCTTGTGTATCACAGATTCGAATTCACCATACTCAGTCTCAGTAGGCAGTCAGTATTCGTTTTATGCTTGTATCATTTTTCATCACTACTTGAGTTGTCACTGGGGCGTCGGGCTACAAGCTTTGAGGTTTGGGGAGAGTTAGTGGTGTGATTTTGACGGGGTGAGGTTACTAGACTCACACGCACAACCTCCATTCTCAAACTGCCTAGCGGCTAGTGAATCAATCACGCGGGACTTACAAGTACGTCAGTTGGGAATAGTTCTGCTGAAATATTCTCCCCAATACATCACATATACTTGCTGAAAACAACTTCCATGACAGACACTTAGTTGACCTGCACAGAGTGAACAAGATTATTGAGAATTCGGCAAATGTTTTGCGTGACCGAAGGATCACTCCTGGACACAATGAGTCGGTCAGTGTGTCGGCACAACAGTTGAGTCCTGATGAAATGAAGACGACTGAATTCTCGGAAGCGACGTCTATGAATCCGAACAGTGCTGAAATGCTAGTAAATTTTCAGAACGCACCTCAGCCGGAGTTAGACATTTCAGTCGATCAAATGTACTTCACAGCATTACAGGAACAGCTTGAGCTGAAAATGACTCACCCTAATTCATCATTCATAAATGATGTCGATATAGCTGCTAATGTCTGCAAGAATCCATCAGGTAAGTTGTACGAATAAATTTGTTTATCAATTGGCGGCATCAATACTTCCCTTGCAAATTCCATTATCAACAGTTAGTAGTCTGAATAAAGGATAAATAAGTAGTCAGTGATGTCGCCAGTTCTGCATCTTATACGTCAAACATCTGAAGGTAGGTAGGAAAGGAAAAGATTACTTGGTTTACAAACTAACTTATTCGTAGAATGAATATAAATTTACCTAACGCGACTTTTGATCGTTAGATGATGTATTCAACTATGAGTAAAACATCGTTGTGTTCACTTTCTTCCCCTCTAATAATAAGGGAAGAGTAAATGATGAGTGTGTAAATGAGTGACTATCTGGCGAGTGAACTTCTCGTCAGTCAGTCAGCTACCGATGTGTTTATCTGATATGCAAAACTGGCGTTATGTGTTGTTATGTTTCACATTGCCGGTACTCCAGATAAGAAAGGTGAAGGAGTCTGTTATTGGTCAGGCGGCTAGCTTACCAGTTAGAAATCACAAATCCGGAAATTTTTCAAGGAAAGTGTTTATTGGCTGGATGGCGTCCGGAATAACAGGATATGCAATAATGGAGGCGTTTTCTAGATTTGGCGAAATAACCGTCTGTTGGCCAAAACCACATGGTGATCATTTGAACAGCGAGTATAGCAACAAAGGTGTGTCGTTTTACTGGTAAACAGCCAGAAGCCTGATTTCCGTCTACTTCCTTTCACTTAATTGACATTAAAATTATCTGATATTTTAGGTTATTGTTATTTGGTACTTGGAGATGGGCCTGTGTTTCCGAACTGCTGAGGAACTCTTTCCGAATTCCCAACATAGATAGCGACTGTTACAAAATTCCGCTATACAATTTTCCGTTCAGAGATGCGCAGGCGGGGATATATTTTATATTACGTTGTATTCTAGGTAATACCGTGGGACATAGAAGACATCAACTACTGCAGGCCAGCTGGTAGTTCTGCCAATATGCAGCATACCGTCAATGTTGGATCGCTTCACGGTTTGTTGACAGCGGAAGGACTTGTAAAAGTCATAGACGCCTTGTTTGGAAATGTTGTCTCTGCAACCCTCCCCACACAGATAAATATCCTACTGGCGAGTTTGTCCAGTCCTGTAGAATGGCAGAACATCATTCTACAGGACTGGACAAACTCGCCAGTAGGATATTTATCTGTGTGGGGAGGGTTGCAGAGACAACATTTCCAAACAAGGCGTCTATGACTTTTACAAGTCCTTCCGCTGTCAACAAACCGTGAAGCGATCCAACATTGACGGTATGCTGCATATTGGCAGAACTACCAGCTGGCCTGCAGTAGTTGATGTCTTCTATGTCCCACGGTATTACCTAGAATACAACGTAATATAAAATATATCCCCGCCTGCGCATCTCTGAACGGAAAATTGTATAGCGGAATTTTGTAACAGTCGCTATCTATGTTGGGAATTCGGAAAGAGTTCCTCAGCAGTTCGGAAACACAGGCCCCATCTCCAAGTACCAAATAACAATAACCTAAAATATCAGATAATTTCAATGTCAATTAAGTGAAAGGAAGTAGACGGAAATCAGGCTTCTGGCTGTTTACCAGTAAAACGACACACCTTTGTTGCTATACTCGCTGTTCAAATGATCACCATGTGGTTTTGGCCAACAGACGGTTATTTCGCCAAATCTAGAAAACGCCTCCATTATTGCATATCCTGTTATTCCGGACGCCATCCAGCCAATAAACACTTTCCTTGAAAAATTTCCGGATTTGTGATTTCTAACTGGTAAGCTAGCCGCCTGACCAATAACAGACTCCTTCACCTTTCTTATCTGGAGTACCGGCAATGTGAAACATAACAACACATAACGCCAGTTTTGCATATCAGATAAACACATCGGTAGCTGACTGACTGACGAGAAGTTCACTCGCCAGATAGTCACTCATTTACACACTCATCATTTACTCTTCCCTTATTATTAGAGGGGAAGAAAGTGAACACAACGATGTTTTACTCATAGTTGAATACATCATCTAACGATCAAAAGTCGCGTTAGGTAAATTTATATTCATTCTACGAATAAGTTAGTTTGTAAACCAAGTAATCTTTTCCTTTCCTACCTACCTTCAGATGTTTGACGTATAAGATGCAGAACTAGCGACATCACTGACTACTTATTTATCCTATATTCAGACTACTAACTGTTGATAATGGAATTTGCAAGGGAAGTATTGATGCCGCCAATTGATAAACAAATTTATTCGTACAACTTACCTGATGGATTCTTGCAGACATTAGCAGCTATATCGACATCATTTATGAATGATGAATTAGGGTGAGTCATTTTCAGCTCAAGCTGTTCCTGTAATGCTGTGAAGTACATTTGATCGACTGAAATATCTAACTCCGGCTGAGGTGCGTTCTGAAAATTTACTAGCATTTCAGCACTGTTCGGATTCATAGACGTCGCTTCCGAGAATTCAGTCGTCTTCATTTCATCAGGACTCAACTGTTGTGCCGACACACTGACCGACTCATTGTGTCCAGGAGTGATCCTTCGGTCACGCAAAACATTTGCCGAATTCTCAATAATCTTGTTCACTCTGTGCAGGTCAACTAAGTGTCTGTCATGGAAGTTGTTTTCAGCAAGTATATGTGATGTATTGGGGAAAATATTTCAGCAGAACTATTCCCAACTGACGTACTTGTAAGTCCCGCGTGATTGATTCACTAGCCGCTAGGCAGTTTGAGAATGGAGGTTGTGCGTGTGAGTCTAGTAACCTCACCCCGTCAAAATCACACCACTAACTCTCCCCAAACCTCAAAGCTTGTATCCCGACGCCCCAGTGACAACTCAAGTAGTGATGAAAAATGATACAAGCATAAAACGAATACTGACTGCCTACTGAGATTGAGTATGGTGAATCCGAATCTGTGATACACAAGCGGACGATTAGAAGCTGATCACTCAGATAAGCCGGCCCCAGCATTAAGTGTGTTTCTTCACACCGTAAATTATAATGATAACCAATAGCCATAAAGACGTCTTTCCTTCCTTCCACTTGCATACATTCCAAGTTATACGTTGAGAAGGCTATACTACAAGGAATAGTTAGTACATGTACTAAAATTGAGTAATTTACTCTCTCTGTGCTATCCTCGTATCTTTATATACCAACAGATAATGTACGATATGTATACATATGTGGATGCAAGTGACAACCAACCAACGAACCAAGCAAATACTAACCTCAAATCACCTTTAGAAAACACTTCCATTGCACTGTGGTCTTCCAGTATCTGAAACCCTGGGGAGCAATCATATGTGCTTCTGCGATCATTTTACCCCAGTCGTACTTGTCGGCAGAATTGCATCGATTTGTTGATGTGGCTTCACTCGGAGGTGAAGGAGCTACCCACCCTCGAACAGGATGATAGTCAGGTTCGATAACTGCAGTTTCAGGATTTTAGTAATCGGTGTCGCTCATAACTTTAGTGTTTTCGTCGTCTTCGTTCTCCTTCGTGGAGTTTTGATTACCGGGTGTTTGCGTACCAGGGATACTTTTCCTTCCGATTGCTGTCGTTGCAGAATGTGTTCTCTTCAAATCAACAACATTTCCACCATGAAGTATCGCAGAATGGGTTGTTATGTTGTCCGTTTGAACTGATATCTGGCCCCGTTTCTCACCTACATGAAAAGACAACAGAGGTTTGTTCATCATCCAAATACAACCGTTTAGTATCAAGAAACCTTTAGATGATGAGACGAATTCAGTTCTGACTCATCATAGTGATGCATCATAATGAATTGAACAGAACTGGGAATATTCTGTTATCTATGTACTCTGGTGACTTTCCAATATGAACACTAATATCATTACAGTTACATGTAACCACCAATCTCGAATACCGGCGACACTTGGTCTTCAAACTGTTTAGGTTGTAGACCGGCCGTAGATCGCCCAAGGTTCCGACAATTCTAAACTTATTCTAACCTATTCTTCGATAATGCCTTTCCATGGTACATGAAGATTTCATCGACACACTATGTTGTGAAACAACGCTGGCCGTGCTTAAAACGAAAGCTGGGTGCTGAATTAAGCCCTTTCATTCTGAAGTAACGCTAGTCTGTGCTTAATATGTCCTGTGAGGGCTGGAACAACGCTGATAAGCAAACCCATTCGATTCTGATCTATTCCTGAAAATGCCTAGAAAATGAACACAGGGCTGAATTAGTGCCAGTCATGCTGAAAACCAGCACTGGGTTGTAATCCACTTCGGAATATATTCAGAATTTACTCACTATAGGGTGTTAGAACTATTTCAAAATTAGTAAGATTTAATTCAGAAATACAGTAAGCTTGGGCGGTTGCTAACTACAAATATTCATTAATACTTCTTTACAGGTTTAGCTGGACCTTAACTGCTGTGGTGGGTCGCTCGTAGATGGTTCAGCTGAAAACACTTGTCGGTAAACTAACTTAAATGTTTCACACCCATTTCTATACTTTTGTGAATAAACAGTCTACCTGTAGGGGTAGGGGACTGTCTAGAGAGCTCAATAACATAACAAATATGCGAATAAAAATTCGAGCCAATGAGACGATAGTAGAGCAATATATCATCAAAAATGCAGTAATGTGTTAATATTAATAAAAGGTTACTTGGATATACTGTTAAAGTCCACTGCTACAAATTATTAATCTAATCCCCAGAAGCGTTCGCCGTTGCAATTGTCTACTGGTAAAAGTTGTGGGCCGGCTGCAGAGTTATCTTAGGATAAGGATAATAGATTCCTGCGATAAATCCAAAGTATATAACACGGTATGAGAGGAGAAAATAGACAGTAACGGCCAGTTAGAAGGCGAAGTCACCAACAGTTTATATGGCGGTTCGAATTGTACTCGGAAGTTATATGTATTCAAACACCAATCGTTTTAAACAGAAATCATGTACAATGTCTCCAATTTCAACATCTAACAAAAAGTGTACAATCATATTGTTACGTACTCCACAAACCGTATCTGAAAATAGATTTAGGCAGATTTTGATTGGCTGTTGGTTAGCTGGCTTCCCATCCCTCTAAAATATAAGTTGAAGCGGTAATCTTTTTATTTTGACACGGAAATTTACAGTCAGTGTAATTTGAGGTTAACCTTACCATAATATAATGGCGTGTCAATTTTTCGGTGTGAGTGTAGTGTGATAATCACACGCTATTCGGCGCAATGGTGGTGTTTAAAGTACATTGAGATGTATGAGAATGTCCAGTAAGTGAATACAAATCAAAAGTAATTTTATACATTTATTCCCCTTAATGAATTTGAACAAAGCAAGAACTACAGTTTTAGCAGAATAAAATGGTACCATCTTTTATTTGGTTGCCTTCTCGTCAGCTGCTAACATGGCAAAGACAATATTAAATGTATCTACAACAACAATTTTAACATACTTTCTCAGAGTTAAGTTTAAACAAAAATCAATCGATCAATATACTCATTGTTGTTGTAGATATATTTAATAATGTCTTTGCCATGTAAGCAGCTGACGAGAGGGCAACCAAATAAAAGTTGGTACCATTTTATTCTGCCAAAACTGTAGTTCTTGCTTCGTTCAAAAATAATTTTGATGCATTTATTTTAAGTCCAAAATAGTATGTATGCATTCTCGCTTACTAGGCGAATATAATTCAACTATAATTTCTTAACATTTAGTGTGTCTTTAATTAGGACATATAGATATACGTATGTATTAACTGATCCACTTTTTTGAAGTTGTCAGTTTAATGACCTGTGGGAGTTGTGCATGCTAGATCAGCATAAATCAAGTAAACTTCGTAGGTCACAATAGTGGTATATAAGCACTGAAAGGTATACTATTGTTCATTTACTTGAAATCATTGTGTTGTGCATGTTAGGAATTGTCAAAACCATTAGATGATTTTGCAAAGTACTCCTACTGCCTCTACTTCGAGAAATGTGTCATCTATATTGTGTGGTGTAACAGCTATGTTCAAAAGGATAATTCTCTGCTGTGCGTTTTATACATGGGTACAATTTGAGGAAGCTTTAGACGCATTTATGAAGGTACTAACTAAGTTGTTCATTATTTCTTTGAAAGAAATCCAAAATATCCTATCGGGTTGTTTCATGTAGAAAGGATCCACCCGGTCCTATGGAATACAAGTATGTGAGGTATAGATGCACTCTTGGAGGTTAACGTGACCCTCGAGGTGTTGGCTATAGGAATAGAAGATAAGTTGGCTGTGTGTGTAAATTTTTAAAATTTTACGGTTCAAATGTACTTCATGTCAGTCAATAATTTTAGTACGGCGCAAATCCAAGGGATACAAGATAACAAAGTACTAGACTGTGTAAAACCATCCATGCACGGCGAGTTTCATGTCCACCGATGTATCTAGACGTCGGCTGTCATCAGAAGAAATGACACTTGTGCAACCGTTCACTGAAAAAAAACTGATGTCCATGAAATAATGGATTTAGCACATGAGAAATTCGGAAAAGTGCTCCTGTATAATGATATTAAAAACATGCGGGCTAGGATAAATGAACGTAAGTCCTATCAAAATAAATGGTGCAGTAGAATTGAAATCGGTAGAAGACCTGCTCCATCGACTGAGGCAGACAGGTTCAGTTAGTGTTCTGCAGGACAACGCAGGCTTTGTATCAAAAATCATTTTCTCCCGCAATGATATGATCGACCTCCATCATAAGTTTCCAGAAGTAGTTGGAATTGATTGTACCTATAAGACGAATAAGATGGGGTAAGTTGCAGTACAAGAAGGTATAATTCCTTCTGCAAATTTATCACCGATGGCCTTTATATCAGTTTTTGTGACCGATGGATTCGGAAGAGGAAGGACTGTTTTGTTTGCTCTTACTAGGAGAGAAAGGTTTGCAGATGTCAAGGAGATAATTGAGACGTCTACGGGATTTATGATTGATACATCGAAAATGCTAACATTCACTGTTGACTGTGCAACTGCACAGATGAACGCTCTAATGGAGGGACTCACTAAGTGCAGTATTGTTTTATTTCCTTTCCATGCATGCCAGGTGTTCAGAAGGGAGGTCAGTCTCATTCCCATTGACTAACATAGCGAAAACAGTTCCCAAATGAACTTGCTAAAAAGTGGTTGTATCGAATGGGGCACGCGCGCAGTTATGACAGGTAGGTTAACCAATCAGAATATATTGCCAAAGGTTTTGGAGTTACCAAAACCTCATAAGTATTATAGACGCTGAGGCTGGTGCTTACATTAGAAGGTACTGGCTAAGAACACGCAAATATTGGGTTGCGTCGTGCAACCGGTTCACCATCAGCATGTGAAACAATACTAACAATAGAGCTGAGAATGCTCGTAGGCAGCTGAAAAGACATTTACGTAAAGGTGATCCGCTTGAACTGACGCTATGGAAAATATGGAGGTGGATTGACCACAAAACCATACGTAAAATACGCCAGGGCCAGAGGATGCTCTGTAAATAGTGCAATTACGATGTAAGTTTGAAGATAATTTACTATTTTTCCCAGGTACGTATGTAGGAGCCTACTACTCTCAACCGAAGACATTTCTACAACTGGAACACAGCAGCTACAGCAGACGCAGTCCAAACAATTAACGTGCCCGTGGATTATATAATTAATTTGTAGCCGAGGACTTAGACGTTATCTTCAAGTAATCCTTTTTGTTGCTATAACTCGTCACTGTATTTTTGGTAATATATTGTGATTTAACACTCCACTGACTTGGATTATTACTTTTATACTTGGAATGTTAGTGAACTCTAATATTAGTCCCCTACACGTACTTCGCCTCAGTCTATATTACGGCGTCTCACACCGTTTGCTGCCAAGAAATTTGTCCTAGACTCGCAAAGGTGCTCCTTCTTGATCCATTCAGTATTTTTTTTTATTTTTTTTATTTTTGATTTACAGCTTGATTCCACACCGCATTTTTGGTACAAGTATGGAATTTTCAGCGTGGATATCGGTAGCCCAAAATTCGCAGGCCGACCATAGATATCAGGTGTGCATCGGCGAGGGCTCGAACCCCGGACCATGTGCATGGTCGGCGAGAATCCTAACCACTGTACCACCGACGCATCTTCCACCTCAGTTAATTACGCAGAAGGTGGTCACATCTTCGTAAAAAATGAGATGGAATGCACATGTCGGACATACTGTGCGTACAGCTTGCCATGTGGTAATGTCGTTGAGGCTTTCTTGAACTCATGTCTAAATTGTGGTGTGTTCCATTTCCATAATTTTTTTCTCTTATATATTCTGATAAATAGTGATAGGTGGACACGTCAGTATAACACGACGGACAACATTCCGCGAGCCATCCGCTTAAAATCGGAACCAAGCAGTGACTTACGAAATGCTTATGAACGTGTGAGATGTTGTCTCAACAGTCTGAACGGAAGAAATCCGGATGCTGCACTGCGGGAAATAGCAGAGTTCAACAGAAGGTTGGATAGTTTGCTAGCAAATGAGGCGCAAACAACTTTAAGATTACGACGTGCCCCTGTTAATCATTTACTTTTGTGAAAATGTTTGTATTACCTTATTGTTTCCATCTGTTTTCATAATATAAACATAATATAAACATATTTTGACGGTATTTGTCATTTTTTGCAAGCCGCCATGCAATTATGTTCATGGTGGCTCAAGTGTGCGTCGGTGGCACAGTGGTTAGGACTCTCGCCGACCATGCACATGGTCCGGGGTTCGAGCCCTCGCCGACGCACACCTGATATCTATGGTCGGCCTGCGAAATTTGGGCTACCGATATCCACGCTGAAAATTCCATACTTGTTCCAAAAATACGGTGTGGAATCAAGCTGTAATCAAAAATAAAAGAATAAAAAATTTAATTAAATGTGTGTCTAAACTGCTGTCACACTTCCTTTCCCTTTAAATGCATAAGAGTGACAGTTTAATGAGTACTTTGGTTGATTGTTTCGTGATGAGAGCACTTTGGAAGGCAGTTAGAACTTACACCGATCTGTGCCCTATTTACTAGGTTTTATCAGACGAGGATTTCTGGTTCATGGCATGTCATGGGTAACAGTGAATCAGACGTATTATCACTTTTACATAGCAACCCCAAGCTTCCGAAAATTCTAAACTTATTCTAACCTATTCTTCGATAATGCCTTTCCATGGTACATGAAGATTTCATCGACACACCATGTTGTGAAACAACGCTGGCCGTGCTTAAAACGAAAGCTGGGTGCTGAATTAAGCCCTTTCATTCTGAAGTAACGCTAGTCTGTGCTTAATATGTCCTGTGAGGTCTGGAACAATGCTGATAAAAAAACCAGTAGATTCTGGTCTATCCTTGAAAATGCCTAGAAAATGAACACAGGGCTGAATTAGTGCCAGTCATGCTGAAAACCAACACTGAGTTGTAGTCTGTGCCATTGAACAATCCATTTCATAATACATTCAGAATTTACTTACTATAGAACGTTAGAACTATTACAAAATTAGTGAGATTCAATTGAGCACTTTAATAAGCTTGAGTCTTTATCTACGAAATTAATAATAACTGGGAACTTCAGGCTGAAAATATGCTTCATATTAACATCAAGTGACATAATGTGGCCCACACACTACAAAATATACGAAACATCCGAAAACACCTTTAAATTTCAACTGCAAAATAATTCACGAAAACACATATCCAGCAGACACAGGAACCCATCTTTACCTTGAAACTGTCTATGGCGTCTTTCACAGTATCTACCTCATGAAACGCAGCCTCCATTTATGAGCGGCTTTATCACATATCCCCACCATGATTCTTGTTGCTATGTTGCTATGGGTTTATTGCAAGTACACTCAACATGACTTCAATCTCATTTACATACTGTGGATAGTCGGCTGGGTTTCCGTCGAAACACCGATGTTCAAAATCCGGGCTAATGTCCCTAGAATGCGAAACATGAACAACACACTCATCATGCTGAGCATCATACATAGCATTACAATTAACAAGCAACTCAGCATAACCTACTTTCCTTCTTGCTTCCAAGACGCTTCGTCCCTTCTTTGATCCGGGCATCATTGAACTTGACCGAAATTCCAGAAAACTTCCAAAAAATACCTGTATAAAGAAGACTTGCAGGCACCAGGAAGACGAACAGAAACTATCCAAAGCTATCAGAAATTGTCAGCCAACTCTCATAAACTCTCAATGTCAAGCTCTCTCTACGCTCGACGTCACGCTGTCCCTCAGAGACTTTCAGAAACACTTTGAATAAACCAACGCGAAGACCAGAACACAGATTGGCGACTCAAGAATCCTTTATTCTTACGCCAATATGTAACCAACAATAAGGTTATTATACACAAGGTCTAAGAATCAAGCATATGTTTGAATCCTGAACGCTCGAAATCGATGACTGCCTGGACCTAAATTTTTTAAAGTGGTTCTTCCTCCTCTAGCACCCTTAAATCTTCACAGATTCTTGTGAAACTGCAACTGTATGCCCAGTAAACAGACTCGAGACACATCTTACAGGTAAGCATGTCCTAAAGTTTCTAATTTGTCTGATCTGTGAAGCCGTTTCTCACTAAGCTATCACTCCTATACTTAGCTATAATCTTTTATCAAAGCACTATGATACTGTTATATCTTAACTGCATTAGCCTTTAATGAAGTTGAAACATACTCTTTTCATCCTGACTCTTCGCTCTCTTGAAGTCTGATTGTGGCGATGCAAAAGATAGTGCAAGAACAATTTTTGATGAGAGCTATATCTTAATCGTGAATGGACTGAACTCAACCCGCACGCTCCAGGTTATTGGAGGAGTTGGACAACTGAAGGGCATTTCCTTCCAATGAGTTGGCCATTTAGGATCGCCATCCTCTAACCATTAGTTTACACATTGGTTTATTACGTTTATCCTGCAGTTATTCAAAACCTGTCTTGATGCACATTGTTCACAGATGTTGCGTGGTTCACCTTATATTTGTTTTAGTTGCCGTTGAAACTAGTTACTTCACTTGTTTTGAAAGTTTTACCAGCAGGTCAGTTCATTCATTTCATTGTAACTGCTTCATATGTTGCATTCATGCGTGGTTGCAATATTTCACTTGATTTTCAGCTATCAATGGGGGCGTTGATAAGGCATATCCCCTGTTTGAAGTAGCGCCGAAAGTTTTACCTTGAGGACATTTGCGCGGTCTTGTTGATTTGAGCTTGGCTGATTCGTTTCGTATGATGTAGATAGCCGCATCTGACTTGATTCTGGTTTTTATTTGGCTTGAACTGTGTTGAATTCGTTAAAAAATAGTCGTCAAAAGCTCCCTCTAAGCCTGAAGGCACTTATCGTGCAGGAGGATGCTTGAGAATGTCTTCCATGCCGAAGGTATAGGGTGCACCTAAAATCCCTGGTGTTAACACCTGTTTGTGGCGTCTCAATGATTTCTGCAGAGTTTCGTTTTATCACTTGTGTCCATATTTTTCGTTCACAAGGGTTTCAATAAATGTTAGTGGCTATAGCCCGGAACTTCCTAAAACGGAAATTTCGGTAAGGAGTTCTGCTACAGTTTCCAAGTCAATATCACTTTCAAGTGTTTTATTGTCTTCTGTTAGCGATTCGTGAATTTTTAATTCAAAAGCTTTTGTATTCATTTACAGTGATACCCAATGAACGCATTGGCACCTGAAGACAATGTCAAACATCCTGCACTTTCTATGTCAGTCTACCTGAAAAAATCTTTTGACGGAATTATGTTGAGTCACCGGTAAACCAGTTGGGTTCAAGTAGAATATGTCCTAATTCAGCTAGAATTAGTATGATACATGCATATGTATGGCAGAGTGCTTCTAGGCAACTCATACTCATTATGTGGTGAAGAAGTGCATACGGAACCATGAATCTCAGCATTTGAAGTACAAATTAATAGTCCTTCGCTGTACATATGGTACGAAACAAAAAACTAGAGGTTCAGGATTACGCGTCAAACCGTAAGAATTTTATTACTTATTTCTGCAGTGCAAAATACGCGGGCTACCAATCTGGGTTACTTATACGCTAAAGGGCGGACGAGTGGCAATGTAGTTGAAGATTGAACGATCAATTCACGGTTGTTTGCTCAAAACCAACTTCCCCAATTTTCGCGGAGGCATCAATACGACAGTCATCGTCTCATCGGTCGCTGTTCAGAAAGAAGTCAGTAGCAAACAGTCAGAAACCTTTAGTGGTAACATTATTTATATGTTGGTGTAACAATAAAGAATCCTCGAGTCAACAATTGGTGTTTTGGTTTTTTCGTCCGTTATTGCTAATCGTTTCTGAGAAACTTCAAGCGACAGCGTGAGCCCGAGCGTAGCAAGAGCTGGGCATAAACGCTTCACGAGACGTGACTGATAGTTTATCACGGTGAAGTCAGTTTTCGACAGTTTTGGACCGTTGGTATCATTTTGGATAGTTACCGTTCATCTTTCCTGGTGCCGGTCAAGTCCTCTTTGAACAAGCAATATCTGGAACGTTTTTGGAATTGGGTCAAGTTCAACAATGCCTGGGTCAAAGAAGGGACAGAGCGTCTTGGATGCAAACAGGAAAGTAAGTCATGGTGACTTGTCTATTACTTGTAACGATGTGTCTGATGTTAAGCATGACATGGTTGATGTTACTGTTTCGCCGTTCAGGGATAATAGGAACATCAAACTCCATAAATTTGAACCACGGTGTTTCGATGGAAACCCGGCTGATTATATACAATTTGTAAAGGAGTTTGAGATCATGTTGAGTGGTTTTCTATTAAGTGATGAATTGAAATTGATGTATTTGATGAGGTATTGCACTGGAGATGCTTCAAGAGCTATACAGTGCTGCAAGTTTATGAAGCCAAAAGAGGGCTACTACGAGGCTATGAGCATATTACGTCAAAGGTTTGGAAGACCTTCAGAGATTGTAAAGAACGTATACGAAGCTGTCAAAGGTAACGGCAGTCAACTTCAAGATGACTCCAAGGCACTCACTGAGTTTTTAGATAATCTTATGACTTATAAGGATACTTTGATTTCGATGAATTGCATGAGTGACCTCAACTCGAGTTTTATACTAGAAGTAATAGCAAGACGTCTACCTACTCGACTGGAAAGGAAGTGGGTGAAGATAAGCTCCCGTATGGAGGATGAGGGTATCGAGTCAAAATTTGATGATATCCTGAAACTGGTAAATACTAGTGTCAATCAATCTATGAGCAAGTTTTCCAGTCTGTTAGGTTTCACCCCTAGAATAGAGCAGTCTGAGGGTAAAACGCAATCATTGTTGACGAATAGGCCTCAGAGAGGTGGATATCGAGAAGGCTCCATGATGTCTAGTAATGCATATAGACCTAGTGAGTGTAACAGGTTTCGTAGTACATCGTCAACAGATAAGTTGCAAGATGCAAGACAAACACGGTCGTGTTTTACACGTTTGCAAGTAGTGCGTACAAAGGTGAACTGTGAATCAGTAAGCAAGTTCAGTGATAAGCTAAATGTAAACTCCAGGCCTGACTCCGAATTGTGTGACGATAACGGTGCGGTGAAGAAGTCTGTAGTTGCAACTGGTAAGCCATTGTTGAATAGAGTGTCACAGAATAGAGTTACTGCTTCAGAGTGCAGTTCTGACCCTACAAGTTTGCAAGGTATTACTAGTCAGAGTGAAGTTATAAAACCTTTTAGGATTTGCGAGGAGGAACCAAAATTGTCTACTTCTGTTATTAAAGAGTATGAAATTGATGAAGTCGACCAGATAGATGATGGTAAATTGAATATTTGTGATAATGATCATGACAGTGCAGATTTGTCTTTGGTTGATCATTATGAGATGAGGGATATGCCTACTACTGCTAAGTTGAACAAAGGTTCTGTACAACTACAAAGTGAAGTAGAAATAAATGCAGGTGCAGTTGCAGAAGGCATGCATACTTGTGAGACCGTCAGTGTGACTGATCAGCATGTAGCCCACCTATCATCAGATGCTGGTGCCAAACCTGAGCTGATAGTAAAAGACAGGAGTGGTAGTAATCTTGCAGTTAGAAAACTTTCTGAATGCCGAACAGCAACAGCTTCTGATCCACCGCTAACTTCATCAACTGGTATCAATCGGTCATCGTTGATGTTGTCATCCACAATGAAACAGTCGCCCATCAACTCAAGTATCTTGTGCAATGACTATAGTAGTATCAGTTCGTTTGAAGGGACGAATATCAATGGTCAGTTTAGTGTGGATAAGCCAAGTGTAAAGGAGAGAGTTATTGTTAAATTGACTTGCACGAATAAAGGCATTTCTAGTTTCAAGTTACTATTTGAATGCTATTATCTTTGGTGTAAATTACTCTGTGCCTACGCTTGGTTGACCAGATACATCGTATGCTTGTTCGTCATCTATATTCCACGATGCAATGACATGGGCGTGTTGCCGTTCAGATTTGAGGATATAGATGATAGAAGGAAGTCAGCAAATGAACTCTGCAACGATTTTCCAACCTAGATCGTCAACCTGAGAAGGGTTGTAGGCGTACTGCTGTAAGTCCTACAATTCTTCAAAGGCTAGCGCATCAATGAGCAGTCCAATGTGCTTGGTGTGTGATTTTGTACATATGTTCATATTGTATATACTGAATTGATATCATCTGTCATCTAGCTGTTGGTAATTCTGTTTGTGTCCGGACGACTTCCACTTGGATCATCAACCTGAGAAGGAATGTAGGCGTACTGCTGTAAGTCCTACAGTTCTTCAAGGGTAGCTCGTCAAGGCAGAATCCACAACAACTGATGTATTGATTGTACATATGTTTGCGTTAAATAATTGTGTGAGTTCCAATTGATGTAATTGTTGGTTAATCTTGTTTGTGTCCGGACATTCCACAACTTACAATCGTCAACCTGAGAAGGGTTGTAGGCGTACTGGTGTAAGTCCTGCGATTCTTCAGAGGAATTCCATCAAGAGATGATCCGCGAGTTTATTTGTACTGCTTGTATATATGTGTGGTGTGTCATATAAATTGGTGAATTTTGGATTCATTGTGTTTACTCGCTGTTTTCGTACCTTGTTGTTATTGTGTAATTTTGTTAAAATTTTCGTCGTGATTACTTCTGAAGTTGTTTCGAGTCTTCTACATCCGTGAATGAATTGATTGATGTTGAAGACAGCAGATGGGTCGTATACGCCGGGGAGGCTATTGCTGAGAATGAAATGCATACGGAGATAATTGTTAGCTGTGGTCCCACACGCCGGGGAGCGAGAGTGTGGGAGGGTGGTGACTGCTATTCAGCGGATATGATGGTGGGGACCTAAGAGAACCACCCTTATCTGTGGGAATGCACTATACTGCTAAGGCTCCTGAGGACGAATTACTTCAAAAAAAATTATTGATAAATAAAAAATAAATGCTGCCTGTATGTCACAGCTTGCGTACAAACTCTTTGAAAAAATGGCTCATGGTACGATTACTCTACTTCAGGAGGACATCTAACTGTATAAATCAGAACAACAGCATAAATCAGTATTAATATACTTCCTCTTTTATTTTAAATAACTTATGTACTTTGGCATTTGGATTTCACTTCTTCAGTTACTATTCCCAACATTACCCTATATAAGAGTGAAAACCATAATTCGTTTCGCCCTAATTTTTACTTTATATTTTATTGTTATTCTATACTTCAGTTGTTGTTTACTACTATAAACTTAAACTAACCGTTAGTATGTAACGCTATAAAACTCAATGACTAGAAATTCCTAGTAATAAAAAAGGAGAATAAACACTGCGGTTATCGCATATTGTTTACTTAAATTATCATTATCTGCTGGCTGCTTCTGTTTTCTTCACTTCTCGAAGGTATTGCACTGAAGCACTGCTAATGAACAGTAATCCTGCTTTCTACATTTGTATTACTTGAGCGGTATCCAGAATATTGTTAGCACTTACGATGAACAACGGAACAAATTCCATTCTGAATTCTGTTCAACATCGCAAAGTTAACTTTGCGACCAATTGGTCCCTTCTATCTGCTAATACCAGTATACTGCTGTACTTACCATCTAATGTGGATTTTTATAAACTTTCGAACTCTTATTGATTGATAAAATGATAAAAATAACGGTCTGGATTCAGTGTGGCTTACTCCAGCACATGTATATCACCTCTCTTCTTACATTCCATTAACGCAAAATTTCATAATTCCCGCATGAATCTGACTCACTATGAGTGTATTAAATATTATAATTTAGACTTAAACCAAAACCTTATATTCTATTCTTGTAAAGTTTTCTATTCATTTTCCAAATTTTAATTTCATAAAAGTGTTTAATTTCAGACTGCACTTGTCTAATATGATCATGCCTGTACAAACGGTATGTGAATCATGTAAATGCTTAATTTATGTGAAATATATATATATATATAATAATAGTATATTCTCATTTTGTACATGAGAGACGCCAGTTTACAGGCATCATCAATATGATAAATTACATATACGATTAGCAATCATAATTAATAATAATGTTTTAATAAAATACACATTTTTTCCTACTTGTGTAGGACACACCAAATATACAGGCATGGGTAAGCATTATTTAAATTTCATAAATTTGGTTTATGGTTAAGTTACATGGTTGCTGGCGTTTTTGTCTTAGGTCTGTGGGAACAATATGATAACCAGTCATTCAATGGAGCACGTCATGAAATATAGGAATATTAACTTCGCATTAACAAAAAAACCCAAGTAAGTTTTGGATGGATTAAAAATACTTGGGAAAAAATAAAGCTTGAAGTTATTCACAATTAACAAGTCATTCAATGGAGCACATCATGAAATATAGGAATATTGTCTTCGCATTAACAAAAAAACCCAAGTAAGTTTTGGATGGATTAAAAATACTTGGGAAAAAATAAAGCTTGAAGTAATTCCTCAATATAACTTGGGTGTGTACAAATCCGAATCTTATTTTTGATTTGATTTATATCCAAATTGGGTAATAAGGAAGCTATTTTACAGATACGATCAGTTATGTTATAAGCTACAATCGTGACGTTGTATTACAAATTGATACTTTTCCATTGGTATAAGAGTATATTCCACAAATGTAATCCAGGTTGCGTCGTGGAGAAAGTTAATTCGTTATTAACCAGGCAACTGAAAGATACGGGACCAATAATGTTTGCAGATCATTTGTCATTGTAAATGGTCAAATATCCACATTATTCATTCTCATTCAAAAAGTCAAATGGAAGCTGAAATGGTGAGAGAAAAAAGAAGACAAACAACAGCAACGCAAAAGAAAGCAACGGGAGTCCTTAAGGAGTGATTAATAAATATATACATATATATTCTGTTTAGTAACTGTGGTTATTTTGGTACACAAACTAACTAGTCCCGTTATGCTAACTTTTATATTATGTGTGAACTAATATTACTGTCCTGTGTAGAAATGTTAATCATCTAGTTCCAATAATATTAAAATTTATAATTGTAGTTTGTTGTAACTACACGTTTAAAGAACTTAAAATATCTATGTAGGGTGAAAAAGAAGGTGTAAGAGTCAGGCGCAAAAGTGCATTGTCATCTTTGAGCAGTCTGGTGACTGAGGAGATGAACACTGGAAGTGTGTTTGCATCGCGCACATTAGCTGGTAGTCTATTCCAAATGACTGAAAACTTATTTAAGAAGAAGTTGTACCGCACGTAAGTCTGACAGTGCTCCATAGCAGCTAGGTTGTGATGATTTCTAAGATTGTAACTGATGACAGCGGTAGGTTTAGTTATTGGCTCGGAGGAATGCAAGAGAAGATTAGTTAGCTTATAGTAAAAGATAAGGTTTAGCTTAAGGCGTCTTTTCCAGAGGGGTTCTAATCTTAGTCTTTCGCATCGCTCATGGTATTCCAGACCACTTTCTAAACCAAGAGTTCTTGAGGTAAACTGCCGTTGCACTCCCTCTAATTTAAGCTTGTCATTTTGTCTTAGTCCGCTAAGAATAAACGGGCAGTATTCTAAGATAGGTCGGACACATACTTTGTATAATAAAACCCTAGTTTCACAACAAAAGAAATTGCGTGTTATGCATCCTATCAGCCTTCGCGTTTTACGTCTGGCATAATCAGTCTGTTCAGCGAACGTTAGGTTACTAGAGTATCTAATACCGAGATCTACGACTGAGTTGAGCTTAGCTAGTTTTCGCCCATTTATTTCAAGAGTTAGATCAAGGTTACTGTTGCCGATACAAATCCAGCCGCATTTGTCAATGTTAAAATTTAGACAGGATTCAGCACACCACGTTGCAAGGCTACTTAGTTCAAGATGTATTTTAGTAACCATATCGCTTAATTCATGAGTGTAGCAGGAGTAGACGACTTTGAGGTCGTCAGCATATAGGAATGGTTTGCCTAAGGTGAAGCACTTGCAAATGCTGTTAATGTAGACTGTGAATAAAAGTGGACCTAGGACACTACCTTGCACGACCCCACTTGAGATCTGCCTAGGATGAGACAATACAGATCCAACTTTGGTTATTTGTACCCTGTTGCTTAGAAATGATTTTAACCAGTTCAGTAATGGGTTGCGAATTCCACAAGAGTACAGCTTCTCAAAGAGAATACTGTGAGATACCATGTCAAATGCCCTAGATATATCGAAGTAGAGAACAACGACTAGCTTACGTGCTTCGCGACTACTAGTGATGCAGTTGAAAAAGTCGAAGTGGCAAGTAACGCAGGATCTATTTTTGAGAAATCCGTGTTGAGACCTTGTAACAAGATCTTCCCTAATTAGGTAGTCTGACAATTGATCTTTTACAACTTTCTCCATGATTCGTGAGATAACTGGGGTTATATTTATGGGTCTGTAATTGCGGACGTTTGCCCTATCACCAGATTTGTAATGTGGAATTATGAAGCTAGTTTTCCACTCACTAGGGTAAGTGCCAGTGTCCATAGATATTGAGAAGAATTTAAGAAGTAACAAGGGTATATCACACCCACTGTTTTTGAAAATTATCGAAGCGAGGCCATCCGGTCCCGTACTAGTGGAAGGTTTAAGGCTTTTAATTGCTTGTACTATTAACTGATTAGTGAACACAATGCTTTCAAGGGAAGAGATAGTAAGGGGAGCGGTTTCACCAGGCATATGTGTTTCTAAACTAAAGTTTGCAAACCAATCACTGAAGAGTTCACAGATAGTGGCAGGTTCATTGTAGATTACTTTGTCGTGAAGTAAGTATGGGATTTCCCTCGCCGACTGCATTCGTTTTTTAAGAAGTGCCGTTAAGTTATAAACTTTGGAGGTACTTTCAAGTGCCGTTAACTCTTCGTCGAGGTCCTTTTGAGAGCGTAGGCGCTTGAGAGATTCAAGAGACTCGTGGATTGAGAGCAATAGTGATATGTCCTTAGTGGAATAGTACTGTTTCTTCAGCTTCCTTAACTTATTACGGTGTGCCCTTGGAATATATTCAGTTCGGTGTCTACTTAATTTCACTATTTTCTTTGGAGCAACTGTATCTAGACAAAGGGTAACATTCCTGTAAAACAGGGTTACTAAGGCCTCCAGGGAGTCAGTGGTAAAATAGTCATCCCATTGACAGAGTCGAATAAGTTCTTGGACTAATCCCCAGTCTGTATATTTGTAACTACGACATATTGTGCTTCCTGAGTCTTGTTTGTTTCCTGTATTTAGTGGTGAGAAAGGCAGAGAGCAGAGTACCATTCTATGGTCACTACTGGAAAATCGATTACCAACATACGTGGATACTGGGATTGTGTCATGACAAAAAACAAGGTCCAACATGTTGTCACCACGAGTAGGTGTCTGGACGTGTTGTTGCCATCCATAACAGTCTATAGTGGCAAGTAATTCGTCGAAGCGTTGGGGGCCGGAACTAGTTAGCCAATTGACTTCTGGAAGATTGAAGTCCCCTGCAATTATTTTGTAATTAGCACTAAACGAGGATGCGTGTGCAAACGATTTAGCTAATAACGCATCAGTTTCTTTTGTTGAGCTTGGTGCTCGATAAACACAGCCTATGAGAAGTTTGTACTTATCTCCATGTAAGACAACCCAGAGTGAGTCAGGTACATTATTCATTGTTTCATCTTCCACCTTACTGACTACAAATGAGCTATGTATATATATGAGACATCCTCCACCACGCTTGCAATCTCTGTTTGCACGGTGTACAGTGTAATCATCGATACCTATATGCACATCAAGTACAGAGGATGAGCACCATGACTCAGTAATCAGAGCTACAGTAGGCTTGGCGACTAATAATAATGTCCTTAGTTCAGATATCTTATTGATTAAGGAACGTGCATTAATTAGCAATATCGTGAATAAGTCACGGGATACTACAAACTGGCTTAAAATGTCACCATAACCTAAATCTATTTGTGCGTCAGCACCGCAAGAATTTATGAATGAAAAGGAGGTCGGACTGGGTGTCTGCACATCGGAGTTGGTGTGCAATGAGGTGGTCCTAGGTGCCATGGGTCGTACCAGTGATTCGGGACACCTGGAAAATTTACCATGTGTTCCTGGATATAAGGGTAGTACAGGTTGGGCCTAGGTTGACGGTTAAAAGGCATAGCATCAAAGGTCTACCCATCCAACTGCTATTCGTCATACCGGTATACACCTTCGGGTTGTTTTTATAACTTAAAGGGAATTGTGAAGGAAGGTGCTTTGGCTGCAAGACTTTAGGAGTCTTGGAGCCTGACTTTCTATAAGGTGGAGCATGCGGAACACCTCCAGATATACTTATGTTTCGAGAGGAGTTTTTCGTAACAAGTGATGGTTTGTTGGCATTCTTACTCTCAGCAGGCTTATTGAATACAAAGTATTCTTCCCCATCATTAGTCTCAACCCTGCGAAATTTGTTCATCGTGGTGAGGTTACTACGTTTGGGGGGAAATTTCTTAGAACAACTTGCAGAAGTTCTAGTCATTTTAACATCTTTCGATGAGGCTTTATTTACAGGGGTACTGGTATCTAAATCAGTTCCTAGTTCCATTGGCAGGTGTGGTTGTTGTGTAGTTTGCTGAATGCTAGTTTCAGCACTAGGTGTCTGTTGCTGTGCACGATCCTTATTTGGTAAATCAAAGCTAGAGGAGGTGACCAGGTTATTACTACGCATTATTCTGCGCTGACACGGTGTTTTATCCTGAGCTACGGTTATAGACTTATAACTGCTATTCAGTCTTAAGTGATCCTGACATTTAGTAAACTTACTAGCATCAAGGGAATTACTGAATTTAAAAATGATTGGGCAATTAGCCTGGTTAGACTTTTTACGAAGTCGTTTGCATTCACATGGAACACTAGCCATGCCGCAACAAATCAGGATTTTGTGTCTTACAGTTTTCAGGGGCAGAGAATCTGGGACGTTGTAAACTATAGCTTGGTGAGAAGAGGTTATACGCTTCATCACCTCCGTAGCCAAGCAGTCAATCAGATTTTCAGCTTTATTTAGGTTGTCTGGAGATATTTTAGGATGTCTTTTTAAAAGACAGGCTATTGGGTCTAAATTCAAAAGCTTATTTTGAGTTACATCCAGTAAACACTTAACCTGGCCAATATCAGAACGGCTCTCCGTGGTATTTGAGATTGGCAGTGACATACTATCAAACTGATCTAATTTTTTCTGAATTTCACTTACTTGCCTCTGCATATCTTTCAAAAGGAGGTTTAGTTTACAGAACTCAGAGTTCTCTAACAGAACATCTTTCACCTGTATCACAGGAGTGAGATCTGCACTCAAACCATTTTGAGAGCTAGTAGTTGATACTGTATTACCAGGCGGTAATGCAGTTATAACCGAATTTAAGCCACTATCTAAAACAATTGTGTTTCTACGAACACGTCGCACAGTGGTTAGGACAAAAATTTCAAGAATTATATGACATTAAGCAGTAAATAAATTACAGAGCAAACACGTGCAAAAATGTCACCAATTTTGAACGTACCGCCAATATATTATATATATATAATTGTTAGCTGCGGTCCCACACGCCGGGGAGAAAGAGTGTAAACGACTGAGGCTCTCACACGTCACCGTTACTAGAATTGAGGCAGAATGAGTGGCAAGCGATTGCAGTGGTAATTGGTAGTGAGTAGATAAGACGATGTGCGTGGAGTATCGTGAGGTGGTGCTATGGTCATGTTGCATTCTGCAAGAGTCATTCTAGCAAGTGGCGATTGTGTTGCAAGATGTCAAGAGGATGCCTTTAACTGGAAGGCACAGGTCGTCATTGATGTGTGAGATTGTGCTGTGGGTATGCTTGTGGTGTGTTGGCTTTTCTGTTTGTTTTCCATTTCAGCTCTGTCCGAGTGACCCAGGTTCTCGCAATGGCATCCAAGTCAGCGTGTATTGGTCGTGATGGAAAAAAGGAATAGATCCTTTTTTGGCGGGGAGTGTCAATGTAGTTGAAGATTGAACGATCAATTCACGGTTGTTTGCTCAAAACCAACTTCCCCAATTTTCGCGGAGGCATCAATACGACAGTCATCGTCTCATCGGTCGCTGTTCAGAAAGAAGTCAGTAGCAAACAGTCAGAAACCTTTAGTGGTAACATTATTTATATGTTGGTGTAACAATAAAGAATCCTCGAGTCAACAATTGGTGTTTTGGTTTTTTCGTCCGTTATTGCTAATCGTTTCTGAGAAACTTCAAGCGACAGCGTGAGCCCGAGCGTAGCAAGAGCTGGGCATTAACGGTTTACTAGACGTGCCTGACAACGAGTTCATTATTTGTGCCGCGGAAACAGTTCACGATCACAGGTTTGAACAACGTCTTATGATAGGTGACTCTTATTTTAGGTGCCTGTTCGGGGACGTAAAGTAGAATATTGCACCTGTTGTAAAGGCTACAACTGAGGTTGATGTTCTGGAATATGCTGAAGAGAATTTTAATAAAATTTTGACGTCACGGATGTGTATAATTTACGTAAGAATGTGAGACCGGGTAAGTGATGCAGTTTTAAGTTATTTTGCAAGCCATGCCTTTGAGACCAGACGTTATACGCATAATAAGGCAAAGCGGTCAGGTGGCTGAATATGTAGATTCAAATACAGCGATAACTAACGGAATTTGCTTCGCCCTGGATTCACAGGTGCTGTTATATCGGAAATATGGGGAGGTGGTGTGTATTGACTCAACATACAATATCAATAAGGATGGGTAGGTTATACGCGATACGGTTGACAAAACTTAATCAGATATTCTCTGTTTCAGTTAGTGGCAACAGACAATGTGGGTCATAGGAGGCCTGTTTTTTGGCATGGACAAGACGAGAAAGGGCATGTGATGTCGCTTGGATCTTGGAAGAATTCAAAAGAATAATGCAGAATACGTCCATTACAGAAACTTTCATAATGGATTCGGCCAAGTGTGAGATATCCGCCGTGCGTAATAGTCAAATTCAGGTGAAAGTCGTCTTCTGTGCATTTCATGTATGCCGGGCTTTCATCGGGAAGGTGAGGTGAAGTTAATTAATACTTGATGCATTTAGACTCGAAATCCTTTGTACACAGGTTTCTATATCGTCTTGGTAAAGCTGCGATACCTGAAAGGTAAATGCATTGATTACCAACCACTTAGATTTTATCACTATCTTAGCGTCATTCGGACGGTTGATCGCGGGGTATGGAATTATGTCAGGCGTTACTGGGTGCCTAAGAAAGAGACGTGGGCTACTACATACATGCCGAATACCCTATTACTGTTTAATAGTACCAACAATAGAGTAGAAAGCTCTCACAGTCACCTAAACCGACATCTCCACAGAAGGGATCCCCTACACGTATGTGTGTACAAGACGTATAAGTGGTGTGTACGCGCAGAAAAGCGTCGGAGTGTTGGAGCCATCGTCGAAGTTGTCGGATTCATAAGTACCACGCACTAGAACCAGTTATGCCGATATTACGAAACTCCACTCCTTATGCCGCTAGGTTAATTGCCAAGGACTATAGCCGCAATCATCGAATGAGCATAGAGTTGTATACTGATGATATGGCTATCATAAATGACGACGTCTACCTGCACCAAGTGGAATATACCAATTCAACTTATACCTGCCGAACTTTTATGGCACAACGAATACCTTGCCGGCATATGCTGCTGTGTCACACTCAATTCCTGAGTTTACAAGTAAATCAAACTCTTACTAATATTTAAACCAATACTTTTAGTTGACAAGGTACTTCGACTGTATCGCAGATGGTTTTGACGGGACCCGTCACTACCAATTAGTGTGCCGCGTGAAAGTTTAGTAAAGAAACCCTGCAGAGAGATACCGCAACTTAGCCGGAAATTGAACAGAAGCTTCGCAGTTATGCAGGATAATTATAGTAATGAATACACTATCAGTGCATTGAGCGCAACCCTGAATTACTTTCAGAATTTTCTTGTCTGAAAATGGAAGACGTACATATATTTTGTGTCAATAACTGCAAATATACCCTAACTTCTAAACTGTACATGCTTTCTGTTTTACCTTTTCATGTGACAAAAGTTTAAGTCCTTTGCGAATATAGTAGATAGTATTTTGTGGAGCGCAAGTAGATGTGAGTACTAGGCGGAATTTTCAGTACTTACTATGATAAGTAATACAGTAAGGCAAACGTTTTTTCTTATAATTACGCAATGAAAAGATGAGTTTTGGTAATTAGCATGGTATTTAATATGTAGGTAATGTTATTACAAGCATAACTCTGTAACGTGTCAAGTCTTGTGTATCGCTGAATCAGTAACATAAACACCAATCGTAGCGTTATCCAGTCAGTAAAATTTCGACGTTTCGTGCTACAAACTTTGCGGAAGTTAGATGAAATTAAAGGCTGCTTCCAGACGATGCGTACAACGGCATCTTAGGCAATGTCTACGAAGACAAAAATAAGATGATCAGAAGACGCGTCAAAATGCATAGGTAAATAAGCATGGCACTGTTTTGGAATGGAGGAGATTACTAGGATTAATACAAAGTCTTCCAATGATTTCATTTCTTTCGATTCCTACCATTTCTTGCGTCAGAGTTACTTACTTATAGTTCACTGTTACTTCTTCGTTGCACCCTATATATACAACGCAAGAAATTGAGAAAATGAGTGCAATACTTAAGATACGGCAATAATAAAGGTATAAGCAGATTAACACAGCAGCGAGGTGCAACAGTAATAATATTTTGTTTTCTTCCAAAACAGTACTAATGTTACATTGTTGAATTTGCAGCATCTCGTACATTATTGCATCTAATTTTATGAATTAATATTCGAAGCACTTGTAAAGATTACATTACAGGATTGCTAAGGACACTTCATATTTGGTATTAGTCCACTTGTTTAGTTTACCACATTCCATGCACCACACAAAGGTAGAGAGATAAAACTAAATGGAAGTTTTACGAGTGAAATTTTGGGGGAGAGTAAATAGTGACATGGTAAAACATGAGTTGAATAGATACGTGAGATTATACAGAGTGAATGCATCTGTGCCAGTGACAAGAATTTGCAGTTACATATCTAGTAGGTTTCTAGCTGACTGTCAACGATTTTATAAAGCAATAGCAGTTTTTCATTCGACCGACACAAACACATTTTGAACCTTATCATGTGATGACTAACATTATCCCTCGAGGAAGGCGATGGCTTGGTATGCCAGCACGTGTTCTAGCCATCTCAACCTATTAAGCTTCCCTACCTTGAATACTAATGTATCCTCCCCAACTAAAAATTTATGCATAACCTCAACAGCAATCGCCATATTATACTGCTTTACTCATGAGATAGAACACAGACACCTATAATCAAACACCGGTATTCTTTTCATATTTTCCAGCATCAGAGGTTACTTCTCATAGTCTAGATGGACAATATCGTCAGGAAACTGTAAGTTGATGAGACTATTCCCTGATAAGTCTCTAAAGTCAATTACAGACTATTCTACTAATATATGTGTGATTGGAATGATCTGATGTAAGGATGACAGTTTAAGAATTACACCTTGTGTCATATCCGGCTCGGAAATGTATTTGCTCGAATAAATCGCAAATAAAAATCACTGAAGAGAAGACATTCTTTAGACTTTATAAATAAATAAATTAATTAATTCTCATAGTACAGTACATGAGGGACGCCAGTTTACAGGCATCATCAAATTGTTACAGAAATAGAACCATATTATTCAGTCACATTTTACAATCGATAGCAAAATATGTTTTACATGTACACTGGAGATTATACATACACTTGATAAATGTTAATCCGAATAGTATAAAACATCCTTTTCACTTATGTACAATCATTTCTGTGCATAGTTGGAAAAATCCGCTAGATTGTCAGTGAGTGCAACACATCAGAAATTACAGAAGTATTGTCTTCGCATTAACAAAAAAACCAGGCCTTTGGTGGATGGGTTATAAGTGCCTGGGAAAAAAAATAAAGCTTGAAGTCAATTTTCATACATAATTTTGTTGTGTACAGAATCCTTGAATTATTGTTCATTGATGTGTTATTTTGAAATCAGTGATTTGTTTATCTCATTTGATCTGCAATGTCATTGTTGGGAGTAAAATACATAAGCTTTAGACGCATTAATTAATGGATTTCTACTGCTTGTGGGTATTTACTTCTCGTGAGGAAGGTTTTTGAATTTTAGTTGTTCCGACAGGAATTGTGGATATTAACTGCTCAGCAACATTACGGATATAAGTTCATCACATTATCTTAGGAAAGGTGGGTTGTAGTTGGTGAGGCATATATGATGTCCGACGAGCGTACATCCGTCCATGTGATGTTGGGGTGAGTTATATCTTTTTCATGTTGTCGGTTTATGTCCATTTTATTCCACTTATTGTGTTGGGTAGAAGTTTTACAAACGCAACCTTTTGTCTATTTGAGGGTAAGTATCTTAATCGTTAAAGTTTTATCTAAAATTATAAATATAGGCAAAAACAACGGGTGTAATATTTGAGCTTATACATTAAATGGGCCTATAATTTCGGAGGCTCTTAGATAGGAACTAGGACTACTGTCGTTTGCAAACTCATGTAGTTTGTCGTTAAGCACCTTTTTGAATGAGGCCAATGTACCTGCTTGACGCATTTCCATTGGTGGTTTATTCCATATCTGTGCATACCTAATCAGATAAAACTTTTTCCTGGTAGCTGTTTTACATTGTTCGATAGCTACTGTACCCTTAGTGTGTCTTAGTTTGTAGCCACTGTCATCTGAAAGTCGAATGCCATTAGTAGAGGTAAAGACTAAGTGGTTTAGAAGCTTATAGTAAAGTGTCAAGTTTAGTCTCAGGCGTCTTAGCCATAGTGTTTCTAATCCCAGGGTGTCACATCTAGTGGAGTAGTTCGCACCATTTCCTGTTCCGAGTAATTTTGACGTGAAGTACCTCTGCACTCCCTCGACTTTCAATTTGTCCTCCATGCATATACTACTATACATGAATGAACAGTAATCAAATAAAGGACGCACACAAACCCTGTACAACAGAATTCTGGACTCATTTCTGAAGAAGTTCCTGAGTAGAAAGCCGATAAGTCTGCGTGACTTTGACACTTGTTTGGAGATTTGTTCAGAAAATGATAAGTCATGTGAGTATTTCAGTCCTAGGTCCAATGCAGATTCCAGTCGTAAGAGTGCATGGCCTTGAATTGTCAGGTCAAGTTCTAAATTGTTGCAACCTATGCAGAGCCAGCCACATTTTTCGACATTAAACTGGAGTTGCCAGGTGTCACACCATCTATCCATTTTTTCTAATTCTTTCTGTAGTAAGTTTTCTGACACTTGGTCTTTAGCAACTTTCTCCATTGCTTTACTGAATCTTGCTGACTTCCTGTATAAGTTTGATATTTGCCAAGTGTCTATTGAAAATCTGCTGGAGTATTCTGTAAAGTGAAAGTTGTAGGGCATAAGTCCTAGATTTGTTGTAGTCATTGGTATTCCCAGGATACCACTTACTCCTTTTATGCAGCCAAAATATCCAGTTCTCACTTTATTGAGGAAACGCTATATTGCCTCCAAAAGTAGTGCGTCGGTTTATGAGTTTCATAACGCCCGGTACGTTCAAATCAGGTGACGCTTTTGCACGTGTTTTCGCTTATATCCATTTATTCGTTACTAATATTGATCTTTAATAACGATGGTTCGAAATTCTAAAAAGCGTGTTCGTGTGAACACCAGTAATTTAGAAAATAGCACCGGCTCGTCTAATAACACATTACCACCCCATATTATTAGTAGTTCACCCAACATAAAAGCCTCGAACATAACTCTGACCCCTGTAATACAGGTGGAAGATGTTCTGTCTGAAAAAGTAGAGCTCTCTTACTTAACGTGCGTAATTAAAGAGATGCAGCTACAGATAGATGAATTAAAAACGAAATTAAGTTCACTAGAATGTATACCCGAAACTATCTCACGTATGAAAAAAGAAATGCAGGATCCTACAATCCTAAAGCTTTTTAATATGACCTCTAGAATGACTCATACTGACTCAGAAAATGCGAAGGAGTTAGAAAACGCCATCGACTTTCTATCCAGCGAAGTTGTTAAAAGGCTGGCTTCAAAACAAAACGCAATAGTGTATAATGTACCGGATAGCGAGCCCATAAAGTCAGTCCAGCACTCATTGCTGAAGGCTGCAAATCTCTTGAATGCACCTTGTCAGTGCATTCGCCTAAGCAAAAAAGACCTAAAGCATCCTTGTCCTATACTCTTTAGGTTCGACAGCTACATAACAGCTGAACGATTTAAGATGGCCGAAGATCTTCTGGCTACTGCCACTAAATTCAAGACTATTAAAGTAGTCTCGGATAAAACACCAAACCAAAGGCAAGCAACCAAGAACTCCTTCGATACAAAGTTGACAACACTGAGAAATACATCTGGTATCAGTGCTAAAGTGTCGACGGACACTGAAGCACAGCAAGTCACGTGTATAGTGTTAGGAGAAAAAACGGCAAGTAAGAGCGACCCAAAACTCAGTAAGAGCAGTGCCACTGGGTGCAGTCTTAGAGTGCACGAGAGCACATCTCGAAAACCTGCTGACCTACATGAGGTTGACATAGACGCACAAACTATGGCTGACCAGAAACTACTGGCAGACCACACTCAATCTGGATCCAAGCCAGAGAGTCCCTCAGTAGAAACCGCAAAAAAGACCACAAAACCCAGAGTCCCACCCCAGACTTCGACATACCTCCCTCGTAATAAGTCTAATAAGCAGCGTGTCAGTCTAAAAAATGACAAAGCATGGGTAACGAAGCACATTCCCAAAGACGTCACGCAGCATGTGAGAAGGAATACCCCTTCCCGAACTAGAAGTAACATGCCTAACAACGCACATAACTTGGGAATGCAACGTAGAATGGATCCTCAGGATATATGGAGCACTAAACGGGACTCATATAGGCACCATATTAACGAAAATTCTCGTCCAAACTCTCGCACTATCTATGTTAAACCTCATCAACTTAATGAGAACAGGTCGACACTTGATCCCCTCAATAACTTCACTCACACACGTGACGTGAGCCAATATGCATACGGCTATGAAAGCCCCATGAGGTACAACTACCAGGGTAATCTTAACACAGGGTACCTAGGTCCAGCAAATTTGCAGGGCAGACCATATATCACCAGTAGATCAACGCAGATGCCGACCCATGGATGCTAATAGTCAAAATATGCAACAGGATTATTTTCGGCTGCAGCAAACAATAGCCCCACTCGCTGCACAGTTCATCCAGGAAATAGTACACACACTGACTCTGTCTCACCTCAGAGCCCCTCCAAACATAACGTAGGGATAGTGACAAGTAACCATGTTAACCTCTCCTCCAATAACTCTGGTTTACTAACAATTATGCTCCTGAATGCTAGATCTCTCCTTAATAAAATAACAACGCTTCGCTGCCTGGCATACATAGAACGGCCAACACTAATAATGGTGACTGAAACCTGGCTTACTACTGATATACCTGACACAAAGCTAGTAATAGACAACTACGACATCTATAGGAACGATAGAGTTGACAAAAGAGGAGGTGGTTGCTTAATATATGCCTATAAATCCACTAACTCCAATACTTTCAATAACCCAAATACTGACAAACTCCCAGAATCTAAGTGGATAAGCATCCACACAAACGAAAGTAAAATTCTCGTGGGATGTATATACAGACCCCCCAATAGCCCTGAAATGACTGATATAACTATTGCAGAAATACTAGAGCATGTAGCCACGCTGGACTTCGACTACAAAGTAGTATGTGGAGATTTCAACTTACCTGGAGTAAACTGGGATACCTGTACAGGACCAAGAATCCATGAAGAGCTACTACAAGCTATAGACATAGGAGGATGGAAGCAGTGCGTGCGCCTCCCTACAAGGAACCAAAATACTCTTGACTTAATCCTCTGTCATAACATAGAGCCCATCTCGATAGAGGTGGGAAATAAACTCGATAACAGTGATCACAACATATTGTACTGCACGCTACCCCTCCGACTAACAACTAAATACACACCTAAAAATTCCCCGGTGCGCTATCAATATAGGGACTATAAGAATGCTGATTGGGAATTCCTATCAGATCTGTTGAGAAGTTCTGACTGGGAAGAATACTTCATCAACAATAACTTAGAAGTATCACTTGAGATTTTCTACAAAACAGTTGGCTCAGCAAGAGACACAATCGCGCCCCTAAAATCTGCCCTAAAGACACCAACTCCATTTATTGACCGGAAAACGCGACTAAAACTAAAGAAATTGAAAAGGAAATACCATGTATTTAAGGAATTTAATGCGTTAAACCAAATACATGAAACTCTTAAACTGCTTGAAGAGAAACACAAAATGAAGTCACAACATGAGGAAAATAAAGCGCTAATGGGTAACACCAAAACTCAGGAACTTTGTAGGATATTGCAAAAACGTCTAAAAAGCAGTAAAGACAATAATGTAAGCATCTTGGAACATAGGGGTGTAATATACAACGATCCCCAGGTATAAGTGAACTCCTCAGTGAGTGGTTTTGCAATGACACCAGAGTGCACCGACCCCAAATTTCCAAATGACCTGCAAAAGTAACCACAAATTAGGAGAAATAGATTTTAATATACAAAATATAGACTCAGCGATTAAGACATTGAAGTCAAATGGCAGTACTGGAACAGACGACATACCATCTGTCATATACAAAAATGGTAGCACGGAAATGGTAGTCTTGTTACTTAGAATATTTACTCTGTCACTGGAAACTGGAACTTATCCTGAAGTGTGGAAAACCACATACATATTACCTAAGCACAAAGCAGGGGCCAAAACCAGTGCATGCAACTATAGACCTATTAATATAACACCGGTAATATCACGAATAATGGAGAAAGTGGTTAAAGACCAAGTGTCAGACAACTTACTAGAACATGAACTTATCAACCCATCACAACACGGATTCCTCAAAAAGAGATCATGTGCGACCTGTCACATAGACTTTTTCAATGAAGTTACACGAAGCAGGGACAACAGAGAACTAGTAATTGTGCTATATTTCGATATAACAAAAGCCTTCGATAGAGTCCCCCATAATCTGCTAGTCAGCAGGTTATGCTCACTAGGGATATGTGACCCTCTCCTGAGCTGGATAAAATCATTTCTCTGTGACAGGAATCAGATAACAAAAGTTGGCTCGATAATCTCAAGGCCTAAACCTGTAAGTAGTGGTGTAATCCAGGGAAGTGTATTAGGCCCACTCCTATTCATAATATATATATATATATATAAACAGTATCTGTGAATGCTTTAGTGTTGGTAAACCAATACTATATGCAGATGACTTAAAAGTGACCTATAAATGCAAGAACACAGATCTCGGAATAACAGTAAACGCCATACAGCAAGAATTAGAAAAAATGGATAGATGGTGTGACACCTGGCAACTCCAGTTTAATGTCGACAAATGTGGCTGGCTCTGCATAGGTTGCAACAATTTAGAACTTGACCTGACAATTCAAGGCCATGCACTCTTACGACTGGAATCTGTATTGGACCTAGGACTGAAATACTCACATGACTTATCATTTTCTGAACATATCTCCAAACAAGTGTCAAAGTCACGCAGACTTATCGGCTTTCTACTCAGGAACTTTTACAGAAATGAGTCCAGAATTCTGTTGTACAAGGTTTGTGTGCGTCCTTTATTTGATTACTGTTCATTCATGTATAGTAGTATACGCATAGAGGACAAATTGAAAGTCGAGGGAGTGCAGAGGTACTTCACGTCAAAATTACTCGGAACCGAAAATGGTGCGAACTACTCCACTAGATGTGACACCCTAGGATTAGAAACACTATGGCTAAGACGCCTGAGACTAAACTTAACACTTTACTATAAGCTTCTAAACCACTTAGTTTTTACCTCTACTAATGGCATTCGACTTTCAGATGACAGTGGCTACAAACTAAGACACACTAAGGGTACAGTAGCTATCGAACAATGTAAAACAGCTACCAGGCAAAAGTTTTATTTGATTAGGTATGCACAGATATGGAATAAACTACCAATGGAAATGCGTCAAGCAGGTACATTGGCCTCATTCAAAAAAGTGCTTAACGACAAACTACACGAGTTTGCAAACGACAGTAGTCCTAGTTCCTATCTGAGAGCCTCCGAAATTATAGGTCCATTTAATGTATAAGCTCAAATACTACACCTGTTGTTTTTGCCTATATTTATAATTTTAGATAAAACATTAACGATTAAGATACTTACCCTCAAACAGACAAGAAGTTTCGTTTGTAAAACTTCTACCCAACACAATAAGTGGAATAAAATGGACATAAACCGACAACATGAAAAAGATATAACTCACCACAACATCACATGGACAGATGTACGCTCGTCGGACATCATATATGCCTCACCAACTACAACCCAACATTCCTAAGATAATGTGATGAACTTATATCCGTAATGTTGCTGAGCAGTCAATATCCACAACTCCTGTCGGAACAACTAAAATTCAAAAACCTTCCTCACGAGAAGTAAATACCCACAAGCAGTAGAAATCCATTAATTAATGCGTCTAAAGCTTATGTATTTTACTCCCAACAATGACATTGCAGATCAAATGAGATAAACAAATCACTGATTTCAAAATAACACATCAATGAACTATAATTCAAGGATTCTGTACACAACAAAATTATGTATGAAAATTGACTTCAAGCTTTTTTTTTTTCCCAGGCACTTATAACCCATCCACCAAAGACCTGGTTTTTTTGTTAATGCGAAGACAATACTTCTGTATTTCCTGATGTGTTGCACTCACTGACAATCTAGCGGATTTTTCCAACTATGCACAGAAATGATTGTACATAAGTGAAAAGGATGTTTTATACTATTCGGATTAACATTTATCAAGTGTATGTATAATCTCCAGTGTACATGTTAAACATATTTTGCTATCGATTGTAAAATGTGACTGAATAATATGGTTCTATTTCTGTAACAATTTGATGATGCCTGTAAACTGGCGTCCCTCATGTACTGTACTATGAGAATAAATTTACTTATTTAAAAGTACTTTCGGTTTACTTAGGAGTTCTCCATGCGGAATTTATTCCTTCAAGTACCTACACAGATTACAACTTCAATTAAATGACTATGACGTGGAAGAAATTCGATTTTTCATTACTAAACTTAATGAAAAGAATCGTGTTTTTTATTCTAAATACAGGAGCATTCGTAATGTTTCACTTTAGGTAAATACAGTGACATACAGATGCACAGCTGCAACTCGATGCACAATAGTATATACACAAGTAAAATGAAAAATGATGTCCTCTTTACCTTCTAAACAACTTGTTTTTATTTCGGGATAATAGCTTTCTTACACGTATGAGACTGAGTTATGTCTATGAAATCGCAATATTACATCAGTTAAATCTTACCCCAAAACCAAGGCCACTTGAAACCCATAGCAACATAGCAACAAGCGTCATTGAGGGGATATGCAATAAAGTCGATCTGTCAATGGAATACTGCAGTGTAGTAATTTTGGAATTCATGCACATGAACATGTTTCGGTGGCAGAAGCTGTTGTTTCCAGTTCATATGTTGGTAGTTGTTATTGTTGCTAGCTTTATTAGTTACCTAACATGTATAATTCCGGAAAAACAATGCTTTTCACTTTCATGTTTTTACGTCATGCAACAATCTACGAGCAAACCTGGTAAAGAGAGAGCGATCAGAGTTGATTTTAACAAGGTTTTCTTACCCAACATGTCGGAACACCTTAAAGGACATAAGAAGACAAGAAGAAATCATGTTGTTGTTGAGTACTGGCTCTCACACAAAATCATAAAACTGTAGTGTACCTTGGACCATTGAATTTTTGTTTCAACGGAATCACCCACTTTTGGCACTGCTTCATCTTTCGAATTGTGACGCCGCTACAGGTGCTTGGTTCGCTCCCTTGCCATCATTCAGCTCACTCTTCGAGCTTACCACCCAGTCGAGGTATCAGATAAGTTGTACGACATCTTTATATATTAAAATTGATATTTCACTAGCGTAAGATACAACTACGTCCCAGACACACTTCCCGTCTCAAGTCTTTTAACTTTGATTTCGCTCGTCTGTACTAACGCAGCTGGCATTTTTTTCGGGCGCATTGCAGACTTTTTGGGGCAAAAACTCCGGGTAGATCTACTTACGTGGGACAGTGTCCGGAATTTCGCCTCAAAAAGTCTGCAATGCGCCCTAAGTCTGCCCAAAAGTCTGCAATGCGCCCGAAAAAGTGCTAGCTTGGAACACGCTAGGTAGAGTACTGCTAAGGTTATAAAGCGGTGAAGTATTTAGCAAGTGTTGTTATTTGAGGTCTATCTTAAGTCAAACCTAATAGATGTTACATGATGGTTAATGACGGGACAATTTTTTAATAATCATAGTGATAATATAGTCGGACCCAGTAGATGTACAAAGAAGGAATAGTATAAAGAATAAAAATGTTACAACGTGACGTATTACAAATTAATACTTTTCCATTGGTATAAGAGTATAACCCACAAATGTAATCCAGGTTGCGTTGTGGGGAAGGTAATAAGTAATTCACGAAGGAATTGTAAGATATGGGACCAATAATGTCTGCAGGTCATTTGTCATTGTAAATGGTCAAATATCCACATTATTCATTCTCATTCAAAAAGTCAAGTGGAAGCTAAATGGTGAGACAAAAAAGAAGACAAACAACAGCAACGCAAAAGAAAGCAAGAGGAGTCCTTAAGGAGTGATTAACAAATATATACATATGTATTCTGTTTAGTAACTATGGTTATTTTTGTGCACTGAGTAACTAGTCCTGTGATGATAACTTTTGTATTATTTGTGAACTAATATTACTGTCCTGTGTAGAAATGTTTATCATCTAGTTCCAATAATATTAAAATTTATAATTGTAGTTTGTTGTAACTACACGTTCAATGAACTTAAAATATCTATGCAGGGCGAAAAAGAGGGTGTAAGAGTCAAACGTCTGTCTGGATTCAGCACAGAACTTGCCACCGAAGTGCACCAGTTCGAGTTGCCACGTTCCGAATAGCACACAGAGGTAGACAAGAAGATGAGTGAAGAGAATCAACAGAGTTTGACAAGTATAAGAGTGAAACAGAATGGATGATGGTAGAAAGGAATATGAAAGATTACAGAGACTGAATACATCTGCGCTGGCCATTGACAATGATTTTGAGCCATGTCACCTATTATCTCCAGCCATTGATTCCTAGAGTCCCGAGAGCCCCAACCCAGGAGTCTGCATCTCCCTACCTGACTCAGTTTAACTGTCAAGGATTTGATGGATTGATGCCATGTTTTTGTTTGGCCACCACCACCACTGGCTCTTTTCCAACCTGCACCTATATCAGCTAGTCGAACGTAGAAGTGCATTGTCATGTTTGAGCAGTCTGGTGACTGGGAGTGTGTTTGCATCACGCACACGTTTGCCTAATTTGTTGATAAATTTGTAGATAAATCAATAGTTCTCCGTATTCATACTAACTATTTTGTTTATTTTCACGTAGAGTTATAGAAAATTTTCTTGCCTCGTTTGTATTTATATTATTATCACTCTGCTAATAAGGCCTCTTATCTGCATGATGGCTGACAACGGCTTTTCGGCACAGATGGCTATAACCCTGCAACTCCCAACTTTCTGGACACACCGTCCTTCTGCATGGTTCGGTCATGTAGAAGCTCAGCTTGCCCTTAAGCATATCCACTCACAAGAAACCGAGGTCAACCTGGTTATGTTGAGTTTCCCCGGGATCGCAGAGGAAGTGTCTGACTTTTTAGAGGGTTAGTATGCAAACCTGTATGAGTGCCTCAAACTGGCACTAATTAGGCGAGTTGCGCTAACTGATCAACATAAAGTGCAGGAACGTTTTCGTGATGTTCAGCTTGGTAACTGTAAGTCTACACAAATGCTATGACAAATGAAACAGCTAGTTGATGATATCAGAATCGGTGACGCCTGAAAACAAGTTTGGTTGCACAGATTGTCGCAGACAGTTCATGGCATTTTAGCCCCGTTCCACAACTTTTCCTTGCCGGAATTAACTGAGGCGGCCGATAGAGTAGTGGAGGCCACTGAATCCAACAGGGGCATTTCGGCTGCGGTATCCGATGGTCCTGCCCAGACCAGAGATTCTTCTGTGAGACGGTCATCAAGTCCCGACGTGGTGGCTCATATAACCAGACTTGATGAGGAGGTATGTAGTCTTAGGTGGGAGATGAGCGCCAGAGGTCGCTCGCGTAGTCACAAACTCGCCTCGTAATAGATCCTCTTCACCTGCTAGCAGTAAGCGTCGGAAGTCTCGGAATTCCCATCCTGGAGTGTGATGGTAGCATCCACGTTATGGTGCGAAGGCCCCAAAAGTTGCACCTTTGATGTCCAACAGTCAGGAAACTAACAAGCTAGTGCGGAGGCAGTGTATAGCCAACCTTTGTCTATGAGGAGACGAGTGCTGTGATTTTTGCGATTGAATCGCTTCTTTAGGATTTCTGTGAGAGCATACATCCTCGCAGGCCTGTCTAATGCGGTGCGTTCTTCGTTCCTCATATGCAAACCTCGAGCTCGAGAGATGGAGCTAGGAGCGTTGAGCAATAAACCTAGTATGCCTAAGTGGTGGTGTTTGAAGTAACGAGTCGGAAGTTTCGTACGATCTTTTGGTTCTACAAATGACCTTCTATGTGGGGAAACTTTTAGCGTTTAAAGTGGAAAAGCAGCATCTAAGCATCTGTTTGAGTTCTGGTAGAAGATGTTCAGAGCTGTCAAAAGATTATCAGTCTTGAAGTATTTACCCCATTCAGAGTATCTTAGTATTGGTTCTACGAAAGTCCAGATGCTCCTTAGAGAAGTCGAGGATATGCCCCGTAATAAGAAAGGCAATGGTGCTGGAGAAGTTACAGAGACTCATATCTGGAAAGTCCTCGGGTTGTAACGACATCTGACTATCTGTTCCGAAACAGTGCGCTGGAGCTCTCTGTAGACCTTTATGTAACTTGTTGTAACACTCGATGGATTCAGGGAAACTGTGAAGTCTAATTGATCACATCAGGGAACACGTTTACAGGACCTATGGACTCCATGAAGTACACCATGGTTTCAGTACAGGCATGTCCTGTGTGACAAACCAACTCAGCTTGCAGCGATTAGATATCACGCTTGGATATGAATGTCTCAGTCTATTTGATCTTCCTAGACTCTGAGGAGGCATCTGACACTTCAACATGACCGTCTGCTACCCAAAATGTCATGTAGTCACGGGGCGGGATCGCTTCAGTCGTGTTTGGAGGACTACCTAAATGGAAAAAATTGTGCCTGAGGCACAGTCGTGTCCGATCATTTTGGCAAACTTCGGCACCAGGAGAATCACGAGGTTCTATCCTACTCTAATTAATATTTTTGCCTTTTATCAATGACCTACCATACCGTCTGAACTGTGTTTCTTGTGTACGCCTACGACCTAATGGTTCGCAAAGCAATAAAGCTCTCAAAAGACTCGGATAGGCTGCAAACAGCCCCAACGCTTCTGGGAGATAGGGCGCTGGCCAATGGTGTGACTCATCCTGAAAGAGTATAAATAGTGCAATCATGCACCTGTAAGCTGCAGAATGCAAGTTTCACCCTGTGCAACAGAAACTTGTCCTGCCCAACGTCTGAGAGTGACTTAAGTCTGTGATGAGCAGCTAAAGAAATTAGGTCACTTGACACTTAGCTACCGTCGGCCTAGGGTAGACTTAACTGCTGCCTACAGGATCAACAATGACCAGACTCAGCCAAAAGTAATGTCATTAGGTATGTGCATCCTCCTGGGAGTCTATAAGGATGGCTCACCAGAGGACAAAGTGTCGAGTGCACTACCATTTCTTTCCACTGTGGGTTTGCCGCCCCTGAAAAACTTCACCGCCAAATGTAACTAGGGCACAGTCCGTGGACAGCTTTGTACGGAGGCTGGACAATCATGCATCAACCCAATGGTTGCATGCGAATTACCCATCCCCTTGGAATCCACTAAAGTACCAATGGGTGAAAACCTAGATTCATCGTTTTACATCTTCAGACTCTCTCTTCTCTTAACCTCATGACATTCCACTACTACGTCCCTTACACCAGTATTCTTATAACTGTTATTATTTATTATAACCATCGATATGTGCAATATATATATATACATAACAGTTTCGAATTTCACCAACTGTCTGCTTTCACGTCTATTTGTTCAATTTTAATTTTAAGTCTACAAAACCTACACTAATCATATCTGTTATTATAATATCCTTTTTTAGACGACTTTTCGGGGAAAGAACCAGTCCGATTCATAAAACCAACACCGTCCTCACATACTTCCTACGTCTTGATGTCCTGTTCTCTGAGCTGGATAGTATATTAGCGTAGCTTCCATTGCCCCACTAGGAAACATCTTCAGCGGATACTTCAGTTTGAATTGAAGTGAGCTTCTGGATTTCTCCACGAGTTTATCAGTCATCTCTCCTGGTGGCTTCATATTAACATCAAGTAACATAAACTGGCCCACACACTACAAAATATACGAAACATCCGAAAACACCTTTAAATTTCAACTACAAAATGATTCACGAAAACACATATCCAGCAGACGCAGGAACCCATCTTTACCTTGAAACTGTCTATGGCGTCTTTTACAGTATCTACCTCATGAAACGCAGCCTCCATCCATGAGCGGCTTTACCGCAAATCCCCGCCATGATGCTTTTGCTATGTTGTTATGGGTTTCGAGTGGCCTTGGTTTTAAGGGAAGATTTAATTGATGTAGTATTGCGATTTCGTAGATATAACTTAGGCTCAAAGGTGAAAGAAAGTTTTTATCTTGGAATAAGGACAGGTTTTTCGGAAGATTGGGAGGATATTATTTTTCAGTTTTATTCGTATATATACTTTTGCGCACCGCGTTGCACTGCGATTCCACATGTAGCAAAAGACTATGAATACCTTGCTCTTCCGTTCTTCATAAGAAAGTTAATTTTCAAGATTCGCTATATTAAGCTCAGTTAGGACAAATATAAATTTTTACACTTTAGTGTTGTGAGTTAACTTGCGATTTATGAAAATAAAATCTTACCCATAACGGAGTTATACTCCACCACAATACCCAAGTTTTTTACTTATATCAAAAATACTTATCTCATGCGTTATGTGTCTCTTAATTGTTTCATTTTTGTCTACCTCATTGCAGGTTGTCAGTGTTTGTAGAGAATCTGATAGATGTCGTCACACGTAGTGTCTGCAAACAGTCTCTCAATACACCCACCTCCCATGACGTTTTTGGTATGAGGCCTTAAGATTATACAATTAGCTCAAATTTGCTCAAACCCAACTCCATATTTTTCGCGGGACTCATCAATCAAGCAGCTATCGTATCATCCTTCGCTGTTCGTTGGAAGACAGAAAAAGAGTGAAACATCGTCAGAAGTAATCTTATGATTTATTATTGTAATATTTGTTCACAGACCTAAGTTCAGTTATTCCTTTTATATGTTGGTGTAACGATAAAAAAATCTCAAGCGGCAAATCGGTGATTTGGCTTTTTCGTCCGTTATAACTAAGCGTTTCTGAGAAACTTCAAGGAACAGCATTGGCCCGAGCGTAGCGAGAGCTAGGCATTAACGGTTTATGAGCCGTGATTGACAGTTTCTCATAATGAAATCAGTTTCTGACGGGAGAAACAGATTCTGGCGGATTCACACAGTTGGTGAAAACTTGGATAGTCACCGTTCATCTTTCCTGGTGCCGGTCAAGTCCTCTTTGAACAAGCAATATCTGGAACGATTTTGGAATTGGGTCAAGATCAACAATGCCGGGGTCAAAGAAGGGACAGAGTGTCTTGGATGCAAATAGGAAGGTAAGTCATGGTGACTTGTCTGTTAATTGTAACGATGTGTCTGATGTTAAGCATGACATGCTTGATGTTACTGTTTCGCCGTTCAGGGATAATAGGAACATCAAACTCCATAAATTTGAACCACGGTGTTTCGATGGAAACCCGGCTGGTTATTTACAATTTGTAAAGGAGTTTGAGATCATGTTGAGTGGTTTTTTATTAAATGATGAATCGAAGTTAATGTATTTGATGAGGTGTTGCACTGGAGATGCTTCAAGAGCTATACAGTGCTGTAAGTTTATGAAGCCAAAAGAGGGCTACGATGAGGCTATGAGCATATTACGTCAAAGGTTTGGAAGAACTTCGATGATTGCAGGGAAATTATTCGAGGCTGTTATAGGTAATGGTGGTCAATTACAGGATGACTCCCAGGCACTCACTGAGTTTTTAGATAATTTGCTAATTTACAAGAATGGAATGATTTCGATGAATCGCGTGAGTGACCTCAACTCGAGTTTTATACTAGAAGTAATAGCAAGACGTCTACCTACTCGACTGCAAAGGAAGTGGGTGAAGATAAGCTCCCGTATGGAGGATGAGGAGGAGAAAATATTATGAAACCATGGCAAACGAAGCAGAACAAGCTGCAGGCAAAGGAGACCTCGCCACACTCTACCAAACAACTAGGAACCTTTCGGGCAAACGTTCGACACAGATTAAGCCAATAAAGGACGACAATGGAAAGTGAATCACCAAAGAGGTGGAACTGAGAAAGCACTGGGTTGAACACTTCAAAAGACTTCTAAATCGTCCGCCACCTACAACACGTCCAGCAATACCAACAACGGAAGCAGAACCACCAGTGAACACTGACCCCCCGACGAAATCAGAAGTCCTGAATGCAATCAAGATGCTTAAAGCTGGGAAAACACCGGGACCAGATGGAATCCCAGCAGAGGCCTTGAAAATAGACCCAGAGACAACAGCGGACTTGATGACACCACTGCTGGAGAAGGTGTGGAAAGAGGGCAAAGTACCCGAGGATTGGAAGAACAGTTACTTATTCAAACTTCCAAAGAAAGGAGACTTAAGTCAATGTAAAAACTGGCGTGGAATTATGCTTCTGTCCATTCCAAGCAAGATACTAAGTCGCATCATCCTGGAGAGAATCAAACACGCCAACCTGGATGAAAAACTTCGTCCGGAACAGGCTGGATTCAGGAGAAACAAATCATGTATTGATCAAATCGCCCCTCTACGGATCATCATTGAACAAAGCTTGGAATGGCAGTCACCTCTCTATCTCAACTTCATCGACTTTGAAAAGGCCTTCGACAGCGTCGATCGAGAGGTCATTTGGAAACTACTTCGCTACTACGGGGTCCCATCGACAATTATACACCTCATCCAACAGTTATACGACAATGCTGCATGCCAAGTAATCCACAACGGGAAACTTACGGAAGCCTTCGAAGTGAGGACGGGAGTGAGGCAAGGCTGTCTACTGTCACCAATGATCTTCCTGATTGCAATTGATTGGATAATGCGACAGACAACGGCAACCAACGAGGGAACAGGCATAAAATGGACTGACACAAAAGACTTGGAGGATCTGGATTTCGCCGATGATATATGTCTGATTTCCCATAAACTGGAAGATATGCAAGTGAAAAGTAACAAGTTGGCAGAAGAAGCATCAAAGATAGGACTTCACGTGAACATAGATAAAACAGAGATAATGAAGATTCCTAGCCAACATCAACAACACCAACAGACCACAATAAGCATAAATGGGAAGAACCTGAAAGAAACAACCTCCTTCACCTACCTGGGAAGCATCGTCTCAACTATAGGCGGAATTGACGAGGACATCAAAGCCAGAATCGGAAAAGCAAGACAAGCTTTCATTACTCTCAAATCTGTGTGGAGGTCAACAGCACTCAGTATCAAAAATAAGATCCGGATTTTCAACTCCAATGTGAAGTCAGTGCTACTATACGGATCAGAGACTTGGCGAGTCATAAAGAGCATCTCAAACAAACTTCAAACCTTCATTAACAGCTGTCTCCGCTCAATACTCAAGATCAGATGGCCAGAAAAGATCAGCAACAGGGATCTCTGAGAGCGAACCAATCAGGAACCGATTGTGAAACAAATAGGCAGAAAGAAATGGAGATGGATGGCTGGCCATACGCTGAGGAAACCATCAAGTGACATCACTAGACAAGCCATGACTCGAGTGGAACCCGAAAGGGAGGCGGCGAATTGGTCGTCCAAGGGTGACTTGGAGGAGGTCATGCGAGGAGAAGAAAGCATGTGGACGGACCTGCAGAAGGGTGAAAAAGTTGTCAGAAAACGGAAGTCAATGGAGGTGCGCAGCTGAAGCCCTATGTTCCTTTAGGAACTAAAGGATAAAATAATAATAATAATAATAATAATAATGGAAGATGAGCGTATCGAGTCAAAATTTGATGATATCCTGAAACTGGTAAATACTAGTGTCAATCAATCTATGAGCAAGTTCGCCAGTATATTGAATCTCACCCCTAGAATAGAGCAGTCCGAGGGTAAAACGCAATCATTGTTGACGAATAGGCCTCAGAGAGGTGGATATCGAGAAGGCTCCATGATGTCTAGTAATGCATATAGACCTAGTGAGTGTAACAGGTTTCGTAGTACATCGTCAACAGATAAGTTGCAAGATGCAAGACAAACACGGTCGTGTTTTACACGTTTGCAAGTAGTGCGTACAAAGGTGAACTGTGAATCAGTAAGCAAGTTCAGTGATAAGCTAAATGTAAACTCCAGGCCTGACTCCGAATTGTGTGACGATAACGGTGCGGTGAAGAAGTCTGTAGTTGCAACTGGTAAGCCATTGTTGAATAGAGTGTCACAGAATAGAGTTATTGCTTCAGAGTACAGTTCTGACCCTATGAGTTTACTAGGTATTACTAGTCAGAGTGAAGTTATAAAACCTTTTAGGATTTGCGAGGAGGAACCAAAATTGTCTACTTCTGTTATTAAAGAGTTTGAAATTGATGAAGTTGACGGTAAAGTGAATATTCGTGATAATGATCATGATAGCTCAGAGATGTCTTTGGTTGATCATGATGAAATGGAGGGAATGCCTACTACTGCTAAGTTGAACAAAGGTTCTGTACAACTTGAACGTGAAGTAGAAATAAATGCAGTTGCAGAAGGCATGCATACTTGTGAGATCGTCAGCGTGAGTGATCAGCATGTAGCCCACCTATCATCAGATGCCAGTGCTAAACCTGAGCTGATAGTAAAAGACAGCAGTGGTGGTGGTCTTGCAGGTAGACAAATTTCTGAAAGTCGAGCAACAACAGCTTTTGATCCACCGCTAACTTCATCAACTGATATCAATCAGTCGTCGTTGGTGTTGTCATCCACAAGGAAGAAGACGCCCATCAACTCAAGTATCTTGTACAATGACTATAATAGTATCAGTTCGTTTGAAAGGACGAATATCAATGGTCAGTTTAGTGAGGATAAGCCAAGTGTAAAGGAGAGAGTAATTGTTAAATTGACTTGCACGAATGAAGGCATTTCTAGTTTCAAGTTACTATTTGAATGCTATTATCTTTGGTGTAAATTACTCTGTTTCTATACTTGGTTGATGAGATATGTCGTGTGTTTGTTCGTCATCTATATTAATAATAATAATAATAATAGTATATTCTCATTTTGTACATGAGAGACGCCAGTTTACAGGCATCATCAATATGATAAATTACATATACGATTAGCAATCATAATTAATAATAATGTTTTAATAAAATACACATTTTTTCCTACTTGTGTAGGACACACCAAATATACAGGCATGGATAAGCATTATATAAATTTCATAAATTCGGTTTATGGTTAAGTTACATGGTTGCTGGCGTTTTTGTCTTAGGTCTGTGGGAACAATATGATAACCAGTCATTCAATGGAGCACGTCATGAAATGTAGGAATATTAACTTCGCATTAACAAAAAAACCCAAGTAAGTTTTGGATGGATTAAAAATACTTGGGAAAAAATAAAGCTTGAAGTAATTCCTCAATATAACTTGGGTGTGTACAAATCCGAATCTCATTTTTGATTTGATTTATATCCAAATTGGGTAATAAGAAAGCTATTCTTACACATACGATCAGTTATGTTATAAGCTACAATCGTGACGTTGTATTACAAATAGATACTTTTCCATTGGTATAAGAGTATATTCCACAAATGTAATCCAGGTTGCGTCGTGGAGAAAGTTAATTCGTTATTAACCAGGCAACTGAAAGATACTGGACCAATAATGTTTGCAGATCATTTGTCATTGTAAATGGTCAAATATCCACATTATTCATTCTCATTCGAAAAGTCAAATGGAAGCTGAAATGGTGAGAGAAAAAAGAAGACAAACAACAGCAACGCAAAAGAAAGCAACGGGAGTCCTTAAGGAGTGATTAATAAATATACACATATATATTCTCTTTAGTAACTGTGGTTATTTTGGTACACAAACTAACTAGTCCCGTTATGCTAACTTTTATATTATGTGTAAACTAATATTATTACTGTCCTGTGTAGAAATGTTAATCATCTAGTTCCAATAATATTAAAATTTATAATTGTAGTTTGCTGTAACTACACGTTTAAACAACTTAAAATATCTATGTAGGGTGAAAAAGAGGGTGTAAGAGTTAGACGTATAAGTGCATTGTCATCTTTGAGCAGTCTGGTGACTGAGGAGATGAACACTGGAAGTGTGTTTGCATCGCGCACATTAGCTGGTAGTCTATTCCAAATGACTGAAAACTTATTTAAGAAGAAGTTGTACCGCACGTAAGTCTGACAGTGCTCCATAGCAGCTAGGTTGTCATGATTCCTAAGATTGTAACTGATGACAGCGGTAGGTTTAGTTATTGGCTCGGAGGAATACAAGAGAAGATTAGTTAGCTTATAGTAAAAGATAAGGTTTAGCTTAAGACGTCTTTTCCAGAGGGGTTCTAATCTTATTGAATATTTGTGATAATGATCATGACAGTGCAGATTTGTCTTTGGTTGATCATTATGAGATGAGGGATATGCCTACTACTGCTAAGTTGAACAAAGGTTCTGTACAACTACAAAGTGAAGTAGAAATAAATGCAGGTGCAGTTGCAGAAGGCATGCATACTTGTGAGACCGTCAGTGTGACTGATCAGCATGTAGCCCACCTATCATCAGATGCTGGTGCCAAACCTGAGCTGATAGTAAAAGACAGGAGTGGTAGTAATCTTGCAGTTAGAAAACTTTCTGAATGCCGAACAGCAACAGCTTCTGATCCACCGCTAACTTCATCAACTGGTATCAATCGGTCATCGTTGATGTTGTCATCCACAATGAAACAGTCGCCCATCAACTCAAGTATCTTGTGCAATGACTATAGTAGTATCAGTTCGTTTGAAGGGACGAATATCAATGGTCAGTTTAGTGTGGATAAGCCAAGTGTAAAGGAGAGAGTTATTGTTAAATTGACTTGCACGAATAAAGGCATTTCTAGTTTCAAGTTACTATTTGAATGCTATTATCTTTGGTGTAAATTACTCTGTGCCTACGCTTGGTTGACCAGATACATCGTATGCTTGTTCGTCATCTATATTCTACGATACAATGACATGGGCGTGTTGCCGTTCAGATTTGAGGATATAGATGATAGAAGGAAGTCAGCAAATGAACTCTGCGACGATTTTCCAACCTAGATCGTCAACCTGAGAAGGGTTGTAGGCGTACTGCTGTAAGTCCTACAATTCTTCAAAGGCTAGCGCATCAATGAGCAGTCCAATGTGCTTGGTGTGTGATTTTGTACATATGTTCATGTTGTATATACTGAATTGATATCATCTGTCATCTAGCTGTTGGTAATTCTGTTTGTGTCCGGACGACTTCCACTTGGATCATCAACCTGAGAAGGAATGTAGGCGTACTGCTGTAAGTCCTACAGTTCTTCAAGAGTAGTTCGTCATGCCGGAATCCACAACATTTGATGTAGTGATTGTACATATGTTTGTTTTAAATAGTTGTGTGAGTTCCAATTGTTGTAATTGTTGGTTAATCTTGTTTTTGTCCGGACATTCCACAAATTACAGTCGTCAACCTGAGAAGGGTTGTAGGCGTACTGGTGTAAGTCCTGCGATTCTTCAGAGGAATTCCATCAAGAGATGATCCGCGAGTTTGTGTGTACTGTCTGCATATATGTGTGGTGTGTCAAATCAATCGGCGAATTTTGGATTCATTGTGTTTACTCGTTGTTTTCGTATCTTGTTGTTATTGCATAATTTTGTCAAAATTTTCGTCGTGACTTCTTCTGAAGTTGTTTCGAGTCTTCCATATCCGTGAATGAATTGATTGATGTTAAGGACAGCAGATGGGTCGTATACGCCGGGGAGGCTAGGCTATTGCTGAGAATGAAATGCATACGGAGATAATTGTTAGCTGCGGTCCCACACGCCGGGGAGAAAGAGTGTGAACGACTGAGGCTCGCATACGTCACCGTTGCTTGATTTGAGGCAGAATGAGTGACAAGCGATTTCAGTGATAATCGGTAGTGAGTAGATAAGACGATGAGCGTAGAGTATCGTGAGGTTCTGCCATGGTCACTTTGCATTCTGCAAGAGTCATTCTAGCAAGTGGCGATTGTGTTGCAAGATGTGAAGAGGAGGTCTCTGTCTGGAGGCGCAGGTCGTCATTGATGTGTGAGATTGTGCTGTGGGTATGCTTGTGGTGTGTTGGTTTTTCTGTTTGTTTTCCATTTCAGCTCTGTCCGAGTGACCCAGGTTCTCGCAATGGCATCCAAGTCAACGTGTATTGGTCGTGATGGAAAAAAGGAATAGATCCTTTTTTGGCGGGGAGTGTCAATGGAGTTGAAGATTGAACGATCAATTCTTGGTTGTTTGCTCAAAATCAACTTCCCCGATTTTCGCGGAGGCATCAATACGACAGTCATCGTCTCATCGGTCGCTGTTCAGAAAGAAGAGTAAAATATCGTCAGAAGTACCAATGATTTATTATTGTAATATTAGTTTTCAGACCTTAGTTTGCTTAGTTCGCTTATTCTTTTTATATGTTGGTGTAACAATAAAGTATTCTCAAGCGGCCAATTGGTGTTTTGGCTTTTTCGTCCGTTATTACTAAGCGTTTCTGAAAACTTCAAGGAACAGCGTTGGCCCGAGCGTAGCGAGAGCTGGGCATTAACGGTTTATGAGACGTGATTGACAGGGATTTTGTGTGACTTCGGGCATCCACATTACTTTCAACTTCTGTCACCTTGCATCTCCTCAGGTAGAACAAGGAGTAACTTCAGAAAACTGTATGCTCGCACGCCTAAGTATAAGAATTCTATGATACCATGCTTGGCACGTATTTTATGTGATGAAAATTGTGTCAGGCAACAATTAACTAACCTTTTTTCATCTAGCAAATAAACAATTTCCTCCATCCATCCATCCCTATATACCTTCAAGTTTTACTTTTATTACTTCTATTATATTTATGGTCCTGTTAATTCTCTGTTTTACTCTCATAATTGCAAACACCAACTTATCTCCATGACGGCTGTAATCTTTGTTTTTCCCTTCACCATATCATGTAAAGAGAGCATTATATTCAATATTTTTAAACATGTTAGGATTTCTATACCACATTGACAATACTGTGTGACACAAACCAACGGCAATTTTCACTTGTATTCTTATCATTATAACCCTAGCTGTTATCATCATTATTATTATTTCCATTTTATATGCTACATGTTTTGACACTACCTCTATTGTAAATGTGGAAAATTTTCTGTGTGATTAATTTTACTTATAATTGGAGGAAATTAGATGCAATATTGTGATTAATACTGAAAATTCCATTCTGTATCACAAGTACTGTTTTTGGAATAAAGTAAATCATTATTATTATTCTCCTGAAATTATCCGTCTTATTTGTTGTCAATTCGTCTCTGCTCTCGTCTGCAAGTCTTCTCTTCACAAGTGTTATCGGGAACTTTTCTGGATTGTTTGGTCAATGTCAATAATGCCTGGATCAAAGAAAGGACAAAGGGTCTTGAGAGCAGGTAGGAAAGTAAGTAACGTTGTGTTGTCCGTTACGTGTAATGATGTGTGTGATGTCAAACATGATAAGGTCGATGTGCATGTTTCTCCGTCTAGGGATAGTAGAAATTTTAAAATTCCTAAATATGGACCTCGGTATTTCGACGGAAACCCAGCTGACTATCCACAGTCTGTAAAGTAGTTTGAAGTCATGTTGAGTGGGCTTGCAATAAATGACGAGATATAGTTAATGTATTTGTTGAGGTACTACACTGGTGTTGCTGCAAGAGTTGCACAGTGCTGTAAGGTTAGCCCCCAAACGAAAGATATACTGAGGCGATGCGTGTGCTGCATCAAAAATTCGGAAGACCTTCGACGATTGTAAGAAATGTATTCGAGGCTGTTATAGGTAATGGTGGTCAATTACCAGATGACTCCGGGGCACTCTCTGAGTTTTTAGATAATTTGCTAATTTACAAGAATACGTTGATTTCGATGAATTGCATGAGTGATCTGAACTCAAGTTCAGTCCTACAGGTAATAGCAAGACGCCTACCTACTCGACTGCAAAGGAAGTGAGTGAAGATAAGCTCCCGTATAGAAGATTAAGGTATCGAAACAAAGTTCGATGATATTCTGAAACTGGTAAAAGATAGCGTCAATCAAGTTATAAACAAGTTTGGCAGTATATTGCTGTTATGTACTGGTCGGGTAATTAATAGTCTTGACGCAAGAAGGCGGAAATCTGAAAACTACCAGGTTCACAATGATACTTGTATATTTCAAATAACAAGGAAAATCAATGTCACACTAGTGTATGAGCGAATGTTCAAAAATGAACGAATCAATAGACAGTCTTAACATGATTGGTTGTAATGTCATGTGAAAACAAGGTCAGACATGTTTGTTAGTTAGTGGACGGACAAAAACATACTGTCAATTATAATGGAATATCGATCCATACATACATAGCAAAATTTAACAGACTGTCGAAAACAAACGCACATATTATGTGGACACATATCACCTCCCATTTTGAGAAGATTGATGATTAATAGCGTGCTTTCTTAGGGTTTATCTGAAACCGTTCAGTTTGTTCTCGACGTCTGTTGCTTTGTCTGCTTGATGTCTTTGCGGCTTCTGCTTTGTCTGGAGTTGTTTGAGCTGCGCAATTTTGCTTTTCTGTTTTGTCAGTTGTAGGTAAGTTAAAAGTATCTAAGAGTATATCCAGAGGTAAAGACGACTATGTACTGGTAGTGATATTTGAGTTTCTTGGGCCCAACTGATTGTAGTGACGGTGTAAATGCAGTTGAAGATTGAACGATCAATTCACGGTTGTTTGCTCAAAACCAACTTCCCCAATTTTCGCGGAGGCATCAATACGACAGTCATCGTCTCATCGGTCGCTGTTCAGAAAGAAGTCAGGAGACAGCCATCAGAAAACTTAGTGGAATTATTTTTTATATGTTGGTGTTACAATAAAGAATTATAGAGTCGCCAAACTAAGTTTTGGTTATTGCGTCCGTAATAACTAAGCGTTTCTGAGAAACTTCAAGCGACAGCGTGAGCCCGAGCGTAGCAAGAGCTGGGCATTAACGGTTTGCGAGTCGTGACTGACAGTTTCTCATAATGAAATCAGTTTCTGACGGGAGAAACAGATTCTGGCGGATTCACACAGTTGGTGAAAACTTGGATAGTCACCGTTCATCTTTCCTGGTGCCGGTCAAGTCCTCTTTGAACAAGCAATATCTGGAACGATTTTGGAATTGGGTCAAGATCAACAATGCCGGGGTCAAAGAAGGGACAGAGTGTCTTGGATGCAAATAGGAAGGTAAGTCATGGTGACTTGTCTGTTAATTGTAACGATAGTATATTCTCATTTTGTACATGAGAGACGCCAGTTTACAGGCATCATCAATATGATAAATTACATATACGATTAGCAATCATAATTAATAATAATGTTTTAATAAAGTACACATTTTTTCCTACTTGTGTAGGACACACCAAATATACAGGCATGGATAAGCATTAATTAAATTTCATAAATTCGGTTTATGGTTAAGTTACATGGTTGCTGGCGTTTTTGTTTTAATAATAATTATAATAATGTATATTCTCATATAAACATATAAATTTACATGAAAATGCATACCATTTTTTTAGGTCTGTGGGAACAATATGATAACCAGTCATTCAATGGAGCACATCATGAAATATAGGAATATTGACTTCGCATTAACAAAAAAACCCAAGTAAGTTTTGGATGGATTAAAAATACTTGGGAAAAAATAAAGCTTGAAGTTATTCCACAATATAACAAGTCATTCAATGGAGCACATCATGAAATATAGGAATATTGTCTTCGCATTAACAAAAAAACCCAAGTAAGTTTTGGATGGATTAAAAATACTTGGGAAAAAATAAAGCTTGAAGTAATTCCTCAATATAACCTGGGTGTGTACAAATCCGAATCTCATTTTTGATTTGATTTATATCCAAATTGGGTAATAAGGAAGCTATTTTTACAGATACGATCAGTTATGTTATAAGTAAAAAAAAAAAAAAAAAAAAAAAAAAAAAAATTTTCCATTGGTATAAGAGTATATTCCACAAATGTAATCCAGGTTGCGTCGTGGAGAAAGTTAATTCGTTATTAACCAGGCAACTGAAAGATACGGGACCAATAATGTTTGCAGATCATTTGTCATTGTAAATGGTCAAATATCCACATTATTCATTCTCATTCAAAAAGTCAAATGGAAGCTGAAATGGTGAGAGAAAAAAGAAGACAAACAACAGCAACGCAAAAGAAAGCAACGGGAGTCCTTAAGGAGTGATTAATAAATATATACACATATATTCTGTTTAGTAACTGTGGTTATTTTGGTACACAAACTAACTAGTCCCGTTATGCTAACTTTTATATTATGTGTGAACTAATATTACTGTCCTGTGTAGAAATGTTAATCATCTAGTTCCAATAATATTAAAATTTATAATTGTAGTTTGCTGTAACTACACGTTTAAACAACTTAAAATATCTATGTAGGGTGAAAAAGAGGTGTAAGAGTCAGGCGCAAAAGTGCATTGTCATCTTTGAGCAGTCTGGTGACTGAGGAGATGAACACTGGAAGTGTGTTTGCATCGCGCACATTAGCTGGTAGTCTATTCCAAATGACTGAAAACTTATTTAAGAAGAAGTTGTACCGCACGTAAGTCTGACAGTGCTCCATAGCAGCTAGGTTGTGATGATTTCTAAGATTGTAACTGACGACAGCGGTAGGTTTAGTTATTGGCTCGGAGGAATGCAAGAGAAGATTAGTTAGCTTATAGTAAAAGATTAGGTTTAGCTTAAGGCGTCTTTTCCAGAGGGGTTCTAATCTTAGTCTTACGCATCTCTCATGGTATTCCAGACTACTTTCTAAACCAAGAGTTCTTGAGGTAAACTGCCGTTGCACTCCCTCTAATTTAAGCTTGTCATTTTGTCTTAGTCCGCTAAGAATAAACGGGCAGTATTCTAAGATAGGTCGGACACATACTTTGTATAATAAAACCCTAGTTTCACAACAAAAGAAATTGCGTGTTATGCATCCTATCAGCCTTCGCGTTTTACGTCTGGCATAATCAGTCTGTTCAGCGAACGTTAGGTTACTAGAGTATCTAATACCGAGATCTACGACTGAATTGAGCTTAGCTAGTTTTCGCCCATTTATTTCAAGGTTTAGATCAAGCTTACTGTTGCCGATACAAATCCAGCCGCATTTGTCAATGTTAAAATTTAGGCAGGATTCAGCACACCACGTTGCAAGGCTACTTAGTTCAAGATGTATTTTATCTACCATATCGCTTAATTCATGAGTGTAGCAGGAGTAGACGACTTTGAGGTCGTCAGCATATAGGAATGGTTTACCTGAGGTGAAGCACTTGCAAATGCTGTTAATGTAAACTGTGAATAAAAGTGGACCTAGGACACTACCTTGCACGACCCCACTTGAGATCTGCCTAGGGTGAGACAATACAGATCCAACTTTGGTTATTTGTACCCTGTTGCTTAGAAATGATTTTAACCAGTTCAGTAATGGGTTGCGAATTCCACAAGAGTACAGCTTCTCAAAGAGAATACTGTGAGATACCATGTCAAATGCCCTAGATATATCGAAGTAGAGAACAACGACTAGCTTACGTGCTTCGCGATTACTAGTGATGCAGTTGAAAAAGTCGAAGTGGCAAGTAACGCAGGATCTATTTTTGAGAAATCCGTGTTGAGACCTTGTAACAAGATCCTCCCTAATTAGGTAGTCTGACAATTGATCTTTACAACTTTCTCCATGATTCGTGAGATAACTGGGGTTATATTTATGGGTCTGTAATTGCGGACGTTTGCCCTATCACCAGATTTGTAATGTGGAATTATGAAGCTAGTTTTCCACTCACTAGGGTAAGTGCCAGTGTCCATAGATATTGAGAAGAATTTAAGAAGTAACAGGGTATATCACACCCACTGTTTTTGAAAATTATCGAAGCGAGGCCATCCGGTCCCGTACTAGTGGAAGGTTTAAGGCTTTTAATTGCTTGTACTATTAACTGATTAGTGAACACAATGCTTTCAAGGGAAGAGATAGTAAGGGGAGCGGTTTCACCAGGCATATGTGTTTCTAAACTAAAGTTTGCAAACCAATCACTGAAAGTTCACAGATAGTGGCAGGTTCATTGTAGATTACTTTGTCGTGAAGTAAGTATGGGATTTCCCTCGCTGACTGCATTCGTTTTTTAAGAAGTGCCGTTAAGTTATAAACTTTGGAGGTACTTTCAAGTGCCGTTAACTCTTCGTCGAGGTCCTTTTGAGAACGTAGGCGCTTGATAGATTCAAGAGACTCGTGGATTGAGAGCAATAGTGATATGTCCTTAGTGGAATAGTACTGTTTCTTCAGTTTCCTTAACTTATTACGGTGTGCCCTTGGAATATATTCAGTTCGGTGTCTACTTAATTTCACTATTTTATTTGGGGCAACTGTATCTAGACAAAGGGTAACATTCCTGTAAAACAGGGTTACTAAGGCCTCCAGGGAGTCAGTGGTAAAATAGTCATCCCATTGACAGAGTCGAATAAGTTCTTGGACTAATCCCCAGTCTGTATATTTGTAACTACGACATATTGTGCTTCCTGAGTCTTGTTTGTTTCCTGTATTTAGTGGTGAGAAAGGCAGAGAGCAGAGTACCATTCTATGGTCACTACTGGAAAATCTATTACCAACATAAGTGGATACTGGGATTGTGTCATGACAAAAAACAAGGTCCAAATGTTGTCCCCACGAGTAGGTGTCTGGACGTGTTGTTGCCATCCATAACAGTCTATAGTGGCAAGTAATTCGTCGAAGCGTTGGGGGCCGGAACTAGTTAGCCAATTAACTTCTGGAAGATTGAAGTCCCCTGCAATTATTTTGTAATTAGCACTAAACGAGGATGCATGTGCAAACGATTTAGCTAATAACGCATCAGTTTCTTTTGTTGCGCTTGGTGCTCGATAAACACAGCCTATGAGAAGTTTGTACTTATCTCCATGTAAGACAACCCAGAGTGAGTCAGGTACATTATTCATTGTTTCATCTTCCACCTTACTGACTACAAATGAGTTATGTATATATATGAGACATCCTCCACCACGCTTGCAATCTCTGTTTGCACGGTGTACAGTGTAATCATCGATACCTATATGCACATCAAGTACTGAGGATGAGCACCATGACTCAGTAATCAGAGCTACAGTAGGCTTGGCGACTAATAATAATGTCCTTAGTTCAGATATCTTATTGATTAAGGAGCGTGCATTAATTAGCAATATCGTGAATAAGTCACGGGATACTACAAACTGGCTTAAAATGTCACCATAACCTAAATCTATTTGTGCGTCAGCACCGCAAGAATTTATGAATGAAAAGGAGGTCGGACTGGGTGTCTGCACATCGGAGTTGGTGTGCAATGAGGTGGTCCTAGGTGCCATGGGTCGTACCAGTGATTCAGGACACCTGGAAAATTTACCATGTGTTCCTGGATATAAGGGTAGTACAGGTTGGGCCTAGGTTGGCGGTTAAAAGGCATAGCATCAGAAGGTCTACCCATCCAACTGCTATTCGTCATACCGGTATACACCTTCGGGTTGTTTTTATAACTTAAAGGGAATTGTGAAGGAAGGTGCTTTGGCTGCAAGACTTTAGGAGTCTTGGAGCCTGACTTTCTATAAGGTGGAGCATGCGGAACACCTCCAGATGTACTTATGTTTCGAGAGGAGTTTTTCGTAACAAGTGATGGTTTGTTGGCATTCTTACTCTCAGCAGGCTTATTGAATACAAAGTATTCTTCCCCATCATTAGTCTCAACCCTGCGAAATTTGTTCATCGTGGTGAGGTTACTACGTTTGGGGGGAAATTTCTTAGAACAACTTGCAGAAGTTCTAGTCATTTTAACATCTTTCGATGAGGCTTTGTTTACAGGGGTACTGGTATCTAAATCAGTTCCTAGTTCCATTGGCAGGTGTGGTTGTTGTGTAGTTTGCTGAATGCTAGTTTCAGCACTAGGTGTCTGTTGCTGTGCACGATCCTTATTTGGTAAATCAAAGCTAGAGGAGGTGACCAGGTTATTACTACGCATTATTCTGCGCTGACACGGTGTTTTATCCTGAGCTACGGTTATAGACTTATAACTGCTATTCAGTCTTAAGTGATCCTGACATTTAGTAAACTTACTAGCATCAAGGGAATTACTGAATTTAAAAATGATTGGGCAATTAGCCTGGTTAGACTTTTTACGAAGTCGTTTGCATTCACATGGAACACTAGCCATGCCGCAACAAATCAGGATTTTGTGTCTTACAGTTTTCAGGGGCAGAGAATCTGGGACGTTGTAAACTATAGCTTGGTGAGAAGAGGTTATACGCTTCATCACCTCCGTAGCCAAGCAGTCAATCAGATTTTCAGCTTTATTTAGGTTGTCTGGAGATATTTTAGGATGCCTTTCTAAAAGACAGGCTATTGGGTCTAAATTCAAAAGCTTATTTTGAGTTACATCCAGTAAACACTTAACCTGGCCAATATCAGAACGGCTCTCCGTGGTATTTGAGATTGGCAGTGACATACTATCAAACTGATCTAATTTTTTCTGAATTTCACTTACTTGCCTCTGCATATCTTTCAAAAGGAGGTTTAGTTTACAGAACTCAGAGTTCTCTAACAGAACATCTTTCACCTGTATCACAGGAGTGAGATCTGCACTCAAACCATTTTGAGAGCTAGTAGTTGATACTGTATTACCAGGCGGTAATGCAGTTATAACCGAATTTAAGCCACTATCTAAAACAATTGTGTTTCTACGAACACGTTTTTTAGAGATTTGGACCATAATTTCAAGAATTATATGACAATAAGCAGTAAATAAATTTCAGAGCAAACACGTGCAAAAATGTCACCAATTTCGAACGTACCGCCAAG